>JAVXUL010000009.1:8175884-8195356 GCA_035590515.1 Trichilia minutiflora
CATTTATTTCTTTGTATAGTTTATTGTATTTTGGCTTGTGGACTTTTAAGATAAATGTATTACGCTTTGAAATGAAAGATCTTTGTTATTATTATTTTATAATTAAATTGAAAAATGATGTATGATTATATTTAATGGGAATTTGAGATGTTTGAATTGTGGTGCTTGCATAGAAATGAGTAGTTTGAAAGAAAAAGTTCTAGGAAATGTTTTATATTTGTTTATGGTTCCAGTCTTACAGGTTCTTAGTAAGCGTTCTGAATCTAAAGAATATTTATTAGGAATCTGTGGCGTCTGTCATAGGTAGATCCCATGAGTCGGGATGTGGCACTTATTGTAAATGAGCCCAAGGCTTACTAGTTGTAATAACCTCACCTTCGCTAGTGATGCAGAATGTGACAATTACTTTGCAAGATTTCGCTTTATTGGTTGCAAATAAGCTTTGATACCATCTGTAGTAGCGGGAGCCCAATAACAAAGTCGATATTATTTGCTTTTAGGTTTATGCAAGTGCCTTTACATTGACAGATTTGTTTTTGGGCTTTGGGTAAACGTCCTTCACCAAGAACATTTTTACTTATTTAGGAAAACCTAAGGCTTATAAGGTGTGAGAACCCAATCTTATAGTTGGGCCAGACTTCCTTGTGTCTTCTTGTTCCGTTTCTGGACATTGTTGTGTAATACAATATTTAGATTATTGGAAAATTTTCCTTGTGAGGTTTGTTGCTAAATTTGTTTACAAAATGCAAATGTAATTTGGTTATGAACTTATACCAACATAATTTGACACCATGAGAGATAGTGATACCAGTCACAATTTTTTTTCTTTAAACTTGTGTCCTTTGATCGTATTTTGTTTTGCCTCTGAAAACATATCTTTGATTAAGTTTAAAATATATGGTTGAAGTAGGTTGTCTTGTTATATTTTCTTGTATGTTGTGCTAAACATTTTAGTAAACAAAGAATGTGAAAGGTTGAATGGAGAGTGTATTTAGGATTCTATGGTTGTTTTGTGCGTATCTGCTTACAATTGTTGTTACTTGTTCAATTTGTCAGGGAGTTGAAGAAATTGAGGAGATATGAAATTTCTGGAATTTTGTCATATGGACTATTGAACACGGCCTACTAGTCACAACATTTCTCTTGGTGTGGTGAGTGAAATAATATATACATAATATTTCTTCAATGATTTGGTCATTTCTTTTGGTAATGTTGATCTATGACACCATGCTATGTCATGGATCCACTGCTAATGTGACCTATTGCTTACTAGTGATAGTTTCTTGTCATCAATATTGATCATTCCGTTAATGTCAGAAACATTTGGAATTTCATTTCTTGGCTCATTCTTTTCTTGATTTGTGCATGTCATTTTTCGATAGGGGTTATGTTAGTCTTCTTTGTATTGTTTTAATTTTATCCAATGTCTTCGTAGAGACTTTACCTTTACACAAAAGATCCCAATATTTAGAAATTTCAGTTCTTCCCCCAATGGCAATGAAAAATATTCATAATATTGCTTTTAAACCTATGAGTTAAAAGCTGATTTAACACTTGACTAATGTCAACTCAATCTTCAAAAATTATTTAAAAATCTTGCACATCAAATGCAGTGTGAGAAAGTAAAAGATAGAAACCCTAAATCACTTGGTGTTTGAAATATATATAACTCAACAACCAAAATTGATTTTGCATGAATCTGTTATTTCATGGACGTTCTGTGACTCAGTCTTGGAAAATAGGTGAATCATTTGTACATTAAATGTTCTATGAGATCTGAAATAAAAACCCTGAATTACTAAATATTTGAAATATGTAGAAATCTGTACAAAATTTTTCTCCCGAGACTACATAGTATTGTTTAAGTTCTCTAATTGCATTCAATAGTAGCTGAAACAAAGCACTGCTTACGCTTGGTTTCTAGGTTTTATGTGGCTCTGGCACAAGGAAGAAAGGGTTATGTCACAGCCGTTGAGGGGTGGGATATCATTTTTCTTAGGTTTGTGTATTCTGATGATATTATTTAGTTAAAATTTTGGTGCTATTCAAATTCCTGAAGTAATGGCCATGGTGTGGGCTGGAAGCCAGATTACCAAGCTTCTGAGTGCTAAAGGGGCACTTGAACTCAGAATTTCTTGGCTCATTGCAGTAGTTTACTATTATCAAGATGTTCCTTTTATCTTATTTTCAGAATATCAAAGTTATTATTTAGAAGTTAGCTTGTCCATCTCTAGGCCAGAATTGGTCCATGTAATTAAGTTATTTAATTTATCAGTCCTTCAGTGAAGTGCAAAGTCTTGGCATTCTTTATAGAGTTGCATAATCAATGTATTGGAATCAATAGTCTTCTTGTCTTTAACTTGTCACTATTCAACTTAAATTTAAATAGTTTCAACAGAGTTGGCGGGGTGTTAATTTGGAGGGAATTTAGTCTCCGAACATTCTAAGATCCTTGGTAGCCATTCTGATTGAATAGTTTTATTCTGCCCTTATCAATATAAATCTAAAATAAACATTCAATGTGTTAACCATCAAGAAGCAATTATACGTGTGCTTTTCATGCAGTGACCTTGCTCTTGCACCTTTTTGTTGATAGACGATTGTCATGGTTCACAGTCAAATTCAAATTCGAATCTCAGGAAAAGGCAAGTAAGATTTGAAAATTCCGAAGTTTATCTTGTTGTTTGGTTGTGGCTTGTGAGCTTTCTTTTTCCTTCAAGTTGTCATCAGGCTTTCATGGCAATTGTCAGATGTTTACTCTGGATTGGCTCTTATATTATTTTTTGTCATTTCATTGTTTTGGGTATGAATCTACTTCGTTTCTCCTCACTGACCAAGATGACAGAGACAGACCCCTCTCGTTCAAAGTCGTTATTTCATTCAGTTAGCAGTATTCCATATGTAGTCAATGCTTTTCTATATTTTTTGCTTGTTTGTTATTCAATATGGATTTTCAGAATTAACTATGCACAGATATATACAGTGCAAAGTCCTCACTTTTTGGCAAAAAACTCTGAACTTTCTAAACAATATATACATTGGGTAATCCATCTGATCCAAGAAAGTATACAAGGCATACTTGGAATTGATACTAAAAATTGCCGCAGATCAAAAGCATTAGTTGTTGAATATATTGTCTTGACCATTAATGTAAGGTATACTTATAAAATGATTATATTTGACTACCAATAAAATTCTTGGCATACTATATTTCATAATGTTGCTTTAAAATAAAATCTTCAGCAGTTAAATACAATGTTTGCTTAAATATTTCGAACGTCTAAGCACATCCCTAATTCAATAAGACCGATTAATTCACCAAGCTTTTCATAAAGAGGATCCTTGGGAGCTTTCCCTTTAAACATGTTTAAATTGTTTATTTCAAGTTTCCAGAAATTCAGGTAATAATACATATGATACAAAATGTGCACGCATCATTCTAATTAGTATATAGATAAGTTATCAATGATATATTGATTTCTGATACATCAACAGTTAAGGTTAAACCATCAGCATTCTTCAGGCGCGCAAGATTTAAATTACAATTTGCCTGCAAGTTCAATACAGCATGAATGTCAATCAACACTAAAGCGTTTTCAAAACGACAGAATAAAACAATCACATATATAAAATCACTCCATAAGTTATAAGTATGTAGGGAACAGAAATATATTGTACAACAATTGTAAGCAACAAACAAAGTTACACACCAGATACTTCGAGCAGATACTTTAAAGAAGGGCAAAACAAGAAAGGATGGTTATCATAGACTTTCTTTTTCTAATTTTTTCACAATTTTCAGCTAACCACCGGAATTCAATAAAAAGATTAAAAGTCAAAAAGAAAAGAAAAAGAAAAACAGAATGCATGTTTAAAGTTACCTTTGAAGTTGTTCCAATCCCAAAAAGCTGTATCTTTGAAACCCTTCCTTGGGACGACAAAAGGTTGTTTGCTTGGTGGGTAGCGACTTAGTTCCTACTTCGTCTGTGCATGTCTGAAGACCACAAGCATTGCAAAATAATTCCACATCCGATTCCTGAAAGAAAAATAAATGAGGGCAGCTTTAAAAATTGTATCATCACAACAACAAAATCAGTAAATTGTCCAGCAGAAATCATACCTCCATCATCAAAAGTTTGGATAGGTGTGCTAGAGGATATGGATGAAGTTTATAGCCACCATTATTTATACTGCATAAAGCAAGCAATCGAACCTATCAAGGTCAGAAAAAAGAAACTCTCAGTACGGTTTTTAAGCCAATATGAAGAAAGTAGTTGTCATATGTGATGCAAGAAGTTATATAATGTAAATTATATCCAAAATGAAAAATTTAATAGAAAACCTTTTCTACCCAATTTGAAAGCTTCAAATGATTATATTCAAGGAAAGTTTAGTAACAGCAATACAACTAGAATTTCAGAAGAAAAACTTTGTGACAGAAATGAAAATCTGATTACCTCATCAATATAAGGTTCAATAATGCAGTACTGTAGATATGATGCCTCTGCAGCAGTAGCGCAGAAAAATTGCCTATAATTGCCTATCCGGAAGTATCTTTTACATACATATAACAGAGAGAAAAAGAGGACAAACATTTCAGTTTACGTCAAATTAAACATTGAACAAGAGATCAAAAAGATTAACATACAGATGTTAAATAAACAGAAAGTCCTAGGCCTTTAGAATAATTGAAATTTATTGTTACCTTAAAACTTGGCGAGCAAAACCCATTTCTTTTGACCTGATAATTGGAGAAGGCACGTGACGAAGCCACAGAGAAAGTGACTCCCCCTGTAGACCAGAAATAGATATATTTCATGCATTCAAGACCCAGCACAAGGCTGCAATTAAGATGATAAAAAAAGAGAACCACTATAAAACAGAAACCAACCATTTGTTGGGCATTAGAATCAAGATGAAGAAGCACATAAAACGAACGAAATTCAGCCTCATTCTCACAAATAGGATTAGAATTCCTATTTGCTTCATACAGTTTATATAGAGATGTCAGAGCTTTTGTAAGCTGCTCCAAGTTGAGGTAGTGCAATGAAGAAATACTTGAACTGGTGCAGCTGCTTCTAAGCTTGTGGTGAGAGATGATGTGAAATTTAACCTGTTGAAATATAAAGGGACTCAACATCATATGAATTCATTACAACTCAAGCTTAGTTCTCATAAGTGCACTTCTGAGATACAGGGCCAAAAAAGGTACATGAGAAGGTTTAAGTTTCAAAGACATGACACATATCCGAGGTTGTTTTATAACTTAATTTAAAGAAGTTCTATTTCCTTGTTAGCAGCATCCACGAAATAGTCCATTTTGGTCATGCATTTAAGTAACTGTTGAAAACACTTTTGCACGTTTTCCCATCCACACAAATTTGCTACTTGACAAGCATAAAGTCATTTGCTCCATGTATTTTTCATGATAATTTGCTTGATTTTTTTCTTGAATCTGTAATTTTTTCTGAACATGCCCAAATTTTGGGCACTTCTTCAATTTAACCATTGCAGCTTGCTGCAATACCAACAATATTTTATTAGATGGTTTGTTTTTAGCATATGTTACATAGAGGATAATTTTTCTTCTCTTTTATTTAATTTTCCCAATTTTTAACATTTCTCCTCTCCTATTTTCTCATGATACCTCTTCTTTAGACTGAGACAATACATGCTTCAACAGTGCTATGACTTCTGCCACTTAAAGAGTTAATATATCTTTTAACACTTAAGTTTCTCTTTCCAAAAGATCATATTTATCTATAAGACTGTTTAATGTTTGACTACAATTTTCGCCATGATTCCTCAACTTACCCTGGAGTTAAAGATTTACTAATCTCTTTAAAATCTTGCATATTATCTTCTCCAAATCTCTTGTTAGAGATTGAAGCTTGATAGATTGTACCTTGGTATTACTTCAGAACTCAACTTCCAAGACACAAAAAATTATGATATCCACTTATCTAATTTATAAGAAGACTGAATCTAATCCTTTATAAGTTTAGAAGACAGCTGGAAAACAAAAATTCAAGACATTCTAGCAACAGAAGAAAGGGGAACGAGGTTGAGAGATTTCTTACAATTTTCTCATACATGTGGATTACTTTATCTCTGACGACATTCTGCATGGTAAGATCTTGCCTAATGGACCTTGTCCTATCAAAGACAAAGTCATGAATCACTTCAAATGGATGTTCTTTAGAATCCAGTAAGCTCAAAACATAGTTCAAAGTATCATCCAACACCGGAAGAGGCCGCACATCAGAGGGTCGCGTACTCTTGGCTGACATGGTTCTGCAAAACTGGTATGAGATATGGAAGGTGAAGTGTTTTCCACACTAAATATAAACACTTTCTGCAATTGCATAATATCCATCTGAGTTCTTAATTAGTTATGTATCAAAATTCTGCATAGTTGAAATCTAAAACTGATGTTCAACGTAAGTAAAGAAACATAAAAAAGACAAATTCAGCAAAATCATGAGAAAACAATGGTTCAGCAAAATATAGATAAATTCCCAAATATACGCGTGCTAACAGAAATATGCAGTAAACTTGACCAACCTTTTTAACCGCTAGTGCTGGAGATGATTTGCAGGTATCTCCATTGAGTCTTTCAAAGACAGCTAAATCTCGCAGTCGCTGGCGTTGGAGTCTTTCCTCCTCTATTCCCAATATGTAAGAGATCACTAATGAAACAAAAAATGGAAAACAATATGATCAAAACGGATTGCTTATGCCATCTGTACTACATACCAGGGCACATAAACGGGCAAGTTCCAACTATTGCTTCTGCTTTTCCTTCTTCTTGTTGTTGTTGATTATTTCCTCTATCACTGACGTGCTCGGAATTATTGGTATTATTATGCGCATTACGCGAGCTAAATCTGGAAAATCTGGTTTGATTAGGTTGGAAACCTGTTGACTCTGAGTACGAAGAAGCAGACGAAGACGAACGATTTGTCCGTTGTTGAGAATAGCTCCTTCTTTCCATATGTTGTCCCTTCGTTGTGGGCTAAACTATTGAGCGAAGATCAACGAATTAAATGGACAGAGGCCAACTGAACAGAGACAAAGTGTCGGTTGGTTTGCGGATTTTTTTCCCATTTCCTTCCCTTAACATGAACATAACTTTTAAAAAATTTTTGTTACCCACAATACTTTCAGCTTTTCACAAATACCCCCTGTATTTTTTTTTTCCCAGATGCACCATTACCGTATATGACAACTGATTACTCCATGACGAAACGAGATTATGGTCCATTTATACATTCTTTATTACTTTTTAATGTTCTCGATGTAACAATACAATTCTTAATTTATTTATTGTATTTTTTAACTCTTTATTCTATTTTTCATTAATTAAAAACTATGCTGAACATAATCTGAAACAAAAAGTGAATACAATGTAAAATTCATTTCTATCTACCATAATCATAATTCAAGCATATAACACAAAGCAATTATAACAGGAGTCTTAGGTTAGGTTGGGTTGGGTTGGGTTGCGTCTGGCAAGAACTTGTCCAAATATCATATGGAACTAAAACAATTGATTGATGTTTTTATTTAGGGTTTAGTCACCAAAAAAACTGTTACAACTGATAACTACAATATATTTTCTCTATTTACAGTTGATGTCAATTAACTATCAATGCAGTTGGTATTAACTGTTGACATATTTTATTTTAGAATGAAACGCAACACCTTTAACAATACTCAAGAGGTCTATTTTGCATTCAAATAAAAGTAACAAATTAATTTCGGCTGGCTAGGCTATCCTTTGCAAACCGTTTGACATTTCATAATGAGAATATGAAATATTTAAGGAAAGTTATTAAAATACAAAAATTTATTAAACCTTTTAAAAATAAAATTTCATAATCACTAACACACTACGAACTAAAAACTTGTCACATTTCATCTACATCAGAAATCATGATCATACAAAATCAAAATGGCTTCAAAGATCGAAACATCTAAGCAGAACGTGTAAATTGAACAAATAACTGACTTGAAACAGGGTTGGCAGCAGACAATAAACACAATAGGTTTGAAAGCAGAGGAAAAAAAATTTAGCATCCGCAAGTGCAAGTACCTTTTTCACGAAAAAAAACATCTTGATGCAGCTGCCTTACAACCAGGAAAAGCAAAATAGGTAATGATCTTAACCCTACAATTAGCTTCCCTTATGGAATAGGCCGCAAAGATGCTGGAAATGTTTCTCAGTACAACCAGCTTCTGTCCATAAACCCGGAGAACATCTAAGATCTATACATTCACCTCCAAACATCAATGAGAAAAGGTTCAATGTGTAAACATTCAACAATCAGCATGTATCCCACAATTCTGTAATCTATATACTGAAAATATCACAAGCTAAGTCCCTAATCATTTCCACCACCAAAACTGTCGAAACAAATATATCTTTCTCATTCGAGGATTGTACGTCACGAAGGCTCTAGCTTTAATAGGGTCAGCGTTCAAATACTCAAAAGCATACATCTGTTTAGCCTCGTCCAGACCATCAATCTCCATGACAGCCTCTAAAAGTTCTGAGGCATCGATGGCAGTTTTACTTCGTTCCATTGCATCAGCCAAGCGCCGAATGCTAGATGCCACTGCCAACATGGCATCCTGAAGAGCGTCTGAGCCACGAGGCCTTTTCGGAAGTTGTCTCAACGGTGGTACTGGAGGAGGATCTTGACTACCATCTGGCATATACTCTGGTGGTCCAGTATATGATTCTGTACCATCTGTATCACTTAGATCTTCTGAACTTGGTGAAAGGAATGAAGCAGTATCATCTTCACAGTTCTTTGCCTCACTCAGATGGCTTGCATCCTTTGTCTTAGCCCAACGACTAGGTGCTTGATAATTGCCACAAACTATTTTTAGTTCATCATACATCTCAATCTGCTTCCCTCGAAATCCTCTTGCATCAGGGTGTGCCTAGTCCATGTAATTAAAGTGCACTATTATTAAAAAAGAGAATGTACGATTTGGTAAATTTAAAAGTAAGAGGGGAGAAAATTACCGCAATGTATCTCTTCCAAAGATCATCATTATCGCATTCAATCATCTTTGTATTGGGATTCCAATGGAATCCATCTTGACTGAGCAAATCCCTCATTACCTTGTATCTTTTCTTAATTGTCTTTAGACGATTGACAACTTTTTGATTATTCAAGTTTAAATTAAAACGGGAGTTGACTGCGATGCAGGCAGTAGTATATGCATTCTCATTGAAACACTTGTCAATTTTATTCCCAGTTCTAGCCTGAACAGCAAGAGCTTCAATAAGACACTTGTCCATTGCAATTGACCACACAACATTCCTTCCTTTATGCTTCATCTCCCTTCTCTGTCCTTGAAACTCATATTGGTCCATTCCTAAATCAGTTAAAAACAGATAACTACCAATCTGTGCACTATAATACGATAAAATGCAGCACATAGTTCAACAGAAAACCAACTGCATCATCCAAGCTATCAGTAAATAAAATGTCAACATTATCTAGTTCACATTCATCTGCATGAATGATAAAACCAGTGAGCAAAACAAAACAAAACACAATTACGTATAATCAGTTTATACAGCAAAATCTGGCATTACATCTCTAGTGTATGGCCGTAATAAAAACTTTTTTTTTTCTTTTAAAGAAAAGGGACAAATGCAAAGCATTAAACAAACATTTGCATCTAAGTTAATGCTGTTTCTTATTATGATCAAACTCAGGAAAGCAAAGGGTAATCAGACATTTGAGATTAAATTCAACACTTCATTTAGCAATCACTAGTAATCAACTAGCACCTGGCAACTAAAAATGCTTTCAAATTTCCAGTAACGTAGAAGCAATCAGGATTTATGTTTTCCAATCCTACTTCAATTCCTGAAGCCTAAGTTCAGTATTGCTCCATTTTAACTTCAAAACCATAGTATTTTTTGGTAATAACACCAACAGATATGCAGTTACATGTGAACAACGTTCTCTCTGTAAAAGAAGAGCATAACTGCATAACCTTCACAAACAATGCCTTCCCTTAACTTAAAGACAATTGCCGAATTCAAAATGTTGAGAAAATTGATGCTGGAAGTGCAAATCCTCAGGTTAGAAAGAATTTTGTGTCTTCTAGCAAGCAAAAACAATACAAGAAAAGACACAATCCACAAGTACTACAAACATAGCAATGAGACAGTGACATAAATGATAGAAAATACAGTTATAAAAAAATTAAGCATACAAAATAATGCCGTTTTCCAGAAAAGGGAAAATAAAGGTTGACTGACAACTAAAGTTATCAGTAATGATAGTAAAAATACAGGTAAGAGACCCATGGCTTAAAAGGTAAAACTGATGCAAGATCTCGAATAGTTTTAAGAAAAATTTCTCTTTTTCATATACCTCATTGCATCGCATCACATCCTGTCACTAAGGAAGCAATAAAATGAAAGAACAAGGAAAACCTCAGTGATCATACCTAGACAAGCAATCTTTCTTGACAAGAAAATTAATAAACAAGGTATAACTAAATGTTTTAAGTTGCTGGACAATTATCCCGATTCAATTGTACTAAAGTAAGAGATTATACAATTTTTATATAGGCATAACTCCATATTCCACCAAGATATAACTCCTTACGAACTGAAAAGTTTAATATCTTAATGAGAAAACTGCAGCTAGAAATTTGTATTTTTAATCCTATAATAAGCATTCCATGTAAAGGGCTGAAGAATAATTCTCTACCATAAATTGCAGCTATAGCCGTAGTAGAGAATAATTAATTTAGAAAATTTCTGTTGTTTGAGGGAGTGTCACCAATAATAGGAAGTACTAACTTTGAAATAGCAAGAAATAATATTCAATAACCATAATCATCCGACACAAGCCAAATCTAGCCATTTACATTGAAATCAGCCTTTCCATGCTTTCCAGAAACCTTCAAAGTTCAGGGGTAGGGAATGCATCCATATATTGCTCATGACAAAAAAACAGCAACCCTACATTGAGCCACCCACACTGAAACAAAAAGTTTACTACATTTTCTACACCAAATGCGGCCAGACACTTGGCCATGCCTTTAATACTCATTGATGATCATGGTAAGGTACTCGCTACTAGTCGTTTACACAAACCACCAACCACAAATAATAAATTGCATATATTTTTTACTAGTTTTGTATGATTGAGAAAGATAAATATTAAGATAAGGAAGTTCATACAATTACATACACTATCTAAAACTATATATTTTATATAGACTTCACATATGTAAATATATCCTTAAATCAGAGAGGCAAATACTCTTTGTTCATTTTTATGAAATATTCATAAATTAATACGGATAAAAAGAGGCCAACATGTATGTCCACAATGCTTCAGACAATGTCCCCTTTTTAGTCTCATTAGGTCACATGACCATGCATAATCCAAACATTTACCAAACCTAATAACATTAGACTTCAAGCTGCATGACCTCAGAAATTTTTTTCCTTTTTTCTTTTCTTTTTTGTGTAAATAACATACACTGTTTCAAAACAAAAGAAATTCTAATCCTCAGGCTTTTTTCCCGTAAGTTAAGTGGTTTTAGTTCAGTAATTAGGCTTGCTCCAATCATAACATTTTTTACTGATGGATCAGCAGTTGCATGGAAAAATTTTATAGTCGTGCCATGACGGACAAGTAAAGTTTAAGCACATATAACTAACTCATACTTCATGGAAATTAAACAATTGAAATTCTTTCAAGTTGACTGGTTTCAAAGTTCAGTCAGCTCACAAAACACAATTTGTAGACAATAACTTTGAGAGCCCAACTCTTAAAATTCACAGCATGTCTATAGGAAAATGCACTCCAGATGCTTGACGATGTCTCCAACAGAGTAAATAACCTACGGCAGTAATACCAGCTAATAAACCAATACTCAAATAATCTTATTTGGAGAAAAAAAAAATAATCCTTGTAATGTCTGAACATATAAGTGGCAAGGCTAAGTGGTAGCAATCAAATTCTACACAATAAATCCACATGCATGAGATTATGAAACTTTATAAACAAGGTCAAAGTCGTTGACCATCTTAACAATACTAAAATATATTTTATCTATGAGCTCAAATAGCTCACTCCACAAAATTGAAAATCGATATTCAATGGCCAAATTTTCTGCTTCCCTTCCCATACACAGTTACAAAAGCAGATACCTGAGTGAATTGAGTTGATATCTGATCGCCGAAAGAGATGCGGCTACGGCGCCAAGACGATCACAGAGAGAAGCTCATATTCTTCATTTCATTCCCACGAGATTAGGGTTTTTTCCTTTTTCCTTTTTCCCGAGAAAAATAAAAGGCCAAAAATTTTCCCAGCTTAGAAGACACTTTCTCGAAAACCAAACGCGTGTTGAGAAAAGTTACAATTCAGTGTTACGCACATGGTCTCAGAGATTTCCTGATAAGCCATTCATAAATTGCCACGTATTTATGTTTGAGGGGCGTTACAGGATTAAAAGTTTTAGTTAAGTTTAAAAAAGTAAAAATAAATAAATAAATTATAGAATCAATCCAATCCAATAATGTATATATAAATTTAAAAATTCCTTAAAACAATAAATAAAAATAAGTAGAAGGCGGAAAAGTTTGTTATTGAAGTGCTCTGATTTTAAACTAAAATTAATGTAAGATAAAATTATATAATATTAAATATAATTAAAAATTATATTTTAATTATATTTTAAAAATAAATTGAAAGTAAATCATCTCAATTCAAATATACTCCAAATGTGTATCTGGATGGTGTTGTCAATAATGAGAAAGGAAATACAATTTTGAACACCAAATATTTTGTATTTCTGAATGTTTAGAATGATATTTTAAAATATATTTTTTAATTAACCAAAATTTATAAATTATGTCTACTGGAAAAGGAAGATGAACACATATACTTTATTATTTTTATTATAAGCGAAATTTTCACCAAAATAATTTCTCTTAATGTGTAAGGTTACATAAAGATATATTTTAGTGGACAAAGTTACTGAGATTATAAATATTGTACAATACATTCTTTTTATTTTTTTGAATTCTTGCATTATAATTCCTAATTTATAAACAATAAGTATAAAAAATATGTAATGCTAGATTATTTTAAAGTTTTTAATTTTTGGGTTCGAATTTTTAAGTTAACCTTTTTTTGTTTTAGAAATTTTAACTGGCTTTTGTGTTATAATTTGAAATTTTGTGTATATAATATAATGTTCCATGAGCTTACCCATTTATTTACCAGATAGTTTTGTTACAGTAAAAAAAAAGATTATTAAAGATGTCTCAATAGATTTGATGTCAATAAATGCAACCGGCATCCAAAGAGAACAATAAAATTGTTTAAATGTTGAGAGACCTCTTACCTTCATGTTTAATACTGTAGTAAACTTTCATATTCCTTCCTATTGGTATTGGTTTGGATGGTGTAAACAGAACAATAACACTAAACGGCTTATTCTGTAAGAAAAAGTTCATTGTGTCTATAAAATTGATAATACCGTAGCAACTCTCCAAGCTTTTGTACGCCGAAGGTATTAAGTGATCTGAGTTATGCAAACACAAATATAGCAAAGCAACTACAAAAACTAGAAAATACAAAATAGTTGAAATGTAACGGTGGTTGATATTGTAAGCAAGATCTGAAATAGGATATATACAACTTTATTCAAGAGCTAAATACATTCCTTAATTTGTCAACTAAACTTGCATTACTTTGACAAGAAGATTTCAACCAATGAGTTGCTTGAAGGCTAAAAGAAACAGAAATGCTCGACAAAAGTGACATCAAAGGAATGAAAGGGAGGAAATAACAACAATCAATAGATATAAAATTCTTAGAATAATTTGGTTAATCACATTCCACTAGTAGAATATTGAAACATACACAATAACATCCCAAATACTAACAGTAAGAGAGGACTTTATATCCATAGTCTACTTCAAGCATTTAGGCTTTCACTCGTCAATTACTAACCATCCAAAAAAACACAAGATGATCATGTTCACCAACTGTCAAACACCAAACAGAAATCGTCTTCTACTATCAAACTATACGACACTTCCTTCTCTGTGAAAGGGAAATTGTCTTTAGTTTTTTGTCATTGTTGTGGGCTAATTTTAGTTACCATTCAAACAAATTTGGCAAGGGTTCCAACAAAGTAGTTTGAATCGTAAAACCAACACAAGGCCTACCTAAATTGTCAGTCATGGTTAGCAAATCTTTGACAATCAATATCAAATGCCCGAAGAGGAGAAAAGATGAAGCATTTTTTATTTTGTCACCACTACAATGTACAAATCCCCGACTGACTGAACCTAATCGTCAGAGTTGATGGGACAAAAATAAAAACAATTAACTTAGAGTAACAATCTAGGCTCGGTCACTTCTAAAATTCCATGGAACATATACACAAATTTAGAAACCAAATAGGATATCAAGTGCATCAATGAGACAGATCCTGAGCAAGTAAAGTGCCAGTGATAGGATAAACTAGTAAATAAATTGTCAATGCCGTTTTCTGTTGAATCAATATCTTTTTCATGATAATATAATTGGTTGATATGGCAAGAAATATCATAATAATACCAGAAATATTTCAAAAATAAACAAATAAAAAAAAATACACACTTCAAGTAATCCATCAAGGACTACAAGTACCATGTGACAAAACAAATCAAACTATTTTTCCTATTAAGGTTAACAGAAACAAATTGGGTAGTTTCCTTCACTATCCTTCTTAGATGAATTTATTTTTTTCAAAATACAAAATAAAACTAAAGTTATTATTCCGTGAAAAGTATGTTTTTGGCTTCGTATCAATTCTCCGTATGATAGGTATCAACAGAGGACATTTTGAACTTTACAAGGTCTTCTGATCTAAGTAAAATAATGTAATTTGTTGCAGTTCTCACAACAACCAACCATAACAAATTCTAATCTTCTTTCTGTGAGGGAGAAATGATATTCATCACATTGTTGGAATAATTAAATAAAGCCCTAAACTTTTGCATAATGCAATAAGAGAACGATAAAAAGTGAAAGAAGCATATATTGCGTGAAAAACTCAAACCCAAGAAAACTTTTCCATCACCACTCTTGTAAAACGCTTACTTCAAACAAAAAAAAAATGAAAGATCTGATCACATGAGAAGAATCTGAAATAGAGACAAAATTAGTTAAAATGAAAATTTTAATTAACATCAAAATACAGTTTTATGAAAAATTTCAATTCTCTCTACCCCAGCCTCCAACACAGAGAAAAGGGGAAAAAATAAAGAATGGTTTGGTTATAAATGTTCATTTCCAAAGGAACAAACTATGGAAGTGCTAGAACAGTACAGATACAGGCATAAAAATGAAATACATATTACAGGAGGACCAAAGAGGAGCCAGCACGTTACATTACAAACAGTCTTAGCCTAACAGTATAACAAGAAGACCAGCACGTTACATTAAGCTATGGATATTTCAATTACTGCAAAGAAACAACCATCTCTAAATGTATAAAATAAGGCATTGGCATGGATTTTGAAAATTTTCATACCACCAAACAGAGATCAAAGTAGTGGCTTCAATTGTTCAAAGCACCAAGCTATGTTTTAGCAAAATCAACAACAACATTCTTTAATCATGTTTTCACGGTAGCCAAATGTTCTGAAATTTTTTTCAAAATTTAGAAACAAGATGCTTACAATCAATGAAACCAGTATGTTGCTAGACAACAACATATATAAAAATAGATTTAACAATTTTTACTCACAACAAGAAGAGAAACTATTTTAGTTATAGTCATTGTTAACTTTCATCAAATACATAAAAATACAACCATTGAGATGGATATCAGAACTCAGCTTTGTTTCACAGAACATGAATTCAACAAGAAAGTCTGATAATTCAAAAAATAAATTCCAATACATCAATTGACCAATACAATTGCAAATTGTATTATTTTCTCCTGACAGTACAATGCACAACAAGCAGTCTAAAATACAAAATCATATATTTAAAAAAGAGAGAGAAAGAGAGAGAGGAAAGCGGTTGGTGTATAATATAAGACCAAAAAAATTTCTTCTTGTTTTCTTTTAAATATTTCATTGGATTACCAACATGAACAAATTTTCACAAGCTAACCTTAAAACTAGTTTCAGACTGTACCACCGATTCTGGTAGAAGCTCCAAGAATCACAAAGTTCAGTTTCACAAAGCATAATGCTGAGACCTAGCAGCCATTGAAGCAACCTGAGCCTGCATTTGCACAGCCCGAACTTTCGCAGCTGTAGCTCGATGAAAGAACTGCTCCCTGGACAACAACCTCACGTTCCTCAAGTAATGATCAAATGGCACAGAACCTTCCTGTAAGGCCTTATCCAAGGCATAAACAACGTCCTCGATCGCCAAATCAGCAGCAGTACAATCTAACATTTGCTTTGACAACACATCTACACATTCAAAAGCATTATCCGCATTAACATTTTTCAAATCATTGGTACGACTTTGGTTTTCCCTTACCCACGACTCCAGAACATCGGAATTCATCAACGCCATTTGCAATTGCTGCTCTAATCCTTCTGTTTCATCCTGCAGTTCCTCTAATCCTTTGTTGATTTCTTCCTCCCTACGTCTCAACAAGGCCTGTGTGCCGAATAACCCTTCCATCTCCACTTCACGTGCCTTTCTCATCCCTGAAATATCGGCGTGGGCCATTTCCACTAACTTGTTGACCGCGTTCCGCTTAAAAACTTCCGTCGGATCCTCCGTCTGGTGCTGTACCCGACCACCGTAAGGCGACGGTGGAAATGGACGCGCTGGATGAGGACGTGCCGTTGATGGGCCATAACCCGCGGCAATGACAGAATTGGAACTATTCGGATTGGGATTGGGATTGGGATTAGGGTTAGGGTTAGGGCTGGGTCGGCGTTGAGAATACAGAGGTGGCTCACGTGAGAAACACGCGCTTAACTCCCGCACAAGATCGACGAGATTTGAGCTCGGGTAAATCCAATTCTGCAAATAAGGAATCGAAACTAGCCCCGAAGGAGTTACGTGAGGGTGAGGCCGCTTGATGATCATATCTCTGGTGGGATTTACGTAAACGCATGGCGGTTGCCGTGGATAAGATTCCATAAGCCACATGATTACGGGTATGTTGTAGGTGACCCCTTGGAAAGGCATGGGAACCGTGCCATCCGCCTGCAGAAGATTTACGGATCTTCCGTCGTTGTGAGTAAACGTGGCCGTTTTTGGCTCTAAGGATGGGTAAGCTGGAATTAGTGTAATTAGATGCTGTCGAATGAGCCATTTTGTGTCTTCCGTGTAAGGAAGGGCGGAGGGTCCTCGTTGCGAAAGTACTGACGAAAGGAATTGTTGTATTTGTTGCGGATTTACAGGTGTACCCGAAGGAGGCACCATTGCAGCGTGACTGTTAGCGTATCGTAGATTCAGAGGCAGAGAAATCGTTTGTATTGGGAAGGGAAGGACGGAAGGAAGGAAGAATAGAAGGAGAGTGGAAGATTACTTAGCAAAGTTGATTACGCGTGTCGACTTTTGGCTATTTTTCGACTTTGCTAACTAGTTATCATTTTTGAGATATTTATATTTAATAAATTATAATTTTTAATATATTATCAAAATATTATTATATTAAACATTAAAAATTATTATATAAATAATAAATATTAAAAGTTAAAGAATTAGAAGTACTAGGTTAGTAAAATTTATTTTTTATTTTTATTAAAATTTTGTTTATATATATATTAAAAAATAATTTTTAAAAATATTACCTAAAACCTCTCTCAATAAAAATAAAAATAGCAACTTTTATGGTATAAATTTTTAAAAATTGATAATAACTAAATTAAAATATTAATTTGTTAAAAGTTTTAAAATTATTAAATTAAAATATGTTATATTTATTTATATTTAATAATTTTTATTCAAATTAATAAATTACTGAATTGTTTTTAGATATAATCTTTAAAATTAATATATCATTAAAATAAATTGTTGAATTGCTTTTTAAAAAAATTTAAATTTTTAATATTTATTCTTATCCACTTTAATTTTTAATTACTAATGTTAATTATAATTTATGTAATTTATTTTTATTTAAATATATTATATTTAATAATTTAGACTGAATTAAGCTCATGATTTATAATATTTTTGTCTATATATTTTTGTTATTATTCTAAATAAAAAAATTTATAATTTAAGATATTAAAATATATTTTAAATTATAATTTTATTAAATTAATTTTTCTCAAAATTTTCGTTTCCATTATTACTACAAATGAAGGTTAAGTGAGTAACAAACTTTAAAAGAGATGGCGTGGTATAGTTTTTGAAAAAATGGATCACACGGTATGCTTTATATAAAATGTGTGATTTTTTAATATAGACACGTTTTGCACAATGATTAAGGATGATCTTTACACTTAAATATTAGTATTTGATAAATTTATTTTTAAAATTATTTATAAATATAAAATTATAAATTATTTTTTTTATAATATAAAATATTATAGACATTTTATGAATTTAATGAGTTTAATCCAAATATTTTAGAATATAATTTGTAAAGTTTAAATTAATAAATTTAGTTTTTAAATATTATAAATTATGAGTTCAACTTGGTTTAAATTATTAAATATATTATATTTGAATAAAAAATTAAACAGAATAAATTATTATTAAAATTAGTAATTTAAAATAAAAGTGAATAAATATAATCATTCAAAATTTAAAATATTTTTATTTTTAAGAAATAATTCAATAATTTTTTTATTATATGATCCTCAAGATAATATTTAAAAAGTAATTTAATAATTTATTATTTAAATAAAAATTATTTAATATAAATAAATATATATTATATTTTAATTTAATCAAGAATTTATATAATAAAAATTAAAATTTTATATGATTAAAATTAGGGTCATATCTATAGTAAAAGGGTATTTGTTTAATCTCTAAATTAGATATTTGTCATAAACAATTTGATAAAAAATAAGTAATATTTTTAAAAATTATAAAAAAATTTTTATCACAAATATTGTAACAGAATAAGTGTTATTTTTTTCAACTATAAGGTATTTAGTTTTATTATAACATCATGATCCGATGATGGCGGGAAATGGCGTCGAGACGTGAGAGCCTTAATAAAGAGTGACTTTTGACAGTTTTTTAGGATGACAGGGGACAGGTATCATGACCCGATCCGTGGGTCCCACCTGTGATAACGTCACAGACCTCCAGGGTGTACCCAATAATACAGGATACCGCCTGTAGGCCTGTAAGGCTCATACAAAATCTATTTATCATAAAATATTTCCATAAACCTTTTCTAATATGCATCCACACCCCCAAACATACAATGGATAAAATCAAGTTATAGTACTTTCAGTAAATCTGTGCGCACATTAGATAAAACATTCATCA
>JAVXUL010000009.1:8196650-8209367 GCA_035590515.1 Trichilia minutiflora
TCGGAATCGTCGTCAATGAACCGGCGTGTGGATACGCTTGGAGGCGGCTGGAGACGGCTTAGCTTTCCGGATAACAGGCAAAGAGGTATGTGGATACTTCTTTGTTCATATACATATATGTTTGCTGTGTTTTAACATGCGAAAATTTTAAGTTTCCATATACCAAGCTGGCGATCCTTCGGGGCTTTTTCGCACGTCCATATGATGGTCGTAGCCTCGGATTTGGAGCAGAAACGGGTTTCACCTCCATCAATAGGATCTGTCTCAGGTCAGGAGCGATCATCTCAGTATCAAATGAGATCATCTCGGATCAGGAGATGTCACTTTTGATTCAAATAAATCACCTTAAGGTGAGAGAGATTACTGTAGTTCTGAGATATCGCCTCAGATCAGGAGAGATCATCTTGATCACTTGGGATTGGGAGAGATCACCTCGATCACTTTGATCACCTCGAAAAAGATGATGATTTTTATAGAGTTAGGATGGTAGTTTTCAGAGATTCTAGGACGGCTCTCATCATAATGTGTAAAGACCACATTATTAAATTAGCCAGACCCTTAGCAGAGTGTAACTGTCCTCAATTTGCCACCAATACAAGCCCTCAAATTTTCAGTAAAAATTTATTTTTAGTAAAAACTATATCTAAGTAGACTTTTTTGGGGGACATAGGCTCTATATAAGATGCACGAGACTCAACATCAGATAAGACAGCTTTGTATCCTTGAATGAAAGTTAGATGTCAAAAGGGAAGAACCAAATTTGAGTCTATCCCATCGATCATTCAATATAAAGATAAAGTATCCAATGCAAGGTTATGACTTAAGCTCAACTAGTGTAAGGTATTTTTCGACAAAGGTTCATTCCCGACCATTACACTAGGAGAAGATAACGGAGGTACTTTGGGTCCTGACCCTATTTCTTCCCGTCCATTACAAAGAGAGATGTCTGACATAGGTTAAGGTTTACTTTATAAAAATGCCTAACATGGGCCAGGGCTTACTCTCTAAATGTGCCTGACACAGGTCAGGGCTTTAGCTCGACTAGTGTAAGTCATCTCGAGTGAAGATCCAATCTCTATCATTACATTAGGAGAAGGTAACGGAGGTACTTTGAGTTTTGGCCCTATTCTTTTTCGTCCGTTACAAAGAAAGATGTCTGATGCAGGCTATAACTTACTTTATAAAAATGCCTAACATGGGCTAGGGCTTACTCTCTGAAGATACCTGACGCGGACCAAGGCTTACTCTATAAAGATGCTTGACATGGACCAGGGCTTTAGCTCGGTATTATTCAGTGAAAGAGTTCAATATCAACGCAGGTCAAGGCTTACTATATAAAGATCCTTGATGCGGGCTAAGTCTTTAGCTCGATATCATCGAGCAAGAAAGCTCGAAATAATCGAGCGAATAAGCTCTATATCATCGAGCGAAAGAGCTCAACATCGAACGAGAGAGTTCGAAATCATCGAGTAAAAAAACTCGACATCGAGCAAGAGAGTTCGAAATAATCAAGTGAAAGGCCTTAACATCAAGCGAATAAGCTCAGTATCATCGAGCGAAAAAGCTTAGTATTGAGCAAAAGAGCTCAGAATCGAGCAAGAGAGCTCAAAATCATCGAGCGAAAGAGCTTACAATCATCAAGTGAATAAACTCGATATTGAGCGAATAAACTTGGTATCATCAAGCGAAAGAGCTTGATGTCGAGCAAAAGAGCTTGGTATCGAGCAAGAGAGCTCAAAATCATTGAGCGAAAGAGCTCAGAATCATCGAGCGAAAGAGTTCGGCATCTAATGAATAAGTTTGGTATCATCAAGCAAAAAAACTTGACATCGAATCAAAGAGCTCAATATCATCAAGCGAAAGAGCTCGATATCGAGGGAGAGAGCTCAGAATCATTGAGCGAAAGAGCTCGACATCGAACGAGATAGCTCAAAATCATCGAGCAAAAGAGCTTGGTATCAAGTGAGAGAGCTCAGAATCATCGAGCAAAAGAGCTTGGAATCATCGATTTACAGTGAAGAGATAACCAAGAACAAAGCGGTATAATAGTGAAAAAATAATAGCACAATAGTTAAAAACAATAGTGAGTCAAAGAAAAATATGCAATGAGCACTAAGCTTTTATCATAGCTACTAGATGATTAATATATTGGTAGCATTTATACTAAAATTAATTAGAAATAGGGATTGTTAGAAAAACTTTCCTGGAATGGTACTTCTCTAGATGAGGTGGATAAGAGTATCTGAGGATAAAACTTGGTTAAATGAGATCCCATTGGATAAAACCTTGTAGTTGGATAACATCTTGGGATAAGATGATGGGATGATGATGTGATGAGATGTTGAGGTGATGGGATGATGTGAAGATGAAAAGGTGAGGTAATAAGACCATCTTGATTAGCCTAGATGAAATCAACTCAACTCTGGTCGGATGAAATTATCTTGGGATCGAATAGGATCGCTTTAGGTCAAGAGCGATCACCTCAGTATCCAATGAGATCATCTCGGGTTGAGAAAGGTTACTTTTGAGTCAAATAAATCACCTTGGGGTGAGAAAGATTACCCCAGTTCTGAGAATATCGCCTCAGATCAGGAGAGATCACCTCTGTCACTTTTATCACCTCAGGTAAAAAGAGAAACAAGGGATTGAAGGCCCAATGAATATCACTCAAAAAGGGGGTGAATTGGTGATATGACAAATATAAGTAAAAAATTATAACAATTTTAATAAAATATGAACTAGCCAATAAATGAATATAAGAATTGTTTTTCTGAAAATGCTGCTGTGGAGTGAAAAATATTAAAATACAGATACAATAAATTTTATAGTGGTTCGATAACCAACATACGTCCACTCTTCTCAGTTCAATTTCTTGAATCTGAAGTATCACTAAATTCTTGTTTAATTACAGGACAAGAGAACCCAATACAAACTCCTTCTTAACGGTGAAGGGTAATCACAAAGAAAAACATTTTGTTTTTACGAGAGAAGTTATCCCAAATACAAACTTCTTACAGGGTGAAGTTTGAAGTTAAATCCAACAAGTAGCAATAAATGTTTAAGGAAAAACAAGTTTGGTTCTCTAACAGAACAAGTTTTTTAAAAGTAGAACAGAATTTCTCTCTCAAGAGTAAATTTTATAGAGAATAATCACAAACTAAAAATTAAGTATATTCCTTTTGTTGCTCGATGTTCTTTTCAATAATTGCTTCACTTCCTTAGTTTCTTCAATGCAAATTCATTTGTATTAATACCTTCATTGAATTTCTTTCAATGACTTTCTGTATCAGCATTTAATTTGCTTATTAAATGCGAAAAATTAACCGTTACAGTTTTGAATTTACTAAAGGTGTTGATACCTTCTTTCAGAGTTTCAATATGTTCATCTTGAAGGCTTGAAGGTATTGATACGTTTAAGAGGGGTGTCAATACCTTTTCATGTAAACAACTCAATGTTCGTCATAAAGGTATCGATACGTTTGCAAGAGTATCGATATATTTGAGTTTTCTTTCAAGGGTATCGATATGTTTGGGTTTTCTTTTGAGGGTATCGATACGCTTTTACGTGAACTAAAAAGAGTCAATCACAAACGTGTCAATACATTTGTAAGGGTATCAATACGTTTAAGTTTTCTTCTAACGGTGTTGATACGTTGATGCAAAGGTTTCAAAACTCGGGCATATTATCTTCACTGTATCACTGAACTTCCCAAAAGTGTTGATATATTTTAATAAGGTATCGATACGTTTAAACTTAACCTATGAATTCTTAACACTTTGACTTCAAATTAAACATCTGAAAGCTTCTTTCTCAAAAAAGACCAAGTGAGATATATATATGTCTAATTAAATGTTAATATAAATTTAACATGCATTCTACATACATGTTTGGTATCATCAAAAATACTTTGGGGCTATTAGGGATGGAATTACCTTGGGTCAAGGGAAAACAAAAGATGGAATCACCTCGGGTTAGAGAAAAAAATGGCCACCTCGGGTCGAGGTGAAATCACCTTGGGTGGAAAATAAGAGATGGATTACCTCGGATCAGGATAAAATAAGGATGAAATCGTTTCGAGTCGGGAGAAAACAAGGGATAGAATCACCTCAGGTCGAGGTAAACAAGGATAAATCACCTTGGGTTGGGATGAAATCTCCTCGGGTCAGTATAAAATAAGGGATGGAATCATCTCAGGTCAAGATAAAATAAGGATGAAATTACCTCGGATCGAGAAAAAATAAGAGATGAAATCACCTCAGATCGGGATAAAATAAGGATAAAATCATCTTGAGTCGGAGGAAAAAAGGGATAAAATCACCTCGGATTGGGGTGAAATCACCTCAGAGTCAATGGGGTACCTTGAGTTAGGAAAGATCTTCAAAATAAAAGCTTCTGTTTATAGCCCAAATCTGAAGATAAAAATAACATAACACTATCTTCATTGTTCATATCACAAAACTAGATTTTACAATCATCCTGACCAAATTTCAAATCGATCTAATGGTTAATGAATCCGTTTATGCATTTTGATGAGAACTAAATAGAATGAAAATACCTCAAACTTCTTCTTATTTGCCAGTCACTTCTTCATGGAATGATCTAAAGCTACGGACATTAAAACCAAATCTCCACTGTTCAGATAATATAAATAGGTCTCTAAACCATTCAGAACAAGTTTCAGTATGATTCCACAGTTAACAAACTCGATATTGCGTTTTGACGAAAACTGGATAGAGTAAAGAAAAATCTGCAACTTCGTATATTTGTAGGTTATAGTTCAGGAACCAAAACCAGAGTTGTAGACCATAAAACCTTCTTCAATTTGGTTGAAAAATAAGTTTTTGTAGGCGTTTTTCACAGACAGTGCCAACTATTGGTGCAAAAAATCTCCGGTCATTTCTTTACACCAAATAATGAATCTCTTTATAATGATGGTGTGATGGTTGAGAGTTTTTTTTGTATTTTTATTTGTATTTGTGTTTGTGATTGAATTTGAGTTTCTCCCAAGTTGCTTACATACTGTACCCTCTCTTTCTTCTTTCTTCTCCTCCTTCTTTCTGATTTTTCTTCTTCTCTTCCTTCTCCTTTTTCGTTTGAAGTTGGCCATTAGGGAATCAAGTTACACGTAATTCTTTTTTAGGAGATAGATAATAATTTATATATGGTTAAGGTGATAGTTTTTAGAGACACTAGAATGGCTCCCATCATAATGTGTGACGATCATACTGTTGACCTAACGATATCCTTAATACAGTGTAGCTGTCCTCAATTTATCATTAAAAAAAATTTATAATTAAAATTAGTAATTAAAAATAATAAATAAATAAAAATAAACACTAAAAATTTAAAATATTTTTATCTTTTAAAAATAATTTAATAATTTTAAACTATTAAAAATTTATTTAATAAAAATCAATATTTTAATTTAATAATTCTAAATTTTTAAAAATTTATATCATAAAAATCAATATCTCTTTTATTTATTGGGAGAGATATTACTATTTTTCTCAATTATAAAAGTATTTGTCATAAATATTAGAGATAAGTGACGTTTTTGAAAATCTATTTGTCTTTTTTTATAATTAATGTAATACATAGTAAATTAAAGTGTTTTAACTTAAATTAATTTTTTGGGAAAATTTTTTATTTAAATTGATTTTAATACTTTATCTAAACTAT
Source organism: Trichilia minutiflora (assembly GCA_035590515.1). NCBI lineage: Eukaryota > Viridiplantae > Streptophyta > Magnoliopsida > Sapindales > Meliaceae > Trichilia > Trichilia minutiflora. The sequence continues at coordinate 8,202,331 of JAVXUL010000009.1, forward strand.
TTCTACATTTCAGATCCTGTTAGTAGGGACAAGCTATGAATTTTTCTTTTTCCGATTGAGAAAGCAAGAGCATTGTTGTGATTTTGGATCATTGAGTTTTCATACTGCATCAGTAGGAGAAATGAATTGTTGAAAAAAATAGAACAGTGATTTATATGCACATTCCCATTAAACTGTTGAGACTTTGCAAAAGGTCGCAGGTTAAGAACTAGGTAAGGAGGTATAATTGAATTGAAGTAGAGGATTGAAATAACAGAAAGATGAACCAAGTTTTGGAAGGCACAACAGAAACATTCCCTTGGGATATAACCATTTAGTTTTTTCTTATGAATTGCAAGAATGTGCCAAACTAAACTTCTAAAATCCCTCGGGTTGCAGCACAGACACTGGATAAAAATCCTGCCTACATGGCAAGGGATTTGGATTGAGTTGATAGGGTAGGCTAAGGCCATGAGCTCAAATCTAGAATAAATTTTGCGCCGAGTATTCACAATCATTCATTGGAAAGGAACAAGAAATTTGCTTCATATAGAAACATGTAGTTAAGAAACATTAAAACCTGCACCATTTTTTGGTTCATTCTGATCGATAAAAGATAGCAGAGGAAGCATAAAATTACTACAATGTGTTTGATTAACTGCTGTCATCAAGTAATTACATTGCTGTCATCCCCTTTGTGAACATGATAAAATCCTGCCATTAACCACCACAAACCTGAGTTGAGTAGATGATAAATGTAGAAGGAAAACGAGAACTTTCCAAATAACAAACAAAAATAAAATTACCATTGATTCTTTTCAACAGAACTCTGCCTATCACTTAATTAGGACTTATCCAGACTATGAGCTTTTTGTTCGTGGCTAGGATTTCTTTTAGAATTATGGCACCAAAACTGTTTTCTTTCAGACATTTTTTTTTTGCATGTATGCAGAAAGAATTTCACTCATCTTGCTGTATGTCAGATAGCATCCCAGAGACTCAGAGGCATCATGGTTGTTTCCTCTTCAGGCACAGTTTGGAGGCTGTCACATTCCCATATTTCCAATGTCTCAAGATACTTGAGTTTTTTCAGTCCCTTGGGTACAGATTTAAGATTTGGCAGTCTTTCAAGGTGAAGAGAAGATAAATTCATGGGCAGCAACCAGCCCTCGGGAAATGATACTAATCTTTGGCATCCACCAAAGGAGAACTCAGTGAGACAAGTGAGTCTATGAAGGCCCCATCCCGGTGAAGGTTTGAGATTTTCACAATCCAAGATTGAAAGTGACAGGAGATTGGAGGGAAGCCCACCCTCCGGAAATGACATGAGACTGGAGCAACCATCTATGTATAGTTCTTGAAGAAATGCAAGCATATACATCCGATTTGGTAGAGATTTGAGACTTCGACAATTACAAATTTTAATATATCGAAGCATTGATGAAGGCAAACCAGGTTCAGGAAAAGACTGAAGAAGAGGGCAGTCAGCTATTTCCAAATGATAAAGAAATGTAAGGTTGTGAAGGCCTTCAGGTAAGGACTCGAGGTTTATACAATTACTGATCACAAGCTCCTTAAGCTTCATACCAGTGCTGGATTGGACTTTGGGCAACTGAAAAATAGCTTCTGGAAAGGATTTAATAGAATGACACCCAGCTACCTTCAGATTTTCAAGAGAACCACTGTTGCAAATCATTTCCTCTGGAAGAGATCGCAAATTTATGCAGTTTCCGATTTCAAGATCCTTAAGAGTGCCAGAAAGCTTGTCTCGTGGAAGAGATATGAGAGCAGAACATCCCTCAATTACCAAATATTCAAGTGACGATGTATTCCTGTTCTGACAAGATTCATGCATCATCCTCTCAGGTAGGAACTGCAAAGCCTCACAACTTTTGATTTCAAGACCCACGAGTGTGGATGGCAAGCCCATTGCAGGAAATATCACCAATGAAGGACAATCCCAAATCCTCAATACTTTAAGAGATGAAAGTTCGTACAAGTTTTCTGGCAAATGCTTCAAGAATGGACATCTTGAAATTTCCAATAGTTGGAGAGAAAGAAGGCTTTGCAATCCAACCTTATTTGATAAAGTTTTGAGGTCGCTCAGATGACAGATCTGTAATTCTTCAAGAGCCGATAAGTGTTTAAAATATCCTTCAACTAGATAATCCAGTTTAGGAATTTGACATATACGCATGTAGGCAAGTGAACTGTGTCCAACAATGCTTTCTAGAACCTTGCCATCACACTTGTTAATTTCTAATTCAAGGATTGAAGGAAGCTTTGGAAGTGCGTCCAATTTTTGGCATTCATCTATCTCAAGCGTTTTCAAGGAAGGAAAGAAAACAGGTAATTCCAACAGGTTGGGGCATGTTGATATAGAAAGTTCGAGAAGGCAAGGGAACTCGCTGCCTTGTTTTAATCTGTCAAGCGTCAAAAGCCTTGGTAAAGCTTCCAATTTTTCACAACCACATATAATCATTTTCCTCAAGGAAGGAAAGTGGCATGAGAACTTTGTAAGTTTTGGACAATTCCGAATTTCAATGCTTTGTAGGCGAAGGAAGTCTTTTGTGCCTTCAACACCTGAAGAATCCCACTGTTCCCACTCTGACATGTTCTCAAACTTTAAAGCTTCCAGTGATGGAAAAGATAGAAGAGGCAAACTCCCATCTCCGTAGAATTCTGTTCCAACTGATTTTATTCCTTCCATTCCTTTGATAGTGAGATCTTTAAGAGAGGGTAGTTGTCCAAGTGGTGGTAAATATTGACACTTTCGACAGCTACTGAGCACCAAAACTGTCATATTGCATAATAGAGGGGAAGCAATCCATCCTGGAAATCTTGTACCTTCACAGTCATTAATGACGAGTAGATTAATGTTTTCGTGTGGCTGCAGCATCTCAAGTACATCAGTTTCTACTCTTTCATTTCTTGAATCATATAAACTACACCTCCGTTCCAACTTTAGCTCAACACTTTCCTGTCTGTAAGCCCTTGTTGCTTCTCTAAAGCTGAAATAATCCTTCAGATTTCTATGAAGTTGGGCGGTGTTCGATACTTCTTCTTCATCTCTGTCATTTGTTGAATCATCAAAATCATTACTCCATTGGAGAATCAGTTGAGTAAGACCCTTTTTGTCCTTTAAATTAGCCTCCATTGCATCAGTGAAACTGATCACATTTTGCAGTCCTGAAATGAGAAATCTTCCCCGAAGCTCCTGTATGTCCTTCAAGTCCTTAATTCCAGATCCCCTGTCTTTACCCACAACAAAATGAGACAAGGTTTGGAGATTCTTCAATTTACACATATTCAGTGGCATCTCTCTCAGTCTGCTTCCACTAATACGGAGATGCCTCAAGCCAGTGAGATTTCCTATATCTGTGGGCAATTTACTTAGAGAATAACATTCTAACAAGATTAAAGTTTGTAAATTATAAAGAGTACCTATTGACTCAGGTAACTGTTTGATTGCTGTTCGAGAAAGATCAATATAACGTAAATGCTTGAGGTCACCTATTGAATCTGGTAATGCAGTGATGCGACAGGCACTAAAAGACAGTGATCGTAGGTATTTTAACTTTGACAAGATATCACAAGGGACTTTGTTAGGCAAATAGCTGACTCCAATTTCTCCAGTTGGATCCAAAGGTAGGAAAGTACGCAAGCACTCAACTTCATTGAAAGCCTCAAACTTTGACAGCATTTCCCTTCTACAACGAAGATATGAAGAATGGCGAGCCTTGTCAAAAATTCTCTTTCTATCACAATCCATTACCTTGTCCTCCAAAATGAAACAAAATTCTCCAGAAACAAAATGAGCTAAATCTTTCATGACGCCATGCATTACATATAGTGAGCTATTGCAAATTGATTTTTGAAAAAATGACCTCGACACTAGCTCATGAAAATATTCGCCACCTACTTCTTCCAATTTTTTCTTGCCGTTAGGCTGTTGCACAAAACCTTCAGCCATCCATAGCAAAACCAGTGAGTCCTTGTCAAATTCATAATCTGCAGGAAATACGGAACAGTACGCGAAGCATTGCTTTAAATGAGGAGGAAGATAATGATAGCTCAACCCTACTATCTGAAGAATATCACTTTCATCATTTGGTAAATCCCATAATTTTCTATTTAACATGTCATACCATTCCCCCTCTTGTTGTCTGGAGCGCAATAAGATTCCCATACCCTTCACTGCCAAGGGCAAGCCTTCACACTTCTTCACAATCTCAACTCCAGTTGACTCCAAACTTGGAAAGTTGCCGATGTTTGTATCCTCAAATGCCTGATTCATGAAAATTGACCAACAATCTTCAAATGATAAGCATTCCAAATAATAAGCTGGAACTGTGCCCATACTTGCAGCAATATTACTATCTCGAGTAGTTATAATTATTTTACTTCCTCTTGCACCTGCTTTTAGTGGGTTCCATATGAGATCCCAATCATTATTTCTCCTACTCCAAACATCATCTAAAACAAGCAAAAACTTCCTCCCTGCTAATTGTTCTCTCAAACTAACTTGCAGCAGATTCAGATCATCAAGGTTAACAGGTTTTGAAGTTACAGATTTGAGGATTGTTGTTGTCACCCTAACTACATCAAATTGGTCAGACACACAAGCCCATATTCTCAAATCAAAATGGTTCTCCATTCTGTCGTCATTATACACAAGTTGAGCAAGGGTAGTCTTCCCAATGCCACCCATACCAACTATAGGAACTACGCTAATTTTATTATTGTTCGAATCATCCATCAGAAGCAATTTAACAATCATATTTTTTTCATTTTCCCTTCCATAAACACAAGATTGATCCACCAGTGAAGTTGTGGGTAATCTTTGTTTGGCTTTCGAGAGCCTCCCTTTCACATCATCATTCAAACCAAGTATGTCTTTGTATTTCGCAATAAATTCCAACTTCTCAATAATCTTGTTAATTTTGAGCTCTATGCCTCTATTAAATGGACTAAGAGGGCTCGAAATGACTCTCCAATTACTTACCTGACTTGGGCTTGTTTGAGACTGCGCTTCCACCTTGGATTTCAAAGCTTCAGTTGCTAGCTCATCCAATATATCCTCTGCATCATAAAGAGCGTCTTTCGCCATGTGCAACCACTTCCCAACAGAAGGGCTGTAAAATTGCTTCTCCTCAGCATCATTAAGCAACGTGGTGACGGTCAGCAGTGTGATCTTCAACTTTTCCAGTAAATCATCATACTTTCGGCCACGTAGTAAGCCTATAAACTCAATCTGTCAAATAGTACTTGAAGGAAAGCTGAGAGAAAGGCCTCGCCTACAGCCATCGTATGATCAAAAGAACAAGTCTCGCAAGGAGAACTAGAACCATACCAAATTTGTATGTGCTGGTTCAAACAACATGAAAAGAATCTTCAACTTTCAGAAATGGCGGCTTTAAGCAACTTAATTAGAAAACAAAACAAAACCTTTTACTTGATGATGTATTTATAAATAGGCTTTAAGGTTGCATTTAAATAAAACACTTTAATCAATTTTTTTTTCTTACACTACTTGTAAGATCTCTGAAAAAACTCTCTTTTATTTTAGTTTTCCTAGAAATGCCAACTTCTACGTTCTGTGTTTTAATTTTAAGGACGTTTAGAATTCGATTTTTCCTCAACTCTGAACTATAACACTATCAAGTGAATGTCATTTTTTTGGCTTAATAGCTTATATTTATTATTGATCTCACTTTAATTCTAAACAACACTTTGGATACTCCATGAAAATTCGAAGAAATTGAGACCAACTTACGAATTTGATTCTAAACCATGTAGCCAAGGAAACGGGTTTAAATTTCTGTCAAAACCTTCGTCTAATACACGGATATAGAATAGTCTTAATAAATATATTCAAAGTTGTAAATAATATTAAACGACTAATCCATATTTTCTTATTTGTAGATTTTTATATCAGAAATAATAAATTAATTATTTAGAAAAATCAGACTAATTATTTGTAAGTTTAACTTCTTAATTTGTCTTCCATGCAACTTAGTTTTAAATATATATCCCGAAAAGAAACACTGTACATTGTATTTTGGCTAATCTATGGCAACAACTATCAAATACATATTTACAGTAGCCGTGGTTAACGTTAGTTCTTTTAGAGGTGTTTAATGGGTTTGAATTGATGATTCTGGTCAGTTCAGGTTAGGTCAAAAAATTAAAAATAATGAAATTGATTCGAAATGGTAATACAAATGGATTGGTTCTTTGTAGGCGACGAAACTAAACCAAAATCAAGAAGAAAACAGTAATAGGCCGGTCTGAGTCGGTTTGATTCAGAAACGATTTTGGTTTCAAATTAGTTAAATTAATTTTTAAATTTAATTAAAATTAATTAAAATATTTTTTGAATTATATAAAATTATATAAAAAATATCTCTAACAATATAAATTATTATTAATTAATTAAAAAATATAATAAAATGAATATAAATTATTATTAATTAATTAATTAATTAAAATATTTTTTGAATTATATAAAAAATATCTCTAACAATATAAATTATTATTAATTAATTAGAAATATAATAAAATGAATATTTTAACCTTAATTTTAAATTTTTTTTTCATTTAATCCTTTTTTTTTAACCGAAGTATACGAATCAGTTTACGCGTACCTCTACTATTCTTTGCGAAGAGATAGCGCAACAATCCATCGTCATGATCCCCCAATTAAACCGCGGATATATCTAAGAAATGAATCGAAAATCGTGCGTCTAACCACACAGTTTTAAATTCGTCCTTATCAACTAGGGTTGTCAAACGGGTCGGGCTGAGCTTAATTAGTCCAGGCTGTTTTGGGCTAAGCACTTAAACGGGCCGGGTCGGACTGGCCCGTTTAATAAACGGGTTGATATTCTCAACTCTAACCCAACCCGTTAGGTTAGCGGGCTAAACGGGTCAGCCTGTTTATATTAAATAATTAATTAATTAATTAATTAATTAATATTATAATTTTTTAAAAAAAATTAAAAAAATTAATAAAAAAATAAAAGCACTATAAATATATAAAAATAAATATTTTTAAT
>JAVXUL010000009.1:8209467-8226332 GCA_035590515.1 Trichilia minutiflora
TTATAAATAATTTTTATTATATAATATTATTAAAGAAAAATAATTTACTAATATAAATTTTTTTTTTAAATTTTATATTGCTACAGTGCACCCCGAGCGTGCACTGTAGTAGCACGCTCGGGACTGCTACAGTGCACGCTCGGGTGCACTGTAGCAATATAAAATTTAAAAAAAATAAAAAATTTTCTGCCGCTACAGTATCCGAGAGTACTGTAGTTACAATGATTTCGGATACTGTAGCGATAGAATTCAAAATTTGATGGTTTTTTTTGGTAATTCGCTGTTTTTTGAGTTATATTCTATTGAAACTTTGAACAGTGATTAAATTTGATTTTAGGTTATAAACAGTGATCAGATTTGGTTATTTCCCAAAAAAATATAACTGCAGTATCTTTTCGACCGTGATAGAAAGAAGATTTGAACTACATAATCCTAAAAATACTACTCACTAAAGCACTTTGCAAACCTTTCAACACCCGAAAACGCACAAAATTTAAAGAAATCTGTTGAATCAGTCATTTTGTAATCATGAAACGGAGTAAATGATCAAAAAGAAAAAGGTTCTCTTGTCTTAAAGGTTCTCTTGTCTTTCTTTCTTCCAAATGTGTAGGTATGAAATTGAGTTCATCTATCAGTGCAAAGCTTTTCTATACATGGAGTTTTAATAATGCATCAGTAGGAGAAATAAATGGTCGAAAAAAGTAGAACATGAATTGGTATTCCTATTCCTATTGAACTATGGAAACTTTGCAAAAGGTCGCAGGTTAAAAACTAGGTAAAGTAAGTATGGAATTGGATAGGAGTGGAGGATTGAAATAACAGAAAGATGAATGAAGATTTGGAAGAAGCACAACACATACACTCGGTTTGCAAACTATTTAGCTTTTTCTTATGAACTGCAAGAATGTGTCAGTTGCCTAAACTTCTAAAATCCCTGGGGTTGTAGCACAGACTTGGGATCAAATCTAGGCAGGCGATATGGATTGAGTTGATAGGGTAGGCTAACGCCATGATTGGATTAAAAAAGATAAAAAGGGTAGAAAAGGTACAAGTAAAATTTAATAGAGGACCTACAGGAGATCAAATCGAGAATAAATTAAGCACTGAGTGTTCACAATCATTTACTGGAAAGGAACAATAAATTAGCCAAGTGAAAAGATTTACATTATACAGAAACTTTTAGTTCAGAAACATTAAATCCTGCATCATTTTTTGGTTCATTCGAAACTAGAAAAGATTGAAAAGGAAGCATACCATTATTACAGCGTGCGTGAATAACCGCCATCATCAAGTGATTACATTACTGTCATCCTCTTTGTGAACATGATAAAATCCTGCCATTAACAAATAAAAAACTGAGTTGAGTAGATGATAATAACTCTTTAGTGAACAATCTACAAGGACAATTGGAACTTTGCATATAACAAATAAAAGTAAAATCACCATTGATGCTGTTCAACTGAGCTCTGCCTCTCACTTATTAGAACTTATACAGGCTGTGAGCTCTTGATTCCAACCTCATCATAGGAAAGGTGGGTAGTATTTCTTTCGGAACTATGGCTTCCAAACTGTTTTCTTTTAGACATTTCTTTGTACATGCACGCAGAAAAAAAGTTCACTCGTATTGATGTATGTCAGATAGCATCCCAGAGACACAGATGCATCATGGTTGGTTCCTATTCAGGCACAGTTTGGAGGCTGTCACATTCCCACATTTCCAACGTCTCGGGATACTTGAGGTTTTTGAGTCCCTTGGGTAGGGATTTAAGATTTGTCAGTCTCTCAAGATGAAGAGAAGATAAATTTGTGGGCAGCATCCAGCCTTGCGTAAATGACACTAATCTTTGGCATCCACCAAAGGAGAACTCAGGAAGATAAGTGAGTTCATGGAGACCACATCCCGATGAAGGCTTGAGTACTTTACAATCCAAGGTTGGAAGTGATAGTAGATTGGAGGGAAGCCCACCCTCTGGAAATGATATGAGGCTGGAGCAACAATCTAGTTCTTGAAGAAATGCAAGGATATACATTCGATTTTGTAGAGATTTGAGACGTCAACAATTAGAGATTTTAATATATCGGAGCTTTGATGTGGGCAGTCAGCTATTTCCAAATGACGAAGAAATGCAAGGTTGTTGAGGCCTTCAGGTAAGGACTCAAATTTTATACAATTTCTGATAACAAGCTCCTTAAGCTCCACAATCAGTGCTGGATAGGATCTTGGGCAACTGAAAAATAGCTTCTGGAAAGGACTGAATAGAATGACACCCAGCTACTTTGAGGTTTCCAAGACAAGAGAACTACTGTTGCAAATCATTTGCTCTGGAAGGGACTGCAAATTTATGCAGTTTTCAATTCGAGCTCCCTAAGCGTGTCAGAAAGCTTGTCTTGTGGAAGAGATATGAGAGCAGAACATCCTTCAACTACCAAATAATCAAGTGACGATTTATTCTAGTTCCTGCAAGATTCACGCATCATCCTCCTGGTAGGAACTGCAAAGCCTCACAACTACTGATTTCAAGACCCATGAGTGTGGATGGCAAGCCCATTTCAGGAAATGTCACCAGTGAAGGACAATCCCAAATTCTCAACACTTTAGGAGATGAAAGTTCGTGCAAGTTTTCTGGCAACTGCTTCAAGAATCGACATCTTTAAATTTCCAATAGTTAGAGAGAAAGAATCTTTGCAATCCAACCTTATTTGATAAAGTTTTGAGCTCGCTAAAATGATAGATCTGTAGTTCTTCAAAAAGTCGTTAAGTGTTGAAAATATCCTTCAACTAGACAATCCAGATTGGGAATTTGACATTCCGCAGGTAGGCAAGTGAATTGTGTCCAACAATGTTTCAGAACCTTGACATCATACTTGTTTAATTCTAATTCAAGGATTAAAGGAAGCTTTGGAAGTGCAGCCAATTTTTGGCATTCATCTATCTCAAGTGTTTTCGAGGAAGGAAATAAAACAGGTAATTCCATCAGGTTGAGGCAGGTTGATATAGAAAGCTCAAGAAGGCAAGGGAGCTCGCTGCCTTGTTTTAATCTGTCAAGCTTCAGAAGCCTTGGAAGAGCTTCCAATTTTTCACCACCACGGATAGTCATTTTCTTCAAGGAAAGTGGTATGAGAATTTTCTAAGCTTTGGACAATTCCGAATTTCAATGTTTTGAGCGTGAAGGAAGCCATTTGTGCCTTCGGCTCATGAAGAAGTAACTGTTCCCAGTCTGACATGTTCTCAAACTTTAAGCCTTCCAGTGATGAAAAAGATAGAATAGGCAAACTCTCATCTCCATAGAATTCTGTTCCAACTGATTTTACTCCTTCCGTTCCTTTGATAGTGAGGTCTTTAAGAGAGGGTGACTGTCCAAGTGGTGGTAAGAACTGACGCTTTCGGCAGCTACCGCGCACCAAAACTGTCATATTGCGGAATAGAGGGGAAGCAATCCATCCTGGAAGTCTTCTACGTTCATAGACATTTATGGTGAGTAGATTTATGTTTCCGTGAAGCTGCATTATCTCAAGTACATTAGTTTATACCCTTTGATTTCTTGAATCATACCAACTACTCCTCCGTTCCAACTTGAGCCCAACACTTGCCTGACTGTAAGTTCCTGTTGCTTCTCTAAAGTTGGGAAATCGCGTATTTCTACAGCCACTGACATTGAGATCCTTTCGATTTCTATGAAGTTGGATACTTCCTGTTCATCTTTATCATTTGTTGAATCATCAACATCATTATCCCATTGCAGAATCAGTTAAGTTCCTATTTGTCCTTTATTAGCCTCTATTGCATCAGTGAAAACTATCACATTTTGCAATACCGAAATAATAAGTTCTCCCTTAAGTTCCTGTATGTCCTTCAAGTCCTTAATTCCTCATCCTCTGTCTTTACCCACAAGTTTGGCGCTAAAAGACGGTGCTCGTAGTATTTTAACTTTGGCAAGATGTCACTGGGAACGTTTTTAGGCAAATAGCTGACTCCAATTTCTCCGGTTGGTTCCAAAGGTGGGAAAGTGCACAAGCACTCAACGTCATTGCAAGCCTCAAACTTTGACAGCATGTCCATTCTACAACGAATATATGAAGAATGGTGAGCCTTGTCAAAAGTTGACTTCTTATCACTATCCATTACCTTTTCCTCAAAATCTGAGACAAAATTCTCCAGAAACAAAATATACCTAATAAACATTGTTACAATATTATACAAATTTATTTTTTGATCGTATACAAGATTTATTTCTCTCATTTTCATTTTCATTGTCTTCATGATTTCGTATATCCCATTAAATTTGTTGTAATTTCCCCATAAATCTAGACAATTTTTAGAATGCTTCAAATATTCTCTCAATAAATTAAAAATGTATTTACATTTTATAGTAAATAGACTCCTACTGCAGTTGATATCTTAAGACAAACAATTATATTTTACTCCATATTTTTAAAGAATAATAATTACGTTTAAACTTTATGAAAAAAATACACCAAAAAATTAGTCCTTAAATAATATTATTTTTATTGAAAAATTAAATAATATTATTTTATAACTCACAATAATAACAAAATTAAATATTATTTTTATTAAAAAATTAAATAAATTCCTTCAATAAAATTATTTTACAATATGTAAAAACTATTTAAAATAAATTATAATTATTTTACTTAAAAATTAAAATATAAACAGTGATAAGATAGAACTCCTAACAAAGATTAAAATTTTATAAATATCTTAACAAATACATGAAACCTTAATACTTAAAAACTTTATGCCAAAACAAGTATGTTAATTTACGAGGTATCATCCTATATAAACCACATTATAATCCAATATGGAAATAATGTGGGACATGCATTTACAATAAATCCTCTCGTAATGATAATGATAATTTGATATAAATATCTTAATAAATATTATTCGATTTAGCATTTTGAGTCTAAAACACCCTTATTAAGCTGAGGGGTATTCACCCAATATAACAAAAGTTTTGTAAGGAAGTTGGAGTAGCTACTATAAGACAAAAGATATTATTTGTAAAGATATTCAATTTGAAACTATTATATGTCCAAAGATTGAATATTAAAATAATTTTAGAGATTTTTCCTGACTTACTTTGTGTCAACAAACAATTTAAAATGTCTCAACTTTCTTAGAATAGGTTCGGGTCAAATAGAAATGAATCAAAACACTTCATTTTATACTATTTTGGAAACTCAAGGACTCAATCTTATGGATATTTAAAATATAAGATTTATAACCTTGATATTGATAATTAGTTATAAATATCAAATAGCAATTATTCAAAACACTTCTTTTTACACTATTTTAGAAACCCAAGGACTCAATCTTATGAATATGTAACATACAAGATTTTTAATTCTAATACTAATAAATTGTTATAAATATCTTGGCAGATGTTATTCATTTTAGCACTTCAAGCCCAAAATGCCTTTACTACATCAAAGGGTTTCACCGCATATAAACCACACTACAATCCACTAAGTTAAGAGATATTTATCCCATATAAATCATACTATAATCTATCATGACAACTATAAATATCTTAGAAGATATTGTTTGCTTTAGCATTTCAAGCCCAAAACACATCTATTAAGTCAAAAACTATCACCTAATACAAACCACACTGCAATCCATCACAATAGTAATGTGGAACATTCATTCACAATACTTCCACCCATTGTTAGTAACATAGGACATTCATTCACAATACATTCACCCATTGTTATCTTACTTAAATGCATCAACTAAGTCAAGGATATCATCCTATATAAATCACATTGCAATTATTCACAATAGCAATATGGGACATTCATTCACAATATATCCACTCATTGCACCCGTATAGATAATGTATTATAAATACCTTAATAGATATTATCCACTTTAATATTTTCGAGCTTATAATTTTATATTTGGGATATTTTGATACTCTGAAATCTCACAATTTTATATTTGAGATTTCAAATCCAAAACTCATTTGCTAAATAAGGATTTATTGGTTTTAATACTTTAAGATCTTACAACTTTATACTTAGAACACTTTGGTACTTTAAAGTCTTATAGTTTTATACTTGGGACTTCAAGCTCAAAATTTGTTTCCTAAGTAAAGGCCAATTATCTCATATAAATTATATTACAATTCATCATAAGAGTAATGTAGGACATTAACAACACATTATCTTATCGTTCTTGTGCTATTGTAAATATCTTAGTAGATATTGTCTGCTTTAGCACTTTAGAGCTTGAACTCATTTACTATTGAATGATTTTAATACTTTAAAACTCAGATATATTTACTAAGTAAAGGTCTATTCCCCTTATAAATCATACTAAAATTCATCACGAGAGTAATATAAAACATTCACAACCTTAAACTCATTTGCCATTGAATGATTTTAATACTTTAAAGCTTGGACATATTTACTAAGTAAAGTTCTATTACCCTTATAAATCATACTACAATTCACAAGGGAGTCCATCATGAAAGTAATATAAAACATTCATAACACATCCTCTCATCATCATAAAAGCGATATGGAACATTCACAAATCACAACACACCTTCTAATGTGTTTACTATTGTTCATTTGAACACGCTTCAGAACTTGGACACATCTACTAATTAAAGGTTTATTACTCATATAAATCATGCCATAATCCATTAACATTCACAACACATCTTCCCATCATCATAAAAGCAATATGGAACATTCACAACACACCCTCTCCCTCTCATCGTGATAACAACACACCCTCTCATCGTGATAAACTAATACTTTTTGTTATCACCCTCTCATCGTGATAAACTAATACTTTAAGGTCTCACAATTAATTTTATATTTGAGATTTTAAGTTCAAAATATATCTACTAAGTAAAGCCTATTATCTCATATAAATCATACCATAATATATAACGGGAGCGATATGGGACTTCACAACACATTCTTCCATCACGAGTAAATATCTTAACAAATATTGTCCGTTTTAAAACTTAATTGATATTATCCGCTTTGATACTGGAGGCCTAAATGCATTTGCTAAATATTGTGTTCACTTTGGCATTTAATAGATATTGTCCGTTTTGGCACTTCAGTGCTTCAATGCGTCTGCTAAGTAAAGGCTTATTACTCTATACAAACCGTACCATAATCTATCACAAGAGCAATGCAAAATAAGTTTGAATGTGTTTGTTAAGTAAAAGCCCATGTGAAATAGGCTTGAAGGCATCTGCTAAATAGACTTATTATCCCATATAACCTATATTAGAATCTATCACGAAAGAAATATAAAATATTTATAATACACCCTCCTATTGTGATCATTCGCTCTAACACTTAAGAACTTAAACATAGTATCTACTAAGTAAAGGCCTATTATTCTATATAAATTATACTATAATTTCTTACGGAAGCAATGTATAACATTCATAATACACCTTATGATGCTTTGACGACATGCTTTAACACCTCAAAGGCAGAGACACTTCGAGACGAGATGACATGCTTTAGCACCTCAAAGTCTGTCTGTGTACTAAGTAAAAGGCCTATTACCCTATACTTGAAATTTAACGTGTAAAACACATTTATTAAATAAAGTGATATTAGTTTACTCCATATAAAAAGTGCGCTCTAATGTAGCGTGGGTGCGATGTTGGACCATATAATTGACTTTTATTCAATTAAAAGGTTATAGAAATCCACAAACAAAGATTATTTTAGAAACTTATAACAATTAATTATAGTTTAATAAATTAATTAATTATCATTTTTTAAAAACTAATTTAAGTATAGCGATAAATTAAATACTCTAATAATACGCACGAGTTAAAAGAAGAAGAAAAGAAAAAGAAAAAAACGAATGACAATCAAACAAGAAACGGTGTTGAAGTTAGTATCAGTATGTCTGGGTTCTTAGGAGTCCTACTCAGACTCAAGCAGTTCAGCAAAAGACTAATTTCAGCTCTCATCCCAAATGGAAAACCCTAATCCACTTATAGACACTCAAATTAAAACCACTGGACACCCAATTTAACCTCCAAAGCTTTTGCTCTCCAACTGCGCAGGTCAATTTTTTACTTTTCCTGGTTTACTGTTTTATTTTTCTAAATTTTTTATTGGGGAGCAGTGGAAGTGGTATGGGAGGGAATGTTGTGAGGTGTTTGAAGTTGGAATTTGCTTTATTTTGAAAACAAATACATTTTGTGCGACATCGTTATTCTTTAGCGGTTGGGCTATTTCAATCTTGTAGATGAAACTTGTTATTATTTTGTGTAGCAACCGGGATAATATTAGACATTGCCTTTTTGGCTAGTTTTGGAAGTAATTTTGATGTTTTAAAAAGAAAAGTTTGCCTCCAGTTTTTGAATTGGAAGGTTAGAAAAGTGGTTACTGGTGATTAGTTTGTTTTATGTATCAAATTGAAGGTAATTCTACAATGTTCCTTTGAATTTCATTCATAGTCATTAAGGTATTTATACATTTAAGACATTATTAACTAAGTGACATCAGATGGATTGCCAAGTTGGTTTTACAAATCGGTGCGTTTATAAACTAAATTACAGATAGCTGAAATAAGGATCTGGATTGCATTTCTAAGGGTCCGATACAACGCACTAAGATATCAAAGTTTTTAAAATTTTTCTTCTGTTTTGTTATGACCACAAAAGCATTACTATTCTGTCGTCTTTCTGGTCTGTTAGTGTTTATGAATCGCTTTGCAATCAGACATAATTTTTAATACAGCCAGAGTTTTTCTAAATGAAGGCTTTTTTTATGCGTTTTCTCCAGGTGAGATAGGAATGATGGAGTGCTTCTAGTCTCCCTAGCTGGAAAAACAAAGTATCCATTTTCCTATCTAGCTTTCAACAAACATGGAGGTTGAAAGAGTAGATGTGGATGGAGAAAAGGGGGATGATTGTGGGGTAACAAATGCTGAATCTGATAAGTCTGAGAAACAACATATAACTGAAAATTCTTTAGAAATAGAGGTAACAAATCATGATGATGATGATGATGAGAGTTTTAAACCGTATGTTGGCATGGAATTTGATTCAGAAGATGCTGTCAAGACTTTCTATGATGCTTATGCAAGGCATGTGGGTTTTAGCACCCATGTTGGTCAATTCACCCGTGCTAAGCCTGATGGGCCAATTATAACTTGGGACTTTGCATGTTCCAGGGAAGTGTTTAAGAGGAAGAATGTTGAAAGCTGCAATGCTATCCTTAGGATAGAGAGAAAAGATCCTGACAAATGGATTGTGATAAAGTTTGTGGAGGAGCATAACCATTCTATGGTTCCCCCAAATAAGGTTCATTACCTTCGACCCCGAAGACATTTTGCTCGTGCTATGAAAAATGTGTCTGAAGCACTGGAAGTCACTAATGATGTTTATATTACCATGGATGGAAATCTTGTGTCTTACGAACCAAATCATGTCAGGAATGTCTCCCCTATAGAACCTAATCTCACAGGGAGGAATATTGGGCCTGGAACCTATCTTAGACTACCTAGTCAAAAGAGAACCCTTGGGAGAGATGCACAAAACCTTCTAAATTATTTCAAGAAGATGCAGGCTGAAACTCCGGGCTTTTATTATGCAGTTCAACTTGATGCTGATAACCGCATGACTAATGTCTTCTGGGCCGATGCAAGATCAAGAATGGCTTATAATCACTTTGGTGATGCTGTTATATTTGACACCATGTATAGACCAAATCAGTATCAGGTCCCATTTGCTCCTTTCACAGGTCTTAATCATCATGGCCAGATGGTTTTGTTTGGTTGTGCATTACTTCTGGACGAATCACAGTCTTCCTTTACCTGGCTATTTCAGACCTGGCTCTCTGCAATGAATAATCGGCCTCCTGTTTCTATCACGACAGACCAAGATAGAGCCATACAAGTAGCTGTTGCTCAGGTGCTTCCAGAGACTTGCCACTGCATTTGCAAGTGGCATATCTTGAGGGAAGGCCATGAAAGGTTGGCTCATATATACCTTGCTCATCCATCTTTCTATGGAGAGCTGTATAGTTGCGTAAACTTCTCTGAAACAATTGAAGATTTTGAATCATCATGGTGCTGTCTCCTTGATAAATATGATCTCCAAACAAATGAGTGGCTTCACGCGGTTTATAATGCTTGCAAACACTGGGCCCCGGTATATTTTCGTGGCACTTTTTTTGCAGCAATTTCTTCAAATCAAGGGGTTAACTCCTTCTTTGAAGGGTATGTGAATCAACATACCACCATACCATTATTTTTTAAGCAGTATGAAAGGGCTTTGGAAACGTCTATAGAAAGGGAAACAGAGGCAGATTATGATACAATTTGCATCACACCGGTACTCAAGACACCATCACCAATGGAACAACAGGCAGCAAACCTCTATACCAAGACAGTTTTTGCTAAGTTTCAGGAGGAACTAGTTGAAACTTTTGTCTATACAGCAAATAAGATTGAGAATGATGGGATGGTCAGTAAATTCCGTGTTGCAAAATATGAACACAATGACAAGGTATACATAGTCACCTTGAATGTTTCTGAGATGAAAGCCAGTTGCAGTTGTCAAATGTTTGAGTACTCTGGCATCCTCTGTAGACATATACTGACTGTCTTCACTGTAACAAATGTTCTTACCCTTCCAGCTCATTATATATTAAAGCGATGGACAAGGAATGCTAAAACTTGGATTGGGCTAGATGAACAAAACACAGATACACAAGGTATTGAGAATCTCACCTTACGCTTCAATAAACTATGTCAGGAAGCAATCAAATATGCCGAGGAAGGGGCAATAGCAGCGGAGACCTACAGTGCAGCAATCACTGCTCTAAGGGAAGGAGGTAAAAAGATTCTTGCAGTGAAGAAGAATGTTGCTAAGTTATCTACTTCAAGCTCTCAGGGTGCTGGGAATAGTCATGAAGACAGTAGTAAGAAAACACATACATCAATTCCTGAAATGATCCCGTCGTGGCCATGGCAGGAGGCACTGCCACATCGCTTTAATCTAAATGATTCTGGGGTTCCTGTTTCTGATTTGAGCCAGCCCAGCATGGCCCCCGTGTCTATTCTCCGTGATTGTGGCAACCCTGAGGTATGGAATACGAGAGGATTTATTTTTAATTGGAGGATTTCTGTTAATTCTCTTATATGAATATCTTTCATTGGTGTAGGTTGTTCTCACTTGTTTTAAGTCCATGACTTGGGTCATAGAGAATAAGAGTTCAACCTCAACCAGTAAAGTAGCAGTCATCAACTTAAAGGTATAAATGCCTCTGCATTTTTGTGGTGATAGTCTTATGAAATTAGTCTTAATTGCATTGTTTTGCAGACTCTTCATGTGATAAATTGAATCTATACAATTTATCTTATTAATATGAGATTTATGGAATTGATGCTGTGTTAAAAAATGTTCATGTGCATCCACTAATGTGGAATAGATCAGTCTTATTCCAGACAAAAGCTTGTTTCTATCCATGCAATCTCCATGGTCATTACGGATAATTATTTCATGATAGTGCTTCACGTACTTCATGAAATAAATTAAGCATGCTTCATTGTTAGCAACTATGACTGGAGTGAATTTCTTTTGATGTTTATTTTATCTCTTCTATAGCTGCAAGATTATAGTCAGAAACCTTTGGGAGAAAATGAGGTGCAGTTCAGGCTAACAAGAACAACATTAGAACCTATGATAAGATCCATGGCGTACATCAGTCAGCAACTCTCAACACCGGCTAATAAAGTTGCTGTAATCAATTTAAAGGTATACAAACTTGAATTTTTTTAACTTTTTTTCTTCATTTTTTGAGTAACAAATTATTATCAACTGCCAATCTAGGGGAAGTATATCACATTTTCCCCTTGTTGCTCCCTCTTATGAGAATTACATCAAAAGCTTGATAAAAATTGATAACTGAAGGATTGATTTTGATTACAATATTATGGACTTTTATGGAAGTTGCAAAACCAGTTGAATTATGTTTACCAACTTAAACCATTTCTTTTTGTTCCTGGAAAATGAGACAAACTTTAACACTTGTTTGTTCTAGAAGATTTTACAAGGTTAGAGCACATAGTGAGTATCGTCAGCAGGCTGTGAACCTTAATTTTTTTTATACTAAAGGAATTGACTTGTATCCGATTCTTTCACTAAAGGAAATTCCGTTGGTTTCTAATGCACGTTTATTTAGTAGTCTATAATTAAATTAAAGTTATGTGCTTTTTCCTAAT
Source organism: Trichilia minutiflora (assembly GCA_035590515.1). Taxonomy (NCBI): domain Eukaryota; kingdom Viridiplantae; phylum Streptophyta; class Magnoliopsida; order Sapindales; family Meliaceae; genus Trichilia; species Trichilia minutiflora. The sequence continues at coordinate 8,221,709 of JAVXUL010000009.1, forward strand.
ATAATTAAGATAACACATATGCATATAAAAGATTGAGTTTTGTGTCTGCAAGAGTCTTGGGCTATTTGACCATCTGATTGGTTGCATGAGGAATTCTGAAGTTTTTAGGCTGTGTGATATTGAATACTCAAAAGTTTTACGACTAGTCACTTATTTGTTGTGCACTTAGCTCCAAGACACAAAGACAACTTCTGGAGAAACAGAGGTTAAATTCCAAGTGTCAAGAGATACATTGAGTTCCATGTTGAAATCGATGGCCTACATCCGTGAGCAACTTTGAAAAGTGTAAGCTTACTCCTCACTTTTGTAGCTAGAGATTCTGTGTGTTTCTATAATTCAGTAATTACTAAAGTTTTGTTCTATATGTCTGTCCTAAGGAGAGCATTTCTGTTAAGTTCACACTTGGTGACTGAATTAACTCTTTATACTGCTGTGTCAACAACAAAAAAAAGGTTTACGCAATAAAGTACACTGTTGCAGTTTTGTGATATTTGAGTGCCAATATGTTAGATCAGTTGTAAGTAGTGTAATGGAAGTATCCTATTGTAAACTTTCAGTGTAATTTCCTAATTATGAGCTTTTCGTATGTAAAAATAGATCTGTATGATTTTATTGAGAAATTGATTACCTGAGTCCTAAGTTACCATTTGCTTCTGTATATAATTTCTCTTTCTAGACCATTTTGCTAACTAGAGAGAAATGGTCAGACACATTCTTCTATGGATTTGGTAACCTGTCAATGACGTTCATTAACTTTTTTTCTTGTATTATCTGTATCCATCTAATGCCTCAATTTATTTGCTCCTCTGTTAGTCTTCATTCAGTTGCATCGCTTGAGTGTTTCATTCCAAAAGTTGTTTTTTAAAGAATCCAAGTTTTGCTAAAATTTGGTTCAACATAATATAAAATTTGCTATATTGCCATGTTGTTGAGCAAGATTGCCAAGGAGAGAGGGAGAGAACTGCCATGTACAATTTTGTAGTTAACTATATTTGCTTAGCTTGATATATTAATCTATTGTGATGGCATCATTGCTGTGAGACAACATTTGATCAAGTGATTTCTGAATGCCAAACATGGCCAAATATTACCCCCTTGCCATATTTGCTTGTAATATGTAACAATGAGAATCAAGTTGGTAGGACTTGTTCATTTAGCAAGTTTTGTGCCATTTTTTCTGTTGAATCGCTTAATGTGCTATAGTTACAGCATATTTTATGAATGCTCTATAGTTATTCAAATTTCATAAGGATTCACGAAATTCTTTTAGAATGATGAACGAAGTATACAAAACATGGGTTCTGCTTCCATTTGTATACTGAGTGTGCAAGATATGTTGGATTGTGCATGATTCTGGGCAATTTCCTTAATTACTGTATAAGAATATCCAAGAGATTTCATGCGCATTCTCAATGGAGTTGAAAATTTATACCACGGCTTCATTCATGCGATACATAGATTGCAATCTTTTGTCCCATAATCAAGTTGATGAATAGTTTGTAATTTGTTAATTTTCTTTCCATCTTAATGCAAATTTGCTTAATTCTGGCAAATCCCCGCAGGCTGACTGGAATCAGGGCTGTCATTCATCATGGACAAAGCTTCCTGCATGTACGAGCCAGTAAAGGTGTGTCCGTTTTGGTCTATAACCATTTGTTTACCATGTTATGTGTTATACTGACGGATTTTGGTTTAGTTGTAGTTAGGTTTGGTTATCGATATGGAATCCACTAGAATCCAGTAAGTTGTTGACTCTGTTTATTGGCATAGCTACTACTGCTTACATCTCTGACGTCTAAATACTAAATTGTTTTCTGTGTAACGTGTTGATTATGAAAATGTGCAAATGTATGTAACGAACTCTCAAATAAACACAACACACAAGTAATCATGAATGACCATTTCTCCTATTCTGTCTTTCTTGTTCCTTTAACCTTCTTTTATTTTTGTCCAGTAACCTTGAAATTTTTCAGTTTTATTTTTGGTGGACACGTTGGCAGACATACAACACTCTTGACCCTTTCCGGAACGGGTTACATAATTAATGTATTAAAATTTATCATTTTATTATTTTTGATTAATTTTTTACAAGAAAGTAACCGTGTAACTTGATTATTTTTTCCTTTTTTAACTGTTCATAACTTTTAATTTTCTCACAATCACTTAATTTTTTAGAAGAGATTGTAAATTGGAATTACAATATTTCAATTGTATTGTATCTTATACCTGGTTATTATTGTTTTGCTGGGAACATATATTGTATTTTTTATGAAACTTTTAAATTAGATAACATTTCTTTTATGGGTGTAATGAAATATTTTTTTTTTAACCTCCCCATGGATGGTCTAATGCTTGGGGATAATATATGCGGGTTTTGTCTCCCAGGTTTGATTTTTATCATCAATATTCTTCATATTGTTAGGAGTAGGGGTGGGCTTACAAACTGTTATTATGATTATAGATTGAATTAATTTTAAAACGCAAATCGTCAAATCAAACTATTGAAATAAATATTGAATGTATTTAATATTATTGTGTGATAATATTGATATTATATGATAAAATAATATATTAATTATTTTATTAATATTTTATAATCAAATAATAGATTTATCATTTTAAAATTAAATTAAAAAATAAAGTAAAGTTTAAAATTTTATTTTTTGATTCAATCTAAATTAATAAATTATTTTAATTTAAATTTAAAATTCAAACCGTAAACTCAAACCGATCCAAATTGTATAATACAGTTTAAATTGATTGCGATTTGTGATATATTGTTGGATTGATTTGAATTACATAAGATTCAAACCGCAATATTTGGTTCGGTTTGAAATTTTACTTCAAACCGATCCAAACTGCAAACGTAACGTTTATCTCTATCTAAGAGGTCAAGTTGTGATTTTTATCTTGAATTGTTGTTATTTCGATGAGCGATGGTCTAGATTTCCACCATCAGTATTCTCTTTATTGAAACGCTTAGGAGGTTAGACTATCAGTTTTATCTTAACTGTTCCTTCGATAAGGAACGGTAAATCAGTTCGATTGATACTTGTACTTAAATCGATACATTAAGATTTTTCATATATATAAAAAAAGTAATGAATTATTTTAGTGTTTCTTTTTAATAAAAAAATAATTTTATTTAATAATATTTTAAAGAACCGAGAAAAATCCATTTATTGTAATAATTATGTTTGTTTTAGAAGTAAAACTAAAAAAATACTTGATAATATTAATTTTTTAAAATAAAACTAAAAAAAATACTTGGTAACATTAATTTGTAATATTCATTAATTTTTAACAATATTATTTAATTTTACATTTATGTTTAACATTTAAAACCTTTTTCTCACAAAAAGTTACAACCAAAACACAATAAATCCTACCTAGGGTTAAATCTCACTGTAAGAAAATACTACCTTTTTCTGATGAAAAATATGAAGGAAAAAAGAAATTTTGTTGGTCAATGCCTTCATCGTTTGCTCATTTCTTGTTTGAAAATTAACTAATAGGAAATAACAAAATAAATAAATAAATAAAATAAAAACCCATCTCTCTTCCTTCCAACGATCCACCCACTAGCAACCAACTAAAACAAACACCCACCACAATTTTTCCAACCCCTCCTTTCAAACACAATAATTACAAGAAATCGAGGTGGTGGTTGAAGAAGATGGTGAAGAATTTAAAGAAGAATCAGACACAACGAGTTTCTCACTTTCCTCCTCCATGTCCGTGTCGGTGTCCGTCTTCCCCAAAACCCCACGACTTGTGCTGTCCAGCACACATTTCATGTTATTATTATTATTATTATTAGACACTTCGGTTTCTTGTGTGTCAAATAGGATGTCTATGTTGTCCTCAAACCCCGTGTCATTGAACAAATCCGGGAGTTCACCGGCATTTCCGAGTGGGATATCGGGAACCGGAAACGGGGTTAACCCTACCAACGTGTCCAAGCAGAAACTCCAAGTCAGTTGGTGCTCATCCCCCGGGACGGTACCCATCATTGCACAAGGTGTTGTATCCAAGCATTGAAGAAGTTGTGTGTATTGAAGTTGAGATGAAACTATTTGCTCTTGTTGTATTGGTACTGCCGATGGTGGTGGTGGTTGTAGTTGTGTTTGTGGGTTTGGTTGTTCGACTTCAGTATCCGCTTCGTTTTCCTCTGATTCCAAGGATGAGTTTGGAAGAGTGAGTTGGTTCTGATCGATTATGAGAATTCCTTTCTTCTTCAAACGATCAATGTAATGGCTAATATCAAAATTGGTTACTGCATTTGCACCTCTGTATTCTATTGCTGCCATATCATATGCTGCTGCCGCTTCCTCCTGTGTATCTACAATTTTAAAAAGAAAAATGAGAAAAAAGAAAAGAAGAAGAATTAATTAATCATAAAATTAAAAAGTAGATTATCCTGTGTGGATTGGGTTGGATTAGAAGTCACGTGATGACTGGTAATCCAAAATTAGTAAAGATTTTGATGTCGTTTCAGTGATTCTGCTAAAATTAATTGATTAAATAAATAAATAATATTTTTTGGGGGGAGATTGACAAAATCCCCCCTAAACTCTTTTAAAAAACCAATTACCCCCTGTCCTTAAGTTTAAAACAAAATCCC
>JAVXUL010000009.1:8226432-8254167 GCA_035590515.1 Trichilia minutiflora
ACATACTTGATCGACTGAAACCCGTATCGACTAAATCCTGAAGCTACAACTTCAATTCCGTAAGCTCAACAGGAGCTATACGGTATAGTGACATCGATATTGGCGTGGTACCAGGAATTAAGTCAATGCTAAAGTCGAATTCTTACGCTTGAGGCATTTTTGATAACTCATTAGAAAATAAATATGAAAATTCTCTCACTACTGGAACCTGGTCAATGGAATACCCGGATGCAGCACTATCAACAATATGTGTCAAATACCCTTGGTACCCTTTCTTTATTAACCTCTGGGCTTCTATTGCATAAATCAAACTACTGGACAAGACATTCCTCTCACATGTGAAAACTACTTCTGATTTTCCAGGTCCTCTGAAGATTACCTGCTTAGCAAAATAATCCACGGTCGCTCGGTGTTTGGATAACCAATCCATCCCTAAAATAGCATCAATATCCTCCATTCTCAAAGGAATCAAATCAGCTTCCAGCTCAATCTCATTTACCACCACAACACAATCTTTAAAAACTGTTTTCTTTAATAACTTCTGGCCTAACAAGGTATGCACTATAATTTCTTGCTTTAAGAGTGACAAGGAGATATTAGCATGAGATGCTAAGGCATTATTTATAAACAATCTACTAGAACCCGGATCTATTAATGCATATGCTGGTTGGTTAAAAATCATAACCATACCTGTTACTACATCTGGATTAGTATAAGCCTGCTCCTGATTCAAAGCAAACACTCTGGTTTGGACTCTATCTCGAGTCTTCTGTGCATTGCAGAAGGCTATTAAGGAACTGCCCACACCTGATCTTCTACCTGTAGAAATTACAAGCAGCTCAACTGGTGGTTGTTGCTGAGACGCAGGATACTGACTAGCTTGACCACCCCATTTGCTCTACCCAACTTGGGACAGTACATCCTGATATGCCCTACTTCTCCGTAATAAAAGCAGACTGGTGGTTGGTGGCATAGACCTGTGTGATATCATTTACAATTAGGACACTTGTCCATACCCTGACTCTGTCTGGATCCCTAAGTCTGTCCAGAAGCTGATGACCTAAACTTCAAAGGTCTCTAACTTTGGGGAGAGTGTAAAAACACTAACAGGACTGGTAGCAAAGGCACCACTAGATGAACCACTGCTATGGCTCTTCTTAGATGAAGAGTCAAACTGTATACTCAAGTCTTTCCTCTTCTGAAGCTGATTCCTCGAACGCCTCTCTCCTGCCAACTTCTCTGCTCGAAGAGCCATCTGAATCATTTCTTTATACCCCTGAGTCCCTGACAACGACATCCTCTCATGGATCTCAAAATTCAAACCCTCTTCAAACTTAGGACACAAGCTCTCTTCATTTGCAAACTCAAACACAAACTCCACCAGCTCTCTCAACTGAGTCACATATTCCATCACTAATTTACCCATTTGCTTCAATCTGAGAAATTCCTATTTCTTCTGGATGCAATGGAATGGATTGAAATACTGGTCTCGAAATTCGTACACAAAATTATCCCAAATCATTTGGATTAAAGGTCTGGCCTATACATTTATCCACCAAGTAGCTGCACTGTCTTCTAACAACCTGACAGCCACTTTTAGCTTGTACCTGTCCTCCAGCTCCAAGTCATTTAAATCATCTTTCAACTTCCTAAACCATCGATTAACCACTGCCGCATCTGTAATACCTTCAAACGGTACACTTCCTAACTGTTGCACCTCCTTAATCAATTTAGATAACTTTGGAGCCGATCCTGATACTTCAGCAGCTTGGGCATTTCAATATGTCATAAAGGCAACCCATTGCTCAGGAGTCATATTAGGAGACATTCCCATGCCTGGATGCTGGTATTGAGAAGGAGGAGGCTCATGCTGCTCCTCTGATTTTGACTGAGGCATAAAAGACATAGCCTCTTCTTCGTCAAGTACCACCTCTCTTCGTGGTCTATCACGATCTCGCCTTGGTCTCGAAGATATTATTACTACAACAAAAACACAGAAGTTTAATTACACTTATTTAACACGGTGGTGATGCTTTCTATGACTCGACTCACCTAATCCAATGAAAAACTTATAAAATCATAAAATTATGCAAAAGATTTCAAAATGTAGTTTGAAAATCAAGTTTGGGTGTTTCCAAAACCATTTCAAAATCAAAAGCTCTGATACCACTTTAGTTGTCACGTTTCAACCCGTGAGTTCCACACGTGACAACCACCACAGATTCCTAATAAGCATTCCTTAGGTCCATAACGTTTACTAATAACCTGTAAGGCTGAAATCATAAACAAATATAAAATATTTCTAAAACAATCAATAAAACACTTCCAAAATCAAACCATCCAGATCCACCCAAACTTCAAAATTTAATCAAAGAATCATAAACACTTCTATGAACATTTTCATTATTTTTCATAAAACAATTTTCAAAATATAAACGTATCAAATCTCAAATAAAATAAAAATATTATCAACTCAGTTTACAAATTCGTTTCTAATATATATATAAATAAAAATATAAGTCCAAATCATAAAACCGTTCCAGTGGAATAGATTATCCTAAGTGAGTCCATTATAGGAATGCACCTGCGCTATTTTAACCCAGTAGAATCACCACCGTCGCTAACCGTAGACCTAAGTGAACCTGAAACTAAAGGGTGAGGGGGGTGAGTATACATGAGTATACTCTGTGAGTGAACTAAAAATTAACATAAGTAATTAAATAAAGTTATCTAGAAATATAAAGCAGTTCCAAGATATTTTACAAACAAGTCAATAAAACAACAAACATCTATATTTAGTTTAAAATCTCAAATCATATATTAAACTCATTAGGCTAGCTGTCTTTCTCGAAGATTACCCTGGTCATGGGCATCCCGAGAGCGTCAGTGAGTTTGTATGCAAATAAAACATACAATTTTATAAAAATAGATTTTTAATAAAAAGAATAAATCATGTATGAGTTAGTTTTATGAAAACAAGCTCACCACTGACGTTCGTCTCGAATTAGTCACGGGGTGACATCCGTGACTAATCCGATGAAACTCACAGGTGGTCGAAGCACAACTCCACAATAATCATATATCACTATACACTACCCCCACTTGTAAAATCTCCACTCGCCTAGACGACCTCTCAATCAGACCAACCCTAGGCTACCTACCCTATAGCTAAAATAAACAATTCTGGCCCACATGACCGTTATCACCAATATGTATACAAACTCGGCTCTCATGGTCGTCATCATATCAAATATAAAGAAAATCTGGCCCAATGGCCGTGTCATCATATAACAAATATGAAACTTGACCTAACGGCCGTATCATCAACATAAATCATCATCAAAAAATAAAAAACAGGATATAAATTAGTCGCTGGCTATTTCTTATGAAAACATAAAATAAAAGTATAAATCAAACATTTATAAATATTTATCAGAAATTATTCTTTTAAGCAATAAAAGTGTAAAATGTCACTCATAGCTTAGGGAGGGTATACACTCTCTGATTCTCCTTGTTTCTTGACTCGGTACGCTGGTTTCTCGCTTGAGCTCTATTGTCTAATCATATTCATCACAACTATATAAATATATATTTCTAAGATACGAATATAATGTGTATGCATGAAAGGCATGTTTTCTCAGGTTCCTAAAATCGGGCAATATGCAAAATTATCCAAATTTTGCTTCATTCACACAACCGTCTATACATCATTATCATGGACCCACATTATAAATAAACTAACGTAATTTGACTCATTATCATGGTTCCAACAAGTAGATCCCACGCACCCGTCAGAACAGTAACTCTGGTTACTGTCACATTTATCCAAAATCTCTTAATAAATATTTCTAACTTCCTATGACTTTTTTGACTTTTCTACGACCCAAATAACACATAAATACTAAAATACGAACGGTAAATATATTAAAATTAATATGAATGTATAATAAAACTCATATTTGTAAAAATGTATCAAACGAGAAATTTAATATACAGATGAGCTAAAATCGTCGCTACAAACCTCGTGGTAACATTACTTTGCTCTCATTCTACCTCAAACACAAAAAACTCCAAAATGTAGCTCGAACCCTAGCTCTTCTTTTCCATTCCCACATTTCAAATGCCAAATTAAAGCCCATAGAGTGTTTAATGCGTGAAATCTAGTGAGAAATTAAGAAGAAATCAAAGAAATGCAAAAATGGGGAGACGGGTCTTTGGAGTAGAGGAGATAACGGAGGAGAGGAAGAAAAGAAGAGAAAGAAGAGGAAAAATGGGAAAAATGATCTCAGCCCTCATATTTATAATGAGAGGGCAAAATGATAATTTTGTCCTTAAGTTTTCTTAAGGAGAAATTTCTAGAAACGGATAAAATCGTCATTTTACATCTATTCGGTCAAACGAATTTAGGGATTTGTTCGAACGAATATGAATTCGGTTGATCAAACTGAGCTTCAGTCGAATAAATCTGGCATTTCTGAGGTCAGAGAGCTCCCCAAATTTTTGTTCGAACGATACCATCCATTCGACCGAATGAATCTCTATTCGGTCGAACAAATTTGAGTTCAGAGAGCTCCTCCCAATTTCGTCCGAATGATCCACCATTCGTTTGAATGAAATATTCTATTCGTTCGAACAAATTACCCATTCGTTCGAACGAATCTAGATTCAGGAGCTCATTTTCGTTCGAACATTCCATACTGTTCGTTCGAACAAATTACACATTCTCTTTCAAATTCTCTCCTTAATTGAAAAATATCATTAGAATCATATTTTATATAAAATTTATTTTTAATTACATTGAGGTCCCTATCTTTACGATCCTAAAACTTTATCTTAACCAATCAAATTTTCAAACTAAATAATAAAATCACGCTCACACATATACTATACATGGGATGAACGCAAATATATGAACAAAAACTATAAGAAATTATAAATATATATTTAAAGTCCAAACACAACACAAGTGCCACAATATATATTAGTCTATATAATTTGAAAGCATAATAAGTACCTCTAAACTTAAAAAGGAAAAAATAGAAGAAAAAAAAGTCCTCAAATAATGATATTTTTATTCATCATCAACAACAACAACAACAATAATAATAATAAATTAAATAATATAACATAATGTAATTTTGCAATTCATAATAATAACAAAAATAAAAATTATTTTTATTAAAAAAGTTAAGTAAATTCGTTGAATAAAATTATTTTAAAAATCCAAATAAAGATTAAAATAGAATATTATTACCTTTTATTCAATTAAAAGATTATAGAAACCCATAAAATAAGATTATTTTAGAAAATTGCAACAATTAATTATTGTTCAATAAATTATTTAATTTAAATAACGATAAATTAAATATTCTAATAATACGAACGAGTTAAATAAAGAAAAAGAAATAAAAAATAAATAAAACAATGACAATCAGACAAGAAAGGGGGGTGAAGTTGATTATTAGTTCTGGGTTTGAACGGCGTCACACTCAGAACGCAAGCAGTTCAGCAAGACTAATTTCAATTCTAATCCCAAAGTGAAAACCCTAATCCACTTGCAGAAACTCACAATAAAAACACTGGACAGTCAATTGAACCTTCAAAGCTTTTGCTCTGCAGCTGCCCAGGTCAATTTTTTACTTTTCCCGATTTGATGTATTAATTTTTTTTTTTTAAACTGGGGAAACAGTGGAAATACGGGGAGGAATGTTGTGAACTGTTTAAAATTGGAATTTGTTCTATTTTGAAAATAAATACATGTTGTACGACATTGTTATTCCTTAGTGTATCGGCTATTTCAATCTTGTAGCCACAACTTCTTATTATTTTTGTGTAGCAACCGGGATAATGTTTAGGCATTGCCTTTTTGGCTATTTCCGGAAGTAATTTTGATGTTTTGAAAGGCAAAGTTTACCTCCAGTTTTTGAATTGGAAAGTGAGAAAAGTGGTTACTGGTCATTAGTTTGTTTTAAGCATCTGGTTGAAGGTAATTCCGCAATGTTCCTTGGAATTCATTCGGAGTCACTAAGGATTTATACATGGAAGACATTATTAAATAAAAAAACATCACACAGAATGCTAAGTTTGTTTTACTAATCGATGCATTTATCAACCAAATTGCAGATAGCTGAAATAAGGATCTGGATTACATTTTTAAGGGCCCTATGCAATGCACCAAGATACAATCAAAGTCTTTTTAAAATTTTTGTTCTGTTTTGTGATGACCAAAAAAGCATCATACCATTCTGTCGTGCTTCTGGGTTGTTTCTGTTTCTTTGTTGCCTTATTTCTGTTCCGCTATTATTAATTCTGTTCATCTTTATATGTTTATGTATGGATTGCTTTGCATACTGTTGGCCATATCAGACAACTTTTTATAGTTGGAGTTTTTCTAAATGAAGGCTGTCTTTTATATGTTTTCTCAAGGCGAGATAAGAATGATGGAGTGATTCTAGTCTGCCCAGCGAGAAAAAAAAGTATACATTTTCATATCTAGCATTCAACAAACATGGAGGTTGTAGGGGTGGATGTGGATGATGATTGTGTGGCAACAAATGCTGAATCTGATAAGTCTGAGAAACAAAATATAATTGAAAATTCTTCAGAAATAGAGGTAACAAATCACAGCGATGATGAGAGTTTTAAACCACATGTCGGCATGGAATTTGATTCAGAAGATGCTGCCAAGACTTTCTATGATGCTTATGCAAGGCGTGTGGGCTTTAGCACCTATGTTGGTCAATTCACCCGTGCTAAGCCTGATGGGCCCATTATAACTTGGGACTTTGCATGTTCTAGGGAAGTGTTTAAGAGGAAGAATGTTGAAAGTTGCAATGCCATTCTTAGGATAGAGAGAAAGGATCCTGACAAATGGACTGTGACAAAGTTCATGGAGGAGCATAACCATTCTTTGGTGCCCCCAAAAAAGGTTCATTACCTTCGACCCCGTAGACATTTTGCTGGTGCTACAAAAATTGTGTCTGAAGCACTGGAGGCCACTAGTGATGTCTACAGTACCATGGACAGAAATCATGTGTCTTATGAACCAAATTGTGTTAGGAATGTCTCCCCCGTAGACCCTAATCTCACAGGCAGGAATATTGGTCCTGGAAACTATCTTAGACCGCCTAGTCGAAAGAGAACCCTTGGGAGAGATGCTCAAAATCTTCTAAATTATTTCAAGAAGATGCAGGCTGAAAATCCTGGCTTCTATTATGCAATTCAACTTGATGCTGATAACCGCATGACTAATGTCTTCTGGGCTGATGCAAGATCAAGAATGGCCTATAATCACTTTGGTGATGCAGTTATTTTTGACACAATGTATAGACCAAATCAGTATCAGGTCCCCTTTGCTCCTTTCACAGGTGTAAATCATCATGGCCAGATGGTTTTGTTTGGTTGTGCGTTACTTCTAGATGAGTCAGAGTCTTCCTTTACATGGCTATTTCAGACCTGGCTTTCTGCAATGAATAATCGGCCTCCTGTTTCTATCACGACAGACCAAGATAGAGCCATACAAGTAGCCGTTGCTCAGGTGCTTCCAGAGAGTCGCCACTGCATTTGCAAGTGGCATATCTTGAGAGAAGGCCAAGAAAGGTTGGCTCATATATACCTTGCTCATCCATCCTTCTACGGAGAGCTGTATAGTTGCATAAACTTCTCTGAAACAATTGAAGATTTTGAATCATCATGGTGCTGTCTCCTTGATAAATATGATCTTCAAACAAATGAGTGGCTTCAAGCAGTTTATAATGCTCGCAAACAGTGGGCCCCAGTTTATTTTCGTGGCACTTTTTTTGCTGCTATTTCTTCAAACCAAGGGGTTAGCTCCTTCTTTGATGGGTATGTGAATCAACATACCACCATACCATTATTTTTTAAGCAGTATGAAAGGGCTTTGGAAAAGTCTATAGAAAAGGAAACAGAGGCAGATTATAATACAATTTGCACCACACCAGTACTCAAGACACCATCACCAATGGAACAACAGGCAGCAAATCTCTATACCAAGAAAGTTTTTGCAAAGTTTCGGGAGGAACTAGTTGAAACTTTTGTATATACTGCAAATAAGATTGCAGGTGATGGGATGGTCAGTAAATTCCGTGTTGCAAAATATGAATGTGATGACAAGGTATATGTAGTCACATTGAATGTTTCTGAGATGAAAGCCAGTTGCAGCTGTCAAATGTTTGAGTACTCTGGCATCCTCTGTAGACATATACTGACTGTCTTCACTGTAACAAATGTTCTTACCCTTCCAGCCCATTATATATTAAATAGATGGACAAGGAATGCCAAATCTTGGATAGGGCTAGATGAACAAAACACAGATACACAAGGTATTGAGAATCTCACTTTACGCTTCAACAAACTATGTCAGGAGGCAATCAAATATGCTGAGGAAGGGGCAATAGCTGTGGAGACTTATAGTGCAGCAATTGCTGCTCTAAGGGAAGGAAGTAAAAAGATTCTTGCAGTGAAGAAGAATGTTGCTAAGTTTTCTACTTCAAGCTCCCAGGGTGCTGGGAGTAATCATGAAGACAGTAGTAAGAAAACACATACGTCAGTTCCTGAAATGATCCCTTCATTATGGCCATGGCAGGAGGCGGTGCCATACCGTTTTAATCTAAATGATTCTGGGGTTCCTGTTTCTGATTTGAACCAGCCCAGCATGGCCCCTGTGTCTATTCACCGTGATTGTGGCAACCCTGATGGCACGGTATGAAATACATGAGGATTTATTTTTAATAGGTATTTTTGAGGATTTCTGTTAATTGTGTTGTACGGACATCTTTCATTGGTATAGGTTGTTCTCACTTGTTTTAAGTCCATGACTTGGGTCATAGAGAATAAGAATTCAACCTCAGACAGTAAAGTAGCCATCATCAACTTAAAGGTATAAACTCCTCTACTTCTTTGTGGTGATAATCTTATGAAATTAATTGTCTTAGTTGCTTTGTTTTGCAGACATTTTTTTTGTGATAAATTGCATATACAGTGTATCAGATTAATATTGAGTTTAACAGAATTGATGCTGTGTTAACAAATATTCATGTGCATCCAGTAATGTGGAATAGATCAGTAAGATTCCAGACAAAACCTTGTTTCAATTCATTCAATCTCCATAGTCGTTACAGATAATAAATCATGTTAGTGCTTCACATACTTCACGAAATAAATTAAGCATGCTCTATCGTTAGCAACTATGACGAGTGAATTTCTTATGATGTCCATTTTCTCTCTTCTATAGCTGCAAGATTATGGTAAGAAACCTTCGGGAGTAACTGAGGTGCAGTTCAGGTTAACAAGAACAACATTAGAACCTATGATAAGATCCATGGCGTACATCAGTCAGCAACTCTCGACACCGGCCAATAAAGTAGCTGTCATCAATCTAAAGGTATATGAACTTGAACTCTTTTACCATTTTTCTTCTATTTTGAGTAACAAACTATTATCAACTACCAATTTAAGGGAAGTATATCGCATTGTCCCTTCTCTCTCTCCCTCTCTCTCTCTCTCGTGACATTATGTCCAAAGTATGATAAAAATTGATAACTGAAGGAATGATTTTGATTACAATATTATGAACTTTTATGGAAGTTGCAAAACCAGTTGAATTGTGTTTACTAACTTAATCCCTTTTTTTTTCCCTGGAAAACAAGACACAAACTTTAATACCTGTTTGTTCTAGAATATTTTACAGGGTAAGAACACATTGTGTGTATCATCATCAGGGCTGTGAACCTTAACATTTTTGTATTAAAAGAATTCAAAGTTCAAGCTTCAAAGTTGTAGAGATTCTTTCGCTAAAGGAAATCCCATTGACGTCGATTGCATGTTCATTTACTAGTCTATAATTAAATTTAAATTATCTGTTTTTCCCTGATGTGATTAAGATAAGGCATATACATTGTAAAAGAGTGAGTTTGTTTCTGCAAGATGCTTGGGCTATTTGAATATCTCATTGGTCACATCTGGTTGTTATCAAGTTTTTAGGCTATGTGATATTGAATGCTCAAAAGTTTTATGACTAATTGCTTATTTGTTATGAATTCAGCTCCAAGATACAAAGACAACTTCTGGAGAAACAGAGGTTAAATTCCAAGTGTCAAGAGATACATTGAGTTCCATGTTGAAATCCATGGCCTACATCCGTGAGCAACTTTGAAAGGTGTAAGCTTACTTCTCTCTTTTGTAGCTAGATAGTATCTGTTTTTTATAATTCAGTAATTACTATTTATTCTATATTTCTGTCAGAGCATTTCTGTTAAGTTGACACTTGTGACTTAATTAACTCTTTATACCGCTGTGCCAACAACAACAACAACAACAAAAAAGGTTTAGGTAATAAAATACCGATGCTGCAGTTTTGTGATACTTGAGTACCAATGTGTTATAACGTAATGGAAATATCCTATTATAACTTTCAGTGTAAGTTCCTAATTATGTGCTTTTTCATATGTAAAAGTAGATGTATATGATTCTATATTGAGAAAGTGATTACCTGAGTCCTAAGTTACCCTCTGCTTCTATTATATAATCTCTCTTTCTAGACCATTTTGCTAACTAGAAAGAAATTGTCTGATACATTCTTCTATGGATTTGATAACATGTCAATAACATTCGTTAACTTTGTTCATGGTATTATGAGATGAATCTACTTCTCCATATTGTATCCATCTAATGCCTCAGTTTATTTGCCCATTCCTATTAGTTTTCATTCAGTTATATCACTTGAGTCTTTCATTCCAAAAGTCGTTCTTTTAAATAATCTGAGTTAGCCTAAAATTTGGTTTGACAAAATATAATACTTACTACATTGCCATGATTGAGCAAGGTTGCCAAGGAGATAATATTTTCCAGTATATATATATATATATACACGAAGAGAGAGAGAGAGAGAGAGAGAGAGAGAACTGCAATGTGCAATTTTGCAGTTTACTATATTGTTTAGATTGATGCTTTAAATTATTGTGAAGGCATCATCGTTGAGATACAACATTTGATCAAGTGAAATGTTTTGTAATATGTGACAATGAGAAGCAAGCTGGTCGGACTTGTTCATTTAGCAAGTTTTGTGCCATTTTGTCTCTCATTTGGTGAATGGCTAAATGTGATATAATTATAACATATTTCATGAATGCTCTATACTTAATCAAACTACACAAGGATTATCATTATAAATTGTTAAAAACTTATTTCATGAGTTCGTATATTTAGAATTACAAATGCAGCGTACAAAACATGGGGTTCTGCTTCCAATTATATACTGTGTGTGCAAGATATGTTGGGTTGTTCATGATTCTGGGCAATTTGCTTAATTCCTATATAGAAATATCCAAGAGGTTTCATGCACACATTCTCAGTAGAGTTGAAATTTTTTTTCAAGTTTCTATAATTTAGAAAAATTTTTAGGTATGTATGTAAATCTGAGATGGGTACCACGGCTTCATTCATGCTATACATAGATTGCATTCTTTTTTCCCATAATTAAGTTGATGAATAGTTTGTAATGTTCTTTCCTTCTTAATGCAAATTGTTTCATTCGGATAGCAAATCTCTGCAGGCTGACGGGAGTCAGGTCTGGCTATCATCATTAGCAAAGCTTCCAGCATGTAAGAGCCAGGAAAGGTGTGTCCATTTTAGTCTATAACCATTGTGTACCATGTTCATGTGTTCTATTTACAGCTTTGAGTTTAGTTTTAGTTAGGTTTGGTTATTGATATTGAATCGACTAGAATCCAATTAGTTGTAGACTCTGTAGTTAGGCATGGCAACTACTACATACATCTCTGACGTCTAGATACCACATTGTTTTGTGTGTAACGTGTTGATTATGAAGATGTGTAAATGTATGTTATGAACTCTGAAATAAACACTCAAGTAATCATGAATGAACATTTAACCTATTCTGTGTCTCTTGTTAGCCATACTCTTTCTCGAATCTTCTCGATGCAGTTTGTTTTCTTAAAGCTCCCTTTTACTCTTCTTTCATTGTTGTTCAGTAACCTTAACAACTTTTGAGTTTTATTTTTGGTGTAGACGTTGGCATATTTTGAAAATGCAGACAAACCACTCTGACCCTTATACGTAAAGGGTTACATTAATTAATGTATTAAAATTTACCATTTTATTAATTTTTTAGTATTTTTTACATGTAACGATTATTTTTTCCTTTTTTACTAATGAAACTTACTTTTCTATTGCATAATTTTTAGAAAAGAATGTAAATTGTAATTACAACATTTCAGTTGTATTGTATCTTATATCTAATTTAGGTACCTCAAAATCATTGTTTTGTTATTTTTCTTTCCCTCAACAGTGCTGACATTCTCAAAGCCTCTCAAAGCTTCTTATTGGAAAGTTTAGTAACATATATTATATTCATAATGGAAGTTTTAAATTAGATGACATTTGTTATATGGGTATAATGAAATATTTTTCTGTTTCTTTATAATAGAAAATTAACTTCATTGTTATAAGTTGGTAAAAGATCCATTGGACGGTTGTGGGTTCGAGTCATAGGTTGGTATCATGATTTAAGTGAGAAGTCTTAGCAGTGGGTTGCTGAGTTAACCTCCCTGAGATTTTATCGCCTATTCCTTGTTGAATGGTTATTTTTATGCCGGTCTCGGATTTGGAGTGTCTGATCGTGGAACAGCTAGGCATTGTTTCACTGGTATGACGTGGTTTGAGTCGAATAGATTGAAGTATCTCTTGTATAAAAAGAAAAAAAAATTAAACAAAATTTAATAATTTTTTGAAGAACTCTTCTAATGGCCAAACTTTAAGGTGGGATGGTTATGGCATCAATCAAATCTGAGTTGGCACTTTTTTAAAGCTTACTGTTGGGAAATTCTAATTTTTCTAATTCAAAATATGGAGAAAAATAAACATTTGTGTCGGTCAATGCCTTCATCCTTTGCTCATTTCTTGTTTGAAAATTGACTAAAAAGAAAGAACAAAAATTAATAATGATAAATTAAAAAGCCATGTCTCTTCCTTCCATCCATCCACCCACTAACAACCGACTAGAACAAACTTCGAACCATATTTTTTTCCAACCCCTTTCAAACACAATAATTACAAGAAATCGAGGTTGTTGAAGAAAATGGTGAAGAATTTGAAGAAGAATCAGACAACGAGTTTCTCATTATCCTCCTCCGTGTTCCCCAAAACCCCGCAACTTGTGCTGTCAAACAGGCATTCCATGTTGTTGTTGTTATTATTATTATTATTACACTTCCATTTGTTCCGTGTCAAATAGGAAGTCTATGTTGTCTTCAAACCCCGTGGCATTAAACAAATCCGGCAGTTCACCGGCATTCCCGAGCGGGATATCAGGAACTGGAAGCGGGGATAACCAGACTGCTGTGTCCAAGCAGAAACTCCACGTCAGTTCATGCTCCTCCCCCGGTAGGGTACCCATCATTGCACAAGATGTTGTGACCATGCATTGAGGAAGTTGTGCGTATTGAAGTTGAGGTGAAACTATTTGCTCTTGTTGTAGTGGTACTGCTACCGGTGGTGGTGGTGGTAATGGTGTTTGAGGCTTTGATTGCTCGACTTCGGCATCTGCTTCGTTTTCCTCTGATCCCAAGGATGAGTTTGGAAGAGTGCCTTGGTTCTGATTGTGTATGAGAATTCCTTTCTTCTTCAAAGGATCAATGTAATGGCTAATGTCAAAATTGGTTACTGCATTTGCACCTCTGTATTCTAGTGCTGCCATATCATATGCCGCTGCTGCTTCCTCTTGTGTGCCTAGCGTTAAAAAGAAAGAAAGAAAGAATGAATAATTAATCATAAAATTATAAAGTACATTACCCTTCATGGATTGGATTAGAGGTCACGTGAAGACTGGTAATCCAAAATTAGTAAAGATTTTGATGTCGATGCTTCATTGATTCTGCTAACATTAATTAATTATATAAATAATACTTTTTGGTACTTGTTGCATGATTGTATGGACCATGCAATGGATGTTGTTGGTACGGGGCCAAGAATCAGCCGTACTGAGTTGAACACACTCAACGCCACTTTACTTTCACTTTGTAATTATTGTCTTTCTCTTGCATCTGGAAAAATTTTCTAGGAAGTGGGAAAATATACAAAATTAAATGGAAACTATAATAATAATAATAAATTAAAGAAATTCCACGTGTATATATATATATAATAATTTTATTAGACCGTAGAGGAAGGAACCCCCTTAAACCCTAGATTTAGGCGAACTTTCGAGCATATTCTATTCTATACCTAAAAAAATCTTGAAACGAAACCCTAAATCTAATGACACGTGACCCCTCGTGATTGTCACTTACTCAGTTGGGAGATAAGATCTTAGTTTGACTATATTTAATTAAAATTAATTTAATCTCAGTGTCAATCTCTCTTTTTGACAGGTTAAGTCACGTGACTTGCTGCATTCATTGGAAGCTGTCAAATATAATAATGGGAATAATAACATTTGACACTTCATTTGATCAGGGCTTTGGTATCTGACAAGGAAAGACAAGATGTTTTCCTGACATATCTTGTGATAAAATAATAAAAATAAAAAAGGCTAAAAAACTGACCCCTTTTTCAGTTCTTATAAGTTGATTTTCTTGACTTTTAAAAAATATATATTTTTTAAAATATCAAATTAATATAAATAAAAGCCTGCAGCTTGCAATTTCATGTTGTATAGTGAAAGAGATTCAAACTTAAAATCTTTTATAATTTTTATATCCCTACCTATTATGGGAATTGGATAGTAACTCTAAAATCCTCTTTTATATATATATATATATATATATATATTTTAAATAAAATTATTAATTCGATTAAGGCCTTGCAATAGTTGAGCCTTTTGTTTCCTTTCCTTTTTTGTCTTTATTTTAATCCTTTCTTTTATATTTTGTCTTTTAATTTCTGCTCTCGAATTCCACAGAAAGTGAGTATTTTGGTTTCAGAAAAAAAAAAATTCCTGAAACAATAATAATAATCGTAGTAAATAGAAAGGACCTTAAAGGCAGCATGTTGACAAAATAATATAATACTTTTTGACTGTTTGGAAACCCTATTGCCACGTTGACTGAAATCATCGGATTATTGGCATTCATTAGAGAGAATTTTGTCAATAATACTAACAAGTTTTTCATCAGAAAAAAAATCAATGGATGCAAAATTAAAATATAAAAATAATTATTAATTTAATTTAACTAACTGCACCAGAAAAACCAAATTTAACGCAAACATCCTTAATTAGTTTAATTTTGCCTAAATTATGATATATTATAAAGAAATATAAAAAGGGAGGGAATTCGATTAGAGTCGTACTATAGGTTCCAAGGTAGAGATATTTGTTTCCGAAAACTCGGCCGATACGCGCCTCCCACCGTCCATTATGATGATGCCTGAATTCACAAGTTAAGACAAAGCGGCGTTCGCGTTGACGTTGTTACTTCAATCAAGAATTATGAAAATCAATAAACCCAAAAAATTACAAAAATATAAGTGGGAAATTACCTAGCAACCCCTCGATACTTGGAAACTCCTCTAGAAAACCCACTGCTCCTTCTCCTTAGAGAAGCCAAGTATTCTTCTTTGGATACCTTCTGCATTTCCTCTGCTTCTTTTTTGTAATTTTCTATCTGAAATTAAAACAATAACAAGAAGAAAAAAAATAATTAAAAATACAAAATTTATCTATTAAAATAAATAAAATGTGTATAAAGTTAATAATTTCGTAATAAATAATATTAAATACCGGAAAATTGAGAGTGGTTTCTGGACCCCAGTATTTCAGTGCAGCAAGATCGTAAGTACGAGCAGCAGCCTCTTCACAGTCATATGCCCCTAGACACAACGGCAACAAATCAATCCCATTATTATTATTATCTCCTTTTTGTTTTTCTCCTGAAAACAATAAATCAATTGGAGACAGACAGCAAGCAGAAATAATATATAAATTAAATAAATTGAGATTTGTATATTTTCTATAGTAAGACTTACCCAAATAAACTAAGCGTCGATAAGTGTAATGAACGTTATGGTGACACAGATAATCAGGAATAAAAACATGGTCAGTACACACATCAATTAAAAAATGAAAAATCAATTAAAAAACTTTAAAAATGTAAAATATTAGATTAATATGACAGATCTCTTTGATTTTCTTAATAAATAATAAACAATAAACTGGTTATTGTTTATTATTTATTATCAAAAATCGAAATTTACCTTGTTTCCCTTTCTTGTTTTGAATATTGTTCCACGAAGTCTTATCCCAGAGATGAGCTTCAAACCTTCCTGTCCATCTATGCCTGTGTTCGTTTGCCAAGAAAACTAGGTCAAACATTAAACGATCAAAATTTAGCAAAATTAAATTATGTAAATGCAATTGAGAAAATGAGAGAAAACGGAGAGAAAATTAAAATAAACCTGGTGACTCCTCTATAAATGGAGCTTCTTCTGCCAGAAGAATTTGGACTGTTGGCATTATTATTATTATTATTATTATTGATCTGGCTAGATTTCTCTTTGGTTTGGTTTGTTCTAGGACGCTTGATCTTGGGCTTGTCTGTTTGATCAGGAAGATCAAGAACATCAGACCCAACACAAGAAGAAGAAGAAGAAGAAGAAGAAGAAGAAGAAGAAGAACAGGGAGTAGGAAACCTCTTCATTGACACACAACACAAACACTTTTCCTCGCTTTCTCACCTTCCAAACATCAATTTTTCTACAAACACAACACCAATGTGAATACTCAGAATCAATGAAAATGAAACCAATGAGCAATAAATAGAGATGGGTTTGTTCTAGTCCAAGTAGAAAAAGAAAATATAATTTTTATTTTTATTTTTTCTTGTGTTTGGTTAGACAACCAGAAGTGGTTTACCAAAAACAAGAAGAGACAGCAAAGAAGAAGGAGAACGAGGTGAAGAACTAGAATTCAGCGAGTAAGAAGAGAAATATGGGTTACAATTAAATAAGGAAGGAAATTTAACCCATGGCTAAAGTTTAGAGGGGTTGGGTTAATTAAAGATGAGGTGGGTTTGTGATTTAACACTTGGCTTGAGCTGCAGCCATTCTCCCAATAGGATGTGTTTTATATGTTGGCTTTCTAATTTGAGAGAATCTTTCATCTCTCATAATTTTTTCTTTCTATTTTTTTAAATAAAAATTTTAAATCTTGGGTAAATTTTGAGTAATCAATTAATTATTTATCGGTCAATTACATTAACTAATAGTAACTTATATTTATATATATATAAAATCTCATTAAATTATTTATTTATTAAAGAGTAGGATTACGAAGCTTTCTCCATTAGAGGTAATGAAATGCACTTGAGATTAACATTTGAATTTAATTAGATATATTTTTTAAACAATAATAAATACACATAAACTATTTATAATATATAAACGTATGAAATTAACTATATACACGAGAATAAATAATAGAACAATAATAAAAGCATAAATTCTTTTCATTTAAAAAGATTGACTTAAATTCTAAATCATTGATTAATATTTATTCAATCTAAATGTTAGAATGGTTGATAAGTTGGTAACCTTTTGTACGACCTTTTGACTTTAAACTTTCACTATAAAATTAGACATAATAATCAATAAATGTCTTAATTTACTCTAATAATATTAATTACACAGTTTTTTTTAAATTAAAATTTATATAATATAAATAAATTAGTAAAAATTAAAAAGAAAGATGCAATATAAAAGATTAGGTAACGTAATAATAATAAAATTATTTTTAAATTTATTCATTTAATTAAATTAACTGAAGATTAATATAATAATATTGAATAATTTGTGTAGCATTAAAAATTTATGAAAAAATTAAGCTTTAGAATTTCTGTGTCGGCAGGTTGAGGTTGAAACTGGATTGCAAAATAAGGGGACGTGTAAACATACAGCTGACGTGTCGAGTTTCTAGGCAAGAGCAGCCAGTTGCCAAGTGGCCCTGCGCTTTTGAATATATAAATAATTAATTAACCAATTATACCATACGAAAAAGGAAAATTAGAATTTCAGTCCATCTGTGTGGTGTCAATCAATGCACACACAGATGGACTGAAATTCTAATTTTTTGTCTGATTAAATTTCAGTTCATTCTATCAATTTCTTAATTAATTTATATTTAATATTATATTATATTATATTAAATTATATTAATAAAAGATGGCATTTCTTTTATAGACACATGATTATATAGTCTATGTAATGTTATAGATTTATAAAACAACATAACATGATGATGATGACTGTCTCTCACAATAATCAAAGTAATTTCCCTACTAAATTTTATATAAAATTATTAATATTTATAGATTTATAACTAATATATTATAAATTTAGCAATTTAAAATTAAAATTCAAACAATTAGTTTAGCAAGTGAAAGAATAAAGATGCAAAAATGACTAAAAAAGGTTTATTTGGTCGACAATCTTCGTAAAAAAATCTTGAAAAAAATATTATAAAAATTAGTTAATGATGCAAGAACAATTAAAAAAAAAAAAAAATATCTTGGCTCCATCCCATATTTTACATGACCTTTTTACCAAATGTAATAGAACTGAAAAAATTTTAATTACGTCTATGTTTTTTTTTTTTAAAATTTATTTTGTGAAGCTTTTATAGATTTCTCAATTTACGTATTATTTTTTTTATTTTTTCTGATTTCTTTTAAGAATTTTTAACACGTAAGGTATAATATCCAATTGAGAGGATTGATAAAAAAAAAAATTGATCTATTTACAATTTAAAGTTTAGTTCCCACATTTATATTTAACAAAACATTCTCACAGCATTAATGGTGTAGTGTTTAAATACAAAATTTTAAAAATTTATATATTTGAACAGTTAATAATATTATTATTTTTTTAGTGAAATTCACATATTTTATCAATTAATATTTAATATTTATAACTTCTATTTAACAGTAAGTTGTCTAGTAGAATAAATTCCATATTTTTCATTTATTTTATTTTGTGTTTTTTTCTTAATTATATTAAGAAATTTGTGTTTACAGACTCATCGAGTTACATAATCTACAACAATACATTTTTTCGAGTAGAACTTTAGTAAAAAGAATAAAAAATCAAAATGTTGTTTGCATGACTATGAACCTTAGAAGTATGGCTTTATTCTTAATAAAGAATAGACTTAACTCGGCAATCAATTCAGATATACATAGTATTTTTAGGACACTTAAATCACAAGCAACAAGGGGAGCCCAGTGACAAGGTATAAAAGTCCCAAGCTCACGTTCAACATGCAAAAATGCCACCACCACAAAATTTAAAGTACAGGAGCAAAAGGAGAAGATGGAAAAGCAATACTTCCACCACAGAGTAACAAACTCCCATATTCTAATCTGTTCTTAAAGAGCACTCGATCAAATAAAAAGTTTTGTTGCAAGGCTCGCAGATTATACTCATCCAGATCATATCGGTTAGTTTTTACTTTTTCTGTGTCAATATTTACTCTCTCGATTCCTTTCTCAAAATTTCTCACATAATTCATTATGTCTTGTTGAAATTCAAAGGATTCACTTGGTCTGCAACTGAAAGAAAACTTTCGACCCAGGACTTTTTCCGTGCTCATTACACTTTCTTTGGCTCGAGGGATTTCCTTACTGCTGCTACTTCCCATCAGGTCCCGCAGGTCTTGGCTATGTGCAAACTGACTTTCCTGCAAGTATGGCATTGTATAACATGCAAAAACTGAGATCCTTTTTCAAGTTTTCTTATTAAGTTTTCTGAAAAAGACATAGATGGTTATTCAAATTTTGCTAAAGTATTTCAGTTTCATAATCTATGCAGACAAGCTAGACACTAGGAAATATTTAAAACAAACAGGATACGCATAGTTCTTTATCTTACAACTCATTCAGTTTTGCTGGCATCAATCTAGTAAGGACAAGTCTTATAAGAAAAATAATGTTATAAGACAAGCCTGTTTCTAAATAAACATGTAAATGAAAGAAAGTTAAACTAATAAAATCTCTTAGGGGAGGTAATCCTGCTAACATCAGTGTCAGGTACGGATATCGGAAAAGAGAAAGGAGGAAAATAAGAGCTATAAAGGGGATTTTAACAGTAACCTCCCCAATGTCCTTCAACAAACTATGGCACATTAGTAATGAAAGATACACCAAATTTTAGCTTTAACCACTCTCAAATCTTATATAAATGCCAAGAAATTTGCAGGACTCTGCTAAATCTTTTGAAGTTTATGAGTCCTTCAAAGTAATTTTAGAAGTGTATCTCACTTTCAAGTTTCACCCAAGTGTGGACATAGATTTGCATTTGCATGAGTATAAAAAAGTGTACGCTTCAATATGTCAAATCCATGGCAAACAAATGAATTAGAATAATAAAATTAAACAACAAACACTGTCAGTTAGATGATGAACCTGTTTATCAATAAGAAGATCATTGGGACTATAGGTAGCTGACACGCCCACACTTGCATGGGGTAAATCACCAACCAAGGTAGCATCACCAACCAGGTTAAGTGGTGGATCCTCCAGCGAAGAGAAGTCTGAGCTATCAAATGTCGATAAGGATACACATTCATCAAAATAAGTCATGGCTTCTTCAGTTAGACGTTTAGACATCTTTTTTCTTTCAATGCTAGACTGCCATCATATTCAGTAAAACTCATTGTGAGAAGAATAAAGACAGAAATTGAAAGCAAAGAACCTAAAAAAGTGAGACTAGTTGCCCATTTTTATGTCACGCAAACGATGCAATTCCATATCCCAAATCCTTGGAGTAGACTGATTTCCAAGACATTTGAACTCAAAATACGACAATAGCAAAGATGAAACAAAAAAAGTGCGGAAGGAGGATCATAACCAAATTGGGTGATAAAAAGTGAAAAATAAGATGCATTCAGTGTTATACATAAATGAATAGCTGACACAAAACATAATTGGAAATGCATTGTGCAAACCTTTTCCTCCCTATATGAAAGATATTTATTAACTATGACCTGCGTCTAAATGATGATACACATACTTTACATATCTCTATGGTAAAATTAATTGAATAACTTGGTTAAAATACCCAAAAAGCCTACTTTTCTTCCTGGACGGTACTTTGGCCCATTGGAGGGCTTTGGATCTGGAAGTACTTCCTTCAAGATTCTACTCAGCTCTAGACCACGGTGTTCTTCAATAGCCAAGTCTTCTCGAAGTTTTCTAGCCCGCTCCTGGGACTGCACATTGAAAATAGTATCTTCTCAAAGAGAGCATATTAAATAAGAAAAAAACATCCAAAAGGAGGAAAAAACGAAAAGGCAGATAAATAGTATATTCTGCAATAATCCACACTTAAATCCAAAAGCATTATAACAAAATGGGATCTCTGAGATGAGATAGTAACAACAAATTGAAACTCCAGTTAAAGATTGGAAAACTTTAGCTAGCTATGAAGCCCATGATTACACTACCAACGTAGAACTTTGTTATATGTAGGCGAGATACCACAAACTAGTTTCAGAGATATCCACAGCTGAGTTTACAACAACATTACCTGCTCCAGCTTTTTAGCATATTTCCTTCTGATGTCCAAAACTAATTCAACTGCACCTGGACTCACCAAGTCAGGAGGGATATCACTTACACTAGAGGAGGCAATAGCAGTGGTATTAGTCCTTCGCATAGCCTGAACTCACACAAAACCAACAAAAGTTATGGACTGACATAAAACAACAACACAAGATAAACAGGAAATTGAACAAGAGATTGCAACAAGAGCAAGAAATATAGGTTATAACATATATGTTAGGAAACAATTACTTGGTCCTCTAAAAAACAATTAGTTTACGATGGAAGCCATAAGCACAAACCAATCCACCGAGATAATCGATGCCTTTTATAAAATACCAAGTCTGACCCAGAGAAAACCATTTTACAGTGTAAAAAACAACCCATTTTGTCTACCTTCAGTAACAAGACACTGAACAATATGATATTATACAAACTTCTAAGAAGAGGCGCTCAAAAATAACATGTGATAACAGACAAGTTATAACTCAAATAAACTAATTAGTGGGAAATAGAAAGCCACTTAAAGTTTGAACCCCAGGAGGAATCAATATGATCTTACCCTTTCCAGGTCATTTTGGATGTCAGAGATAGCACACCTCACTTCAGACCTAACAGTTTCATATATACCACTTGCAGAAGCATCACCCTCAAAATATTCCCTTTGGCAGGACTGCAAAAAGATATGTTCCAAGGAAAATTTATCATGACAACGTAACAATTAGTAACTTGCAAATTGGCATTCAAACTTACAGTAACTATCTTGAAAACTAACATCTAAGCAATGAAACCATGGGCATATGTTTCCATTATTAAAAAAGCAAAAGTCCCTAAAAATGCGCACACCTCACCTTCATCTGTTCACAAACTGCTTGAATAGTTTTCTCTTCAGCTTCTGATAAAGAATTTGTTGAGACTACATCTTCCCATTTTGAAGTTTGCATGCAAGACTACATGGGAAACAAAATACAAACAAATCACCATTAACTAACTAAAAATATTTCCTTTTGGCCGAATACCAAACAAAGAGAATTTTGTTATAATACCAAATTAGTGGAATCATCTGAAGGCTCAAAGGCCAAACAATGATCAAACGAGGTCTCCAAACTTTTCATTTGATCCAACATATCAGGACTACTTCTGACCAATCCACTCTTTTTCCCATTAATTGTAGATGCATTCAAACTATTCCTATCCCTATAATTCACCAACAAGCTCTCTTCTCGCTCAACTTCACTCTAGCAAGAGACAAAGAATACGAAAATCATAGTTACACCATCAATCAAACGGTAAAAACAGCAGTAGTAGCATAGCATCTCAATAAAATTACCACTATAAGGATTATTCTACACTATCTCACTTCACACTTGTAACATGAAAATTGTATTTGCAAAGTAGATAAATTGTAACATAAAAGATAAATAAAGTCCAATTTCCAACATTTGACATGCTATATATCATCAGATGAAGATTACCTCATCCTTGTCCAAAAGTTCTCATCTTTATTTACGGGTCAATAAAAACCAGTACCAATATATAAAGATATATCAGCAATTTCCAGTTTGTAAGGCAGAATCTACGTAGCATTTGTTTTAGTTCAAAATTGTAAAGACACTCAGTCCGAGAAACAACAAAATTCCCACAACAAGCCCATACCTCAGAATTCACATATTGCCCTCTTGAAATGGGACGCCGGGAGGACACAGGCCGATGGCGCCGCCCCGTGTCCACCCTCGACAAGCTCCGACCGATTCCCGAAGTGGGTTTTCCGGCATCAGCATTTCTAGACACTGAACGTCCTCTCCTAGTATCCTCCGCACTGGCAGCTTTTGATTTTGCAGCTGGTGTTTCACCGAATGTAACCTCTGCTGGAGGTGAGTTATCGGTTGAAAAGAGTGGGTTATCTCTCGTGATTAAGAAATCATTCGACGGAATTTCCAATTGGGTCCTTGAAAAAGCACTTACGCTTCTGGATCTACGAAGTGGAGCTTTACTATTGTTCTTCGCTAACTCTTGCTTTCTTTCTTTATCAGATGAAGTCGTCTTTGTCGAAGAATTTATCAAATTTCCTCTCCTGGATGACGACTTGAACGCTGAAACGGCCATCTCACAAAGCTCCAAGGTCAAAGAGAAACTGTATTTGAAATGTGAAGAAATTTATTTTTCGATTGGGGCAATCGAAGAAAATAACATTGTGGAAAACCACAAGTAAGACAAAAAGTTGGCGTATCTGAAGAAGAAAGCGACCCGATCCTGATTGCCCAGCTTCTTTTATCATTGTTTTTATTTATCAAGTTTTGTCAATAACGTTGAAAACAAACAACACTCAATCAACCAACTATGTGAAATTGTTGAAGCTAGAAGGTATCTTAAATTAATTATTTTATACTTCAAATTAAAGCTAATAAATATGAACTCGGAAGCAACGGAGTCTAAACCACCGAGTATTACACAATCAACTATTTGGTCCCGTGTTCCCGGTTGGAGGTGGGTGGAGGCTCAGGCTAAAGAGAGTATTTGCTTATTTTAAAATAGTTAAAATAGTTAAGAGGACATCGGAAAAAAATGGTTTACGTTGAATAATGTTTATGTATCATAACTTTTTTTTCTTAATATTTTTTAAAATTATTGAAATATCTAACATTGACTAGTATAAAAGATTACCTCTATATTAATTAAAATTTAATGACTCATTTTAAAATAAATAATTAAATATATAAATAAATATTTATATTTCAATATATATATATATATATATATAATTGGCAGTTTGACAATATCAATGGTATTTATTTGTTTGAATAAAAAACTTAAGTTTATAAAAAAAAAACAAATTTTAATAATATATAACTTCAAATTAAAAGAATTTGGTTAACCAATAAAATTAGATAAACCTTGTTAAAACTTTTTAATCCACCCACCTATATATTCATATCTCTATCTCTATCTATCTATCTATCTATCTATCTATATAATATCAAAGAACGATAAATAAAGACTTTAGAAGAATGCTTTGACGGGTTCTTTTCTTTCTTCTTTGTGTCACCAGAACTGTCTACCGAGGAGAAAATATTCTACAAATGTTTTTGGCTTGTTACATGACACGTTCTAAGGCAATAACATGATAGAAGAGCTCACTAGAGCTTGCAAAGTTGCATTGGTACTTTCAAGATGATAAGAAGGATAGGCCGACCACCATGGCAGTTGGCTCTCATCCAGTGTGAAAATGATGAATCCAACTGAAAAAAGTAAAAATATAAAATTTTCTTCTCAAACAGCAATCCGAACCTTGGCTAGGCCAAAACCATCATTATAGTACACGAGAAATATATCGTTACGGCATGTCGTCAACAAAATTACTTTTCCTGTACTTTTATGTCCAATCCAGGAAATAACTAAATCCAAAGGACAATAACCGCCACCAAAAAAGGAAAAATTGCTTCTGTGGGACACGGAAAGAAGGTACAATATCAAAATGAAGAGGAAAAATAGAATGAGGTTTGTAGCTTGTCAAGAAATAGTGCAAACCCAGATTCATTCCCCACACAACAATGCTATTTTATGAATATAAATGCCGGCTGCAAGAGTAGCAGAGAGGTGACTAGTATCATTGTCTAGAGTCATCTTAGCGAAAAAGCAACAAATGGTGAAGCAATTTGCCAACAGGATATTCTTGGTTATGAAGCCTAGACTATGCCCAAAATTTTTTAGAAAACCTTATTAACCACCACCCAAAAAATTGTAAGGCAAAGGACAAAACAAAAAAAAGGATGCGTATGGGTTATGATGTTTGTGACATAATTTGAAATGGAGTGTGGGTCCTTCAGAAACAGAATGGGTTGATTTGATTTGCATGATGTGAGGGAATGCTTTCTAAATTAACAAGCTTCAGAGGTTTACATCTGTTGCATGTATCATTAGGGCATGGTGGGGCTTGATAATTTGGATAGAGTGATTGGCATTATTAGGGAAGCTTCAAGCAATGCGACTGCATCGACTGCTCTAAAGAATGGTAAGCTCACCTTGTAGGCTTTTATATCTCTTTCATATTGCTTTGCTGATGGACTTTTTTTCAATAAAATAATAGAGAAAGAAAATTGTAGTGTTATATTTTATGTATATTGTGAAATATATTTTTGTTTCTTAAATATTGTTCCCTTGACATTGGTATCTATATTAGTCTGGTGTAATTTGTTTGGGCCTCTGCTCTTTGGAATTCTTTTCCTGGTTCTACTGTAGTAAGGGCTGAAAGATTGATATTTTGGATTTTTAGGAGTGGTAGCCTGGCTTAAGCCTTTTTGAATTACAAATGATTTTGGGCAATTACTGCAGTAATCTAAAAAGTTAAGATAGTTTTTGTTGGCAAAGGGGACAACATGGAGGATGTGGTTTCAAATTTTTTGTCGTCAATTCCCTTTCATTGTAATTTTCTTTACTTTTTGGCTGAAAATGGGTATTCTTTTTTTTTTTCCAAGTGAATTTGATTATATACCTGCAGACAAGAATTATAATGCATGCCATTTAAAGTTGATTTATGCACAATTTTGAATTTGAATTTGGTTCGACTTAACTATCTTGCTGACTCTCTACTTTTGTATTTATTTTTTAATCTGGAAATTATGCCCGTTGGAGTTTTCTTAACTACATGAAATAAAAAATTTGAGAACCATTTGACTGGAGTCTAAACGTAGTCAAGGTTCAGTAAAATTCTGGAGAATGAACTTCACTTGTAGTTTGCAAACATTGATTCCTAAAACAAGCAGTATGATCCTTTGAAGATGACTGTTTGTACTACTTTTTTTTTTTTTGGTTGTGTGTGTGTTTGTGGGCTTTATCTCCTGGTTATTTTTCCTGATGTTGGGCTTTGCTATTATCTTTTAGGGTCTTTAGCTTTACTTATGTTCCATTCTAGTTGTCTGTGGCTATATATCCATTCTGAAGTGTCATGCTCAAGAATCCTAGGCCCCTCTTTCTGGGCAGTTCTCAGCTTAGGAACTTCTGGTTCTGGGTACAATTTTACCAGTGAACCCCATTACTGGAATTACTGCAGGAATATCTTGGCATGATAGATGCTTTTTAAGAGTACATTTAGTTAAATTAATTATGTGTCTTATGTTCCTTTAATGCAGAATTTAAACTTTCTGAGAAACAAGCTGATGCTACATTGGACATGAATCTGAGAAGACTTACCATGCTTGAGGTTCATTATAATTTTTGTTTGCTTTGAGAAGTTTCTCAGATTTTAGCTTTTGCAAATAATATCATCTGAAAGAGATTTTGCCATCTTTATTGTCCAGAGGAAGAAGTATGTTGATGAGAATAAAAACTTGATGGAACAAAATCTGAAACTGGAGGAACTATTATCCAGCAGGAAAAACATATTGCAGGTAAAATAATTCTGAATGAAGGGTGACTGGATTCTTCTGGATTCCAGTACGGTTTTCCTGGAGTTATTATATTTTGTGGTCGATTTGTAATTGTAAGGGTATTTTTGGTAAATCCGTCACATTTGTTAATGTACAGGCTGTAATAGATTCTCACTCATGTTCTTCCTTTTCAAGTTGAAATAATTTCAGAGCTATGATTTATTTGATTTATTTGCCCTAATATCTGTCCGCATGGTCTAGTTCTGGTTCTGTATAAGTGCTAGTTGACTCTGACGTTGTCAATTAGTTAATATTTAAATAGTAATGCTATTAATTATTCATACCCAAGTAATCTTTTGATTATCATACTGATCCATTCTTTGTTTTTTTTCACTTTGTTGTACTCTTAGTTAATAGAACAAGAAGTAATTGAGCTAAAGAACAAGTTTCAAGTCCGAGGAGTTCAATGTTAGAAGTCTCTGATGGTGGTCAACTTGATGACATAGATATCATTCCAAATGATGAGATGCTTCTGGTATGTAACATGATTAACATCGTCATTTACTGATTTTTTTCTCTGCTTATTTGTTTATGTCATATTCAAGAATCAGATCATGGTACTGTAAACAGTTCTAAGTTCTAAATGTAATTTATCTGATTTTCAGGCAATTAGTGAAAAAGGTTATGTTAAGAGGATGAAGCCTAACACCTTCAATCTTCAAAACCGTGGAACAAAAGGAAAATCGGTTGGAAATTTGAGAGTTAATGATGCAATATCTGACTTTATTGTTTGTCATGCACAT
>JAVXUL010000009.1:8254267-8284008 GCA_035590515.1 Trichilia minutiflora
TACATCAAAAACTAGAAATATGCATAAATGGAGAGAGTTAATCATACTTTGAAGTGTAAAATGATAAATTTAACCTTGATACACATACACTTTTATGTACTCATCAGTAATAACAAGTTCTGATTAATAAAACTTCCCACTTCTATATATGTATGTGCATTCTGTCTGGCTTTACTTGTTGTGGTATGCTTCGTAGTGCGTCTTGGAGTACAACACTTAAAAATAATCTTCTGTAGTGAAAAAGTACCCGACTTTTCAAAGATAATCAAATGACTTCTTGATTCGGTGAAGCTATTTGAGCAAAGTTATCTGAATGGGAATACCTCTGAGTGGAAAAGGTATCCGAGTGAAGATCATCCAAATAAAAATATATCCGAGCGAGAATCCATCTGAATAAAAGGTCATCCAAGTGAATGTCTTAGGCAATTTTTTCAAATATCCTAGTAAATAATCCATTCACTCGGGGAGAACATCCGAATAAAAGACAGAATATCCCAGTGAAGAGTTTATACGCCCGGGAAAGATATCCGAATACAGGACTCCAAATAAAGGTTCGTCCATTATCCATTTGGGAAACCCATCCAAAGAAGAATCAAACACAAATATGCCCAAATAGAGGACACGTCCAGTTGGGAAAATCATCCAAATAAGAAATTCAATAAAGATATGCCCAAATAAAGGGTACGTCCATTCGGGAAAAGCATCTGAATAAGAAAACTAATAAAGATATGCCCAAATAAAGGACACGTCCATTCGGAGAAAGTATCCGAATAAGAAAATCAATAAAGATATGCCCAAATAAAGGGCACGTTCATTCGGAGAAAGCATCCGAACAAGCAACCAGTAAAGATATATCCAAATAAAGGATACGTCTATTCGGAAAAATCATCCGAATAAGAAAACCAATAAAGATATGCCCAAATAAAGGGCACGTCCATTCGGAAAAATTATCCGAATAAGAAAATCAATAAAGATATACCCAAATAAAGGATACGTCCATTTGAAAAAATCATCCGAATAAGAAAACTAATAAAGATATATCCAAATAAAGGATACATTTATTCGGGGAAATCATCCGAATAAGAAAACCAATAAGATATATCCAAGTTATCGATCCCAGATTAATATGCAGCCAGATGAACTGAGGCTCGACTCGATGAAGCTATATAAACATATCACCCACATTTATCATTAAAGCATAAAAGAACATTTACAGGGAAGAAAATACTTACAGGCCGGTCTGTTAGATAACCTGATCGAAAAAAGGTCCCATAACATAATAGGTGTAAATCGTAGGTGGCTAGTCTCTCCCAGGTACCCTGGTACCTGCAAAAGAGAGATCGAAACATATGGGTAGCCCCGGACAAAATGGTCCGTTTGGACTAGGAACAAAATGGTTCTACAGTAAACATCCTTGACTCGGAGACAAAATGGTCCCGTTGGCCTAAGGTTTTCTCAGAAGATGACCCCGCACAAAATGGTCCATGGGTCCTCAGAATAAAACGATTTCGTCTTCTCAAGATCGAGCCCTGCACAAGATGGTCCGTGAGTCCGGAGAACAAAATGGTTTCCTCTTCTCAGGATATGACCCCGCACAAGATGGTCCGTGGGTCCTCGAAACAAAATGGTTCCATCTTCTCAGGATCGGGCTCCGCACAAGATGGTATGTGGGCCTGGGGAACAAAATGGTTCCCTCTTCTCAGGATATGACCCCGCACAAGATGGTCCGTGGGTCCTCAGAACAAAACGATTCTGTCTTCTCAGGATCGGGCCCCGCACAAGATGGTTCATGGGCTCGGGAAACAAAATGGTTTCCTTTCTCAGGATATGATCCCGCATAGGATGGTCCGTGGGCCCGGGAAACAAAATAGTTCCCTCTTCTCAAGATATGACCCCACACAAGATGGTCCATGGGTTTTCAGAACAAAATGGTTATTGAATGGATATTTGCCCCTCCCACTCAAAAATAGGAATGATTGATGACAACTGGCCCATTAAAAGCACCCGTCCCATCTTTTGATTATTTTCAGGCGATAGGACAGTGACAAGCCTATAAAGTCTACAAATGTAACAGCATCATTAAAGAAAATCGACTGCACATTGTCCCATGTCAGACATCACATCCTTCTTATTTTTCGATGCCAAGTCATGTCACTGTTCAGAGGAGGAGCACTATAAAACCCAAATTTCTTGAACGGCAGAGAGGGGGGGAGGTTATTGAATTTTGATTACTGGATTGGTTCTGAAAAACAACTAGAGCTACACTTAGAGATTGGGAGAGATTGAGAGAGATTCGGTAGCCTCATTTTCCAGCGATTTTTCTTCATTATCTCCGTCGGGTATTTTTTACACACATTTCCTCTCTTTTCAGGCCATTTATCATTTCCTTCTTGTTGTTTTCGTTAGAAACACATTTCTTTTCTTCCACCACTTTTCTGATTTAGGCATCAAAGTTTTTCTGTCGGGAACCCCTCCCGACATCACTTCGAGGTGTTTACTTTCTTTGTAGGCGTAGGAGATAAAATTTTGTCGGAAATAACCATGTTTACAGTCATTTTTTGACTTAGAAATCGCTATCCAACAAACAGTTACCTTATGTTTTTTATTTTATTTTTGGAATATTTTTATTAAAAATTTATTATAATTATTTTATATTTTGGTTGTAGTCAATATATTGTATTTATCAAATATTTGAATATTTTGTTAGTGATAAATTAGTTTATTTATTTATTTTTTTTATACGCGAGAAATCATAATCTCTTAAACTTAAAATTAACATCTAACAATCGTTTAGTAGGAAAGACAATTCAAATAAAACTCACAATCTAACTTTTAAACACTTCAATAAAATGAATTCTAATTATTCGAATTTTGGATTGATGCTAAATAATCGTCCAACGAGTTGTTATTATCATATTATCTTGAATATTTTTATTTTTATAATAATTAATTATCGATTAAATATAACAAAGACATTATTAGAATAATTTTATTAATTCTTACAACACTTACAAAACTGTGTTTTTTCCATTATACCTTTCAATAAAATTTTTGATTTTATGATTACTAATATACAATTGAAAACGTGCCACGTCATTAAATTTATGATTTAATGACGTGGTGCATTTTCAATCGTTGGGACTAAACGTATCCAAGACTTTCCCCGACTTGGCACCCATTCGGTGTTTCATTATTCTCGGCCCCACCCCACCATTCATTCCACAAACTTTACTCATTGGATCGGATGAGCTCCTGGGTTTCGACGCACTTCCCAGATCCCACAAAGCAGAGCTAACGAATATCTCTGCCGTCTGGAAGCTGTTTCGTTTTCCAAGGATTATCATCCTTTTGCATTAACTTGCATTAGTAGTGATGGAATTAGAATCCCGGTGTTGAGTTCAGAAATTCATTTCCAATTTTCCATCACTACTATACGAGTTAATGCAAAATATGATAATATACCTAACATCAAGAACTGAACCATGGTCAAGGAGAAGATGCAGATGCTCAGATCGATCCGGACGGGGAAGAATAACGGACGATCAAAGACGTAGGAAATAATAAAAATAGGGATGATGGTGATGATGACGATGATGTCAGGTAGATAAATTATGCGATTTCCAAATTTGTGACTGTTCTTAATTAATTTCTTGAAAATATTTTCCTTGATCTCTTAATTATTATTATTTGTTTTTACATATATAATTTTATTATATAAATCTCTTTTATATATATATATATATATATATATTACAAAGTGAATTAACGGTTATAACATCATAATTTTATTACAAGTAAACTCCATGGTATGATAAAAATTTGTAAATAATGACTGTTTAACATGGGTTGATTTAAGTAATTAGAATTCTTTTTATTGAAATATATTGGGATTGGATCATGGGTTTTAATTAAATTATTTGTTTAAATAGACGATTACTTGATGTTTGTCTTCGATTACTTAGATTAGGGATTTTTATGTATTAAAAAAAGCTTATTACAGTAATTTAAACAATGATGCAACCACTTTTAGATCCGATATATTCTTGAATACGACTTCCTTCTTGAGTTTAAGGCTCAATTTAAAAAAAGAATATTTTTTACCATTCCAGTTAGAAAAAAAATTATTAACTCATATTGTGTATATTTAAATAACATTTTTTTTTCAATTGTTAAAGGATGAAATACTAAATTAGTCTAACAAGATATTTAATTAGTAAATACTCAATATTCTTTGAGTATTCTTTGAATATTGTTATCTCATATTGTGTTACACATTTGTTTTTAAGTTATTGAGACTAACTCTATTAAAATTTTAGTTTTTTCCTAAATTCCAAAGGGAGTCTTTGGATTTTTTCAATAACTAAAAAGTGTATCGTACTTGAATCTAAGTAGGGATCACAGTGATGAAGGAGTTGGCTTGAAAAAAAGAAGGATTCTGATCATATTTGATGAAACTGTCGCTGGAATTGAGATCTCTTTCAAAGAGAAAGATGATCAAGCAATTCTCAATTACGATCTTTGCGGATTGGATTAGCAAGGTTGAAAAGATGAGAAATGGCACTATTTAATTTGATTGGTCCTCAATAATCATGAGATGATCATCTTAGGATGGTCTTTTTCTCTACAAATGCTCTTATTACACTTGTAATTTTGAAGGATAAGAATTAACTCTATAATATTTATATTGAGAATTCAAGTATTGTACACATCATTAGTTCGTCTCACCTCTAAGTTTTAACTAAGGCATAACTTATTTTTTGGTGTGAAATGGTGTCAAATCAAAATACCCAACAAATATTTGCTCTCCCTAAACAAGAGATGATTCAGCCACTCTTTCCAGTATGACTACTTTATTACGGTTTCACTCTAGTCATTAGTTTTACCTTCGACACCTTCTCTTTGTAGTGTAGTTAATGACTTTGGGCATGGCTAGCTTTTATAGTGTATAGTGTGACGGACGATGTGGACAAGACTCGGGAGTGAATTCATTGCTGGATGGTTAACTGTTGGAAAGATTAAAGAAAGAACATGCTCTTCTTTATAATGAATTCTTCCAAAATTTAAAAACCAAATCTTTTAAAAAAAGCGCGAATGATACTTTTGTATTTATAGACCAAACTTTTAACATAAGAAAGTTGAATTATGTATTTTATTTGATATAACCCTTTTTTCTTTTTTGTTTGAGAATCCACTACAATAACGAGAAAGGATTATGTAAATACATTTGAATCATTCAATAATACGAGAATTTGCAAAATCGGCATTTTTTAAAAGTCAGTATGTTATAATAAATAATAAAATTTTGATATGTAATATTTTTGTAAATTTTTTTCACTTAGAGATTAATTCTATTAAAATTTTGATTTTTTAAAGTTAGTATGTTATAATAAATAATAATTTTTTTTGTAATATTTTCCGCTTAAAGATTAACTCTATTAAAATTATAATTTTAAGTTAGTATGTAACAATAAATAATAAAATTTTGATATGAAAATATATATTTTTAAAATTTTCTCAGTGTATGTTTAGAGATCGATTCTATTAAAAATTTTGCATGTAAACCATTCGGAGAGTTGGATACAATATTCAATTACCTTGTAAACCCTACCCAATTCAAATATACTAGAATGAGATTCAACAATTTAAAAAGAATGCTCAAATTTTAAAATATTGTTGATGGTGGTTTAGTAACTAGATCATTCTCTCTTGTACAACATTTTGAATATATTAATCGACATTTTGTTTGTGTAAGTTAATTTCGATTGACTTTCAATATTAAAAATACCATTTTATCCAAATTTAATTAATTATTTATTAATGTTATAACATAAATACTTTTTAATTGCCAACTATATCCTTTTCGCAAGGTTTTAGAAAATTAATGAAAGTTTCTTTTTCTTTTAAAATAAAATTTAAAACACCCACAAAATTATTTCATTGATTTTCCGATAATTTTTTAAAGACAAATCTTAAATAAAATTGGCCAGACATTTCCATAACACAATCCCGAAACTACCCTCATAGTCCAAATGGTAATTTCCAGAAGGATCCACCCATTTATCATGTTATCTACCAAAGAAAAAAGAAAAAAGAAAAAAGAAAAAAGAAAAAAGAAAAAAATCCCTCCATTGGCGCGCAATGAAAAAACCCTAGGGTTTTAGAGTTCAAACTAAATCTCCTTGTCATTCAGACACAAAACCCTGCCTAAATTTTCTGCTACATGACCCCTTAATTTTCACAAACACTCGTTCAATGGCACTATGTTCTACTATCCGGATCTCCTCGGCCTTCCTCCGGTATAACCACCATTACCACCACCACCGTCACTCCATTTTCCTTGCTCCGCCCCGTCATTTCCTCTCCTTTAGTTCTGCCCGCCCTCCTCCGCCTTCGCACACCCCGGTCCTTGCCAAAGATAAGGATGGAAATGAAAATGGGAGTGTGGCCTCGGCCGCGCCAACGGATTCGGGTCGGGTCGTTCCCATGGAACTA
This sequence comes from Trichilia minutiflora, assembly GCA_035590515.1. NCBI lineage: Eukaryota > Viridiplantae > Streptophyta > Magnoliopsida > Sapindales > Meliaceae > Trichilia > Trichilia minutiflora. Next base: position 8,260,760 of record JAVXUL010000009.1, read on the forward strand.
CACGAGGAAATGACGGGGTCGTATATCACATACTCTTTGTCTGTTTTGCTTGGACGTGCTTTGCCCGATGTTAGAGACGGCTTGAAGCCTGTTCACCGTAGGATTCTGTGAGTCTTCTGTTCTTTTAACGCTTCCAGTTAATTCTACAAAATTTGAGTGCCTTTGGAAGGGCTTCTGTGGAAAGCTCTCGTTAGTAAAAGCGTTTTCTGCAAAAGAATTTAGAACCAATTTCTATAGAAACGCCAATTAAATGTATTGTTTAAAAAGAAACTCAAATTTTTAAAATTTTTTTTTTTTCAAATAATGCTTATTTAATTAACTATCATCAGGTGGTTCTTCAAATAAAACACGAAAACGTTTTCAGTCATTCGACAGCGTATTTTAAAGTAAAAAATGAACCCCTAAATACAGTGTTAGGGTGTGTTTGGGACAAAAATAATAGATAACATTTTTGCTGAAATATTTACCTGCGCTTTCTTCTCTCAAAAATTATGTGCAGTTTCAGTGGAAATTAGATAATGGTGTTATCACCTATGTGCCTGATTTGGATCCCGTGTTTTTTTCCTTTCAGTTGCTTGTATGTTATTTTGTCAGTTCGTTGATTAACATGCTATTTTCTTTTATCACAGATTTGCGATGCATGAGTTGGGCCTTGCATCTAGAAAACCTTTCAAAAAATGTGCTAGAGTTGTTGGTGAGGTTAGAATTACTATTAAGTGAAGCACTGCATAATAAAGTCATTAAAAGCTACTATAATTTAGCGTTATTATTTGTATTAATCTTTATTCTCTGATTCCAGGTTCTAGGTAAATTTCATCCTCATGGTGATACTGCTGTCTATGATTCTTTGGTGCGGATGGCTCAGGTAACGCATGCGATTTTGTATATGATTCCTATTGCTGGTTGTTATATCTCTTTCTTGCATATCTTGTCACTGGTGCAGTTATCACTTACAAGAGTCTAAAGAAATGAGCAATCACATTCTGTAATTATTTGTTGGATTGTGAATTGGCTGTAGTTGAAGTATAGGCCTCGTATGTTATGTGATTACTGCTGTTATTGAACTAGATAAAAGTAATTCAATATTGGTTATTGCTATCCAAAATGCAAGAAAGGGCGCTAAATTTATAATTTGCATTTTGATTTAAATTTAAAGTTTTTTTTTTTGTACAGTTCAGGGCTTGGGCCCAGATTTATTGTACTTCTCGATTGCAATGGCTATTTTGGTGACTTACGATCTGCAGTTCTGAATTTAATGCTTGTAGATTTTACCATTGTCTTGGTAGTTTTTATTATCGGTATTATTATTCTTTTTGGCTTCTTTCTTCCTTATCTTATAGGAATAATTAGTTCTTTTTTCCATCACAGAGTCAGATTTAGGAATAGGCAATTGATTTATAGTTTTGAAGGAATTTCATTGTTTAAATTTCATATGACTTGTGAGCCAAGTAGGTGCTTCCAAGACAATTGAAAAGAACCGGAACAAACAAACAAACTGGTAACAGAGACCCAAAGTTTGTTAGGCATACATAGTATTTAGAGTGCTTATTTTGCATACATGATGTTTTTTATGTGTGCTTGCTCAATATGCATATTGATAAATGTCTTTTCTGTTCTTGATGTTCAATCGTTCTCATGCGCATAGTTCAATTGTTCTCATGCCCATAGTTTCGAGTCCAGATGTCTGGATGCACTTGTTTGTTTTCCATTTTTTTATACGGTTAATTTAAATTGCTCGCGAAACTAATATCAACTTTACTTCCTGATATTGCAGGATTTCTCCTTGAGATATCCCCTAATCCAAGGGCATGGTAATTTTGGTTCAATTGATGCAGATCCTCCTGCTGCCATGCGTTATACAGAGTGCAGATTGCAAGTACGTGCTAATATTTTAATTTTCATGGCTACTCTTTCTCTCTCTCTCTCTCTCTCTCTCTCTCTGTATGTGTGTGTGTGTCTTGTTTCTTTTACTCTTGCAACAAACTGCTGCCCTCGGATGCTCTTATATTTCAACTAACATCAGAACTGTGATGGGTTGTAGCTGGGAAGAACAAAATGGTTCTTTTTAGGCTCTGAGATAGAAATTGAATGATTGTAAAATTGAATGCCTTTGTCTGGGAAATCAACATGTGAGACCTTATGATGATGGATTCACTAACAAACAGAAGCGATTTTTTTAGGTTGTGATGTAGAAATGGAATAATTGTAAAATTCAACACCTTTGTCAATAAAATGAAGACTGAAGCAGAGAGGAATTGTTGAAGACCATAATTACTCTTATTAACCTCATGCTAAATGGAATTACTTCTCAGAGGAAGTCTCCAAATCATTTTAGCTAAAATTACCAAATTTTTTTTTATCAAATAACCGGTACCTACCATCCTTTATTTTGAGATTGAGAAATCAAACTCCATTAACAAGTCCATAAGAAACCGTCTAGACTTGGGATTTATCACTACCACCATTGAAAATTGCTTTATTTCTCTTCTCTTCTTCTATCTTATTTTGAATATTTAATAATGTCATCAACAATTCTTGCCAGTATCTTTGGTTAGTCACTATTTGAATTCATCATTTCAAATATTAAAGTCAAAACTCTGTTCTCCTCTTGCAAAAATATTCATTTTTTGGCCATAGTCCTTTTTTCTTTTAAATTATGAGAAACAAAGAAACGCTGTAATAATAATGGAAAGCATCAAAAAGGAGCCAGCAGTCCACATACGGAAGCATTTATGGCCATAATTGTGCCTTCTTTGCTTTATGTTCTTAAACAGTAGCTGTTTGATTTTTTTTTTTCCAGGCACTAAGTGAAGCAATGCTGTTGGCTGATATTGAGCAAGATACTGTAAGTGCTGTTTCTTATTGTACGGACATTTTATAGTACACATGCTTTATAGCATCATCAGTATTTATGTGATATTATTATTGATATTTTATGTTTCATTTTATTATTAATTTCATTGCAGGTTAATTTCGTTCCTAACTTCGATGGGTCACAAAGAGAACCATCACTTCTGCCTGCTCGGCTCCCTAATTTGTTGCTGAATGGTTCCTCCGGCATTGCGGTGATTTCTTCAATCTAAATTTTCCTAATTATTCTTGTACTATATTTTGCTTGGTTCTCTATTGCTTGCGTCTTTTCCTCATGAACATTGTTTAGTCTCTTGCACGAGGAAAATTGATTCTGATGTAAGAGCATTCCATATTTTACAGGTTGGCATGGCGACCAACATTCCTCCTCATAATCTTGGAGAGTTAGTAGATGTGCTCTGTGCATTAATTCATAATCCAGAAGCCACAGTAAGAACTTAATGTATTATTCCTTGATTATTTGAGCTGAGAGTTTATGAAATTGATTTTAGATCTTATTGAAAATTTCTTACTTTTATTATTTATTTATTGGTCATCAAACTTGTGAAATTTATGAGTCTGGGATTTTATTTGGTGATGGAGGGTTTAGGCATAGGCCATTGGGGAGATTTTTTGTGCTTTTGCGCATCTTTTGTATTTCCTTGTTTTGGGGCTATTTTAGGGTTTTTGCCTTTTGTATTTAGTCATAATTACTGATTCAATACATAAATGAAATAGGTGGGTTTAGGTAGCCCTTTTGGACGTCCTGCCCCTTTTTTGTAATTATTTTCTTTTCTTTACAAGTTATGTTTTTTACCACAAGAAAGAAATTCAATCTGAATCTGGGGTATTAACTTGGATGGGAATTTTAAAGACATGAAGGGTGGAATGTGTTTTCACTTTCATATCTTAGATTAGGAATTTCATGTAAAGATGGAATTGCTAAATGTCTTGGGAAAATGATTGGGGTAGTAGAGAGGGGATTGTCCGTAAACATCCCCTAACCCAAATTTGGTAGATTAGTTTAGCAGTCCAGTGTTTTGGGCTACTGATCATTATGTTAGAGAGGGATTCTCTGTTTGCTGAATCTCTAGTATTCTCAGCTGAATTGCTTTTTTTTTTCCCTTCAAATTTTATCATTAAACCAATAGTCATCCCTTAAACTATATACTATTTAAAAATCCTATTTCTATCTGGCTTTCTTCACTGTCAAATCATCCCACAACAATTCCATAATAACTCCTAGGGAAAGGGAGCCTTAGCTGCCCTACATAGATGGGCTACTCTATTGTCTATATAATGTTAAATACCATGATCAGTCTTGTGATTAGTTGGATCTTTCACTTTGAGATATATAATTTAAAATCTTTATTAAAAAAATTTTAAAATTTATTTTCAAAAATAGTAATGTTAGGAAGTTATATAGTATTTAGGCATGGCATTATTTTAAAAGAAGACAAGAAGGTATATTAGCATAGGAGAAGCTGTGTTGACCCTGCACCAAAATTGCAGAGATATACAGAATTGGCTATGCTGTTAAATTCGTGGCTCACCCAAGTTTTTTCAGCTTTTATTTCATTCAATTTGATTCTGGACTAGTTCGAAGTTGGAACCATAAGTTGTAACCAATCTTTTTATTTACTAGTTTCATTTTTGCAAAAGTTGGAGAAAAGGTTTTATCATAGGACTTCTTTTAGCTTGATGGAATACACAGATATATGAGTACTAAATCTCCTAGAATTATGGTGGAAATATGGTTACATAGGGTTTGCTTGGTAGAATTGTTAGATATTCGTGTTTTGGGGTTTGACCATTATTTCTTGATGTCCAATTGTTTGTGAAAAGTGTGCGTCATAGCTGTCATTTGCAATATTAACTTGTTGTGTTGCTTCAAGTTTAGGGTTCATTGTTGTGAGTGATTCAATTAGGCATCTTAAATCTCAGATTGTTTTTGGGTTGTATCCTTAGATTGGTTGCTAAAATTTTGTCCAATTGGATGGCACGATTGTGTCTATTGCAGTGTATTTGGGACCCAAAGCTGAGCTTGTTGATTTAGAATTTTATTTTCATGGATTTGTCCTCCTTGAAGTTTCATAATAAAGGATCGTTTTTGATGTACTGATGTATTGAATTAAGGAGTTTATGTTTCTTGCTTTTCCTACTTTCTTTTTGTCAATGTATTTTTTTATACTTTTTAAAGTATTAGAATGATGCCACTTTATTTATTTTTTAAAATTTAAAATTATCATCATTACCATTATTGTCATGCTATTTTGTTCTAACTTCATTTTGCTTTTTGTTAGCTGCAAGAGTTGTTGGAATACATGCCTGGACCCGATTTTCCAACTGGGGGACTTATTATGGGAAATCTTGGGTAATTGTCATTCTTCTTTCTAGCTTCATCATTTTTGCTCTATTTTTTGTGTTATATTTTTTCAGCTAAAGTGACTCTGCAATAAAAAGCAGACCTAGGAACAATATTATAAACTATTGAAATTGCAGAGAAACAATATGGAGCAAAAAAATGGGGAGAATGTTTAGAGAAAAAGGGAAGGAAAAACAGAAGAAAATAGAGGAAAATTCGACTCTATATTATCAACTTTATTTGTAGAATGTCTTATTGAAAAGTAGCTAAACGTACTAATATGCCTGGAATAGTAATTGGAATGCTATAAAAACAAAAGGAGTACTAGGAAATAAAAGGCCTAGAGGAACTTTAAGTCTTCATTAGTTGTCAGAAACATTAATTTATCTTCAATGCTGTTGTTTACCAATTCCTAATCCCTGTCAATCTGTTTACCTCAGTCCCTAAATGTAATACTCGATGTAATGTTACAATTTGGATGGTTTAAGGGTTGTACAACAACAGTGTTGGCATGTCAATGATACGATTTTATAAATTTATACTTTCCTTTTTTCAATTGCCTTTTAATAAAAAATAAATTCCTCTTTGTTTCAAGAGTTTCAGTTTGATTTTTTTCTCTTTCTTTTGCATTTGTTTTCTCATTGATTTTGTATTTCCATTTGTAACGTGAAGCCCTGTAAATTTTAGGGTTATATGGGTATTGAACTTGAGAAATAAAATTTTTTGTCTAATTGGAAAAACATTGAAAAGAATGTTTTTCTTTCCTTCAGTTTTTTAATTATCATTGTTAGCTCCCTATTGGCTTAACAAGGCTGGTATTAAAATATCTATTTTTTGCCTGACCTTTGTGCATAATAAAAAGAATTTAGTAATTATTGATTTGGAACAGCAGAAAAACAAGTTGGGGATTATTGACTTAAAACAGCATGCTGTGACTCTTACATTCTCAAGTTGATGAGATGCAATTAGTGATGAGATTATGAAATTTCTTGAGGTCATTATGCAAGTGATTTTAAGTTGATTACGAATTGAATTGAACCATCTTAATATGATATCCTAAGTGAAAAAGATCAACGATCTTATGAATCCCTTTTTTTTTTGCCGTTGCTTGATAAAAAGTGAAAATTGAATGTAAGAATAATTGGGAGGAAGACCTGCAAAAAGCTAACAAACCGTCCACTGACGTCCAAAACACCAAATATGTACAATTAGAAGAACATGTTTGGAATATCTGCTTAACCTATGAGTAAAAAACTATTCTGTTTTATTCAAAATCAACTGAAAAATCCCTTCCCAATTTAAAGGAAGGAAGTCAAGTGGAGTATCTTGATGTGATACTAGTGATCAAGGCTTCTTCTTCTTCTCCATTTTTTAAGTGTGAATGTTTGTGGAAGTTTCCTTTGTAGGAAGAAGGGGATTTGATGTGGCAGATATCCCATATAAATTTTTTGTTTTGATGGTGCATTCATTGAACATCGGATGTCAGATGGCCCTCAAGTATTGGTGGCTTCCATGAATCTTGTTGGTGATGCCATTTAATTGTGTGATTAGTTTGTAACATGTCATGGCATTCCTATGTTGGATGAATTTGTGGAAGATCTTCTTGTCCTTCTGAAAATTAAAAGGACGATGGATAAGCAGCAACAATACAAGCAGAAAACTTGTCTAAAATATCCAAAATGAAGTCTAGGATTTACATTCTATTAGATGCTTCTTTCATAATATTAATATATATTGACATGTGACGCTTCCTTGTAATTGACATGGACAGTGCTCAAACATTAATAGGAAAAGAAACATCGACATGTAATCACCAGCCAATTGATGCTTTTGGTTCGATTTGAATATTGAAGTGCTATGGTTACCATCTCAGTAGTGCTCATGTAAAAGTATAACATGATGTGCATTTTTCTTGCCAAGGATATCACTTCAAAATTGGGATGTGTTTTATGTTATATATATATTTTTTTCATTTTTGATAATAGACAGGAAATAAATGTAATTGAGTAAGAAGGAAAGAAGTTATAATGTCAGTGAACCACCTGTCTGCTGCTAATCACAATAGCTCTACAGTGCAACCAAATCACAGTATGACACACAAACTTAATACAAAGCAGCCTACCAACTTTTTAGAATGAAGGGGAATTTTGTCTGAGAAAGTTCGATTTGTATTTTCTGTCTTTTTTTAGAGGTAGATTGTATTTGACCTTCCTTGTACCCTTCTTTTGATTGTTTTAACAAAATTTGTTGTTTTTTGTTTTTTAAAAAAGAAGTGTGATTAGTGCACTGAGATTTAATTCTTTTGTCCAGGATCTTGGACGCATATCAAACTGGACGAGGACGCATTTTAGTCAGAGGGAAAACTGATATTGAATTACTTGACTCTAAGTCAAAGAGAATGGGTGTTATTATAAAAGAGGTGATCATCTTTGTCTTTTTTAGGGTTTGCACAGCTGTGCATATTCATTTTAAAATTGTTATAGAAATGCTGATTTAGAGTTATGCTATCTTTATTTAATTTCTTGTGGTGAAATAGATTCCTTACCAAACCAACAAATCCTTGCTTGTGGAGAGGATTGCTGAGCTTGTTGAAAACAAGGTATTCTGATCTCTTATAAAATTTATGTCTATTTATTTATGTTCTTCATGAAAACTGTCAGCATAAACGGATAGCTTTTATTACCAATAAAGTGTCGACAGAAATTTCTACTCTGTTTTGAGATGATTTTTTCTATATCACATAGCTTCATTTTGCTACAGATTTCTTTTTAATGGTTTACCTAATATTCCCTGAAGATACATGTGGTATGTTGTTCTTATGTTTCCTATGGCCTAGTTTGCTTCATATCCTTTTTGCAAAAGCTGAGGAGCAAAGGGGAAGGAAATTTGAAATGGAAACTGAATTTTTCTGTGTTAACTTTTCCCTTTTTTTTTTTTGAATCTATTGAAAGATAAATGAAGAGAAATGGTATTTTGTTATTTTTATGGCCTCACTTTGTTTAAATGTTGTCTTCTCACTAGACTAGCTTCTCTGCACAGATCATTTAAAAAAGTGTTGCACACTCTTTACATTTTCTGTAGTTTTGTGTTTTGTATTTGTGATAATAAAGTTGCACTGGTCCCTCTCCATTAAGATGGCATGGTGTAGGGAACTGAGATCCTAGCCTGGCTTATTCACAGTTAACAATCCCTTGTATCCCAGCAAATGGTCTTGCAGGTGCAAACCATTTTATGGGGCTAAACTTTTTTTAATCGGAAACTAAAGAAAATATATTAAAATATGAGGGAAGAAGATACAAAAGTGAACCAGAGCCTACAAAGCCACCAAAAAAACCCTGCAAAATGTACTTATCGAATATACAAGTTAACGATATGAAGCACTAATTCTCATTTTTGTATCTGGTTCCTTGTCTTTGTAAAATATATAGCCCAACTGTTATGTAGGTTAGTTTGTGAGCCTTTTCTTTTCCAAGAAACAAAAAATATTCATTAAGAAAATCCTGAAGAAATATAGAAGCAGATTTCTGCATATGTACATGTATAGAATTTAATGTTGATAACGGGAGATTATGTTGGTTTTATGTATAGATAGATATGTATTTTCAATTATTCGATGGAATTTCATGGAGTTGGTGCTGGATTCTTCATGTGCTTTGTTCTTTGTGTGGCCTTGGTTCTTCTTGACTAACTTGAGAACTTGTAGGATAATTATGGCCTGGTTATTGTCAGATTTATATCTTCATTGTTGGGCCAGTAATGGCAAACTTGTTAATGGCATCTGTTCCTACAAAAAATGCTCTTCTTGTCATGCTATTGGTGTTTGGATAGCATATTTTCTCGATAAAACACATCCAATGGTGATGAACAACTTTAATTTGCCTTTCCATGATGCTTGATCCTGCCAGTTGGTTGAATTTTGCTTATTCCAAGGGAGATTAAGTCATCTTGTTGAGTTTATATTCCTTTGGTAATGTCATACTCTGTGTTCTTAGTGGATGACTGTAATCAAAGGGCTAGGTTTATCATCTCAAATTGCTTCAGTCAATATTTGAGCCCAGAGTTTCCTGCATCTTAATTTGTTACCATGCATGTTTAATGAGATGCTGAAGTTGTGACTTGGCTACCAATTATAATGTTATTTGTCATAGCTCCAAGTAGGACAAATCTCTCAGTTTCATGCATAATCTTTTTTTCCCCCTTTTTTGACAGACTTTGGATGGAATTAGCGATGTCCGGGATGAAAGTGATCGTTCTGGAATGCGTATAGTTATTGAGGTGTGATAAAATCAATATCTGCCTTTTTCTTTGGAATTCTTAGTTGTTTGGGACAAATATTTTGTTACTCATATTATGTTAAACTATTTCTGACCGAAGAATTTTATTTTTTAATCAAGTAATATGTTTTATGTCACCCTACAGCTTAAGCGTGGTGCAGACCCATCAATTGTTGTAAATAATCTTTATCGTCTTACTGCTTTACAGTCCAGTTTTAGCTGCAACATGGTGGGGTGAGTAGTTTTTTTTTTTTTTTAATATCATCAAGCATATGAATAAAAGTTAAAATATGTTGCACTACTACTACATCAACGTCTTTGGAGTTAAGCAAATACCATATTGCTTTCTGAAATACTTATTCATGAATCTGATTCAATATAAATACTGGCTTGCATAACATTTGAATGTCATATGCTATACTGTGTGCTTTTTCATTTTTGTTTTGTTTTGTTTCACTGAGCTACCAATTTAACCTGTAAGGTCATTTATCCTTGGATTTAGAATGGAAACTTAAGTTACGGAGGATCTTTATAGTCTCTATCTCAACTGAAGATACTGATTTATACCGGTTGAGGTCCTGTATGGCTGCAGAATAAATTTCTTACATCATTGGGAAATTTTTATTTGCGAGATATTTGATTTAGGAAATATTGTAATTTGGACACTATTTTTTAATTAGATTATTATCTTTTCTAATTTGATAAGATTTCTGTTAAATATTTGATTAGCATTTGAATTACCTGTTTAGAGTAAAGAAAGTTTAATTTGGGCATATTATTAAAAGGCTTTGATATATTGTTCTTGTGTAATTTTTGTTTGTGCATGGGGTGTAGGGTTCATAGAAACCTTAAAAAAAGTGAAAAAATATTTAATTGTGTAAATCGCTGTCTCTACAGTGATCTTTGACCCATATTGTTATTCCTTTCCTGTGAAAATGACAGGACTAAATAAAATAAAGCCATAAAACCACTATGGATCCAGTATGAGAACATTGTTCATATATGAAAATAAAGTGATGCATACAACCTAGAAGTTCTGTGAAATATGTATCTGATAGGATGAAGTCTTCCCTAATTTAGCATTCTTAGTTTGGCGGCTTCCATATCTATTCTATTTCTCACAAATTCTTACGTGCCACAGTACATTTTTTTTCTTTTTGACTTGCGTTATATTTCAGTATACTTGATGGACAACCTAAACAGATGGGTTTGAAGGAAGTACTTCAGGTGACTACTTTTTTTGTGAATTTTCTTATGTCTCTTCTTTCAAGTCTCAGCCTTCAAATGCAATTCGTACTTGTATATTTATGTTTTTCTCATATTATAAAGTTTCTTGAAACTTTACACTGTCAACTTTCTTTCTTTCTTTTCTCAGGCTTTCTTAGAGTTTAGATGTTCTGTTGTTGAAAGACGTGCAAGGTTCAATCTTTCACAAGTGAAAGAAAGAAGACATATTGTTGAGGTATTTATGGAAATTGTCTAAATTTACTTTAATATGTTTATGCATCAACTCTCTCTTCTCTATTTGTACAAGTATTATGTTTTTGCAAATTTACTGTAGGACGCATGTAAGTTATGATGTTTTTGACATAATTTGAAATGGAGTGTGGATCCTTCAGAAACAGAATAGGTTGATTTGATTTGCTTGATGTGAGAGAATGCTTTCTAAAATAACAAGCTTCAGTGGTTTACATCTGTTGTATGTATCATTAGGGTATCATGGTGGGGCTTGAAAATTTGGATAGAGTGATTTACATTATTAGGGAAGCTTCAAGCAATGCAACTGCAGCCACTGCTCTAAAGAGTGGTAAGCTCCCTTTATGGGCCTTTATATGTCTTTCATATTGCTTTACTGATTTTTTTTTTCTTCATAAAATAATGGAGAAAGAAAATTGTAGTGTTATATTTTATGTGTTGTGAAATATATTTTTGTCTCCAAATATTGTTCCTTTGACATTGATATCTATAGTAGTCTAGCGTAATTTGTTTGGGCCTCTTCTCTTTGGAATTTTTTCTTGGTTCTACTGTAGTAAGGGCTGAAAGACTGATATTTTGGAATTTTAGGTGTGGTAGTCTGGCGAAAGCCTTCTTGAATTACGAATGATTTTAAGCAACTACTCCAGTAATCTAAAAATTAAGATAGTTTTTGTTGGCGAAGGGGATGACATGGAGGTTGTGGTTTCAATTTTTTTTTTTTAATGTCAGTTTCTTTTCTTTTTGGCTGAAAATGGGCATTCATTTTTTTCCAGCGAATTTGATTAGATCCCTGCAGTCAAGGATTATAATGCATGCCATTTAAAATTGATTTATGCACCATTCTGCATTTGAATTTGGTTCTTCTCAACTATCTTGGTTACTCTATACTTTTGTGTTTATTCTTTAATCTGGAAATTACCACCATTGGAGTTTTCTTAACTACATGAAATAAAATATTTGAGAACCATTTAACTGGAGTCTAAACATGGTCAAGGTTCAATAAAATTCTGGAGAAGGAATTTCACTTGTAGCTTGCAAACATTGATTCCTAAAGCAAGCAGTATGATCCTTTGAAGATGATTGTTTGTACTTAAATATTTTTTTTTTTTGTATGTGTTTATGGACTTTATTCTGGGTTACTTTTCCTGATGTTGGGCTTTGCTATTTATTATCTTTTAGGTCTTTAGCTTTGCTGGACTATATACTCCTATGTTCCATTCTAATCGTTGTCTGTTGTGATATGTCCATTCTGAAGTGTGATGCTCAAAAATCCTAGGCCCCTCTTTCAGGGCGCTTGTCAGTTTAGGAACTTCTGGTTCTGGATAAAATTATACCAGCGAACCCCTTTCTGGAAATACTGCAGGAATATCTTGGCATGATAGCTGCTTTTTAAGAGTAAATTTAGTTAAATTAATTATGTTCCTTCAATTCCTTCAATGCAGAATTTGAACTTTCTGAGAAACAAGCTAACGCTATATTGGACATGAACCTGAGAAGACTTACCATACTTGAGGTTCATTACAACTTTTGTTTTCCTTGAGAAATTTCTCAGATTTTAGTTTCTGCATATAATATAATCTGAATGAGATCTTACCATCATTATTGTTCAGAGAAAGAAGTATGTCGATGAGAGTAAAAACTTGATGGAACAAATTCTGAAACTGGAGGAACTATTATCAAGCAGAAAAACCATATTACAGGTAAAATATTTCTGAATGAAGGATGGCTGGATTTTTTTGGATTCCAGTATGGTTTTCCTGGAGTTATATTTTTGAGGTCTATATATAATTGTAGGGGTAATTTGGTAAATATCTAACATTTGTTAGTGTATGGGCTTTAATATATTCTCATTCATGTTCTTACATTCTCAAAGGGTGAGGTAACTTCAGAGTTATGATTTGTTTACTCTAGTATTATGATCTGTTTGCTCCAGTATCTATTCGCATGGTCTGGTTCTGGTTCTGTATGAGTGCTAGTTGATTCGGAAGTTGTCAATGAGTTAATACTCATTAATTCTTCTATTAACCATCCATACCCAAGTGATTTTGATTATGATACTGATCTATTCTTTTCTTTTTTTTTTCACTTTGTTGTACTCTTAGTTAATCGAACAAGAGGTAATTGAGCTAAAGAACAAGTTTTCATGTCCGAGGCGTTCAATATTAGAAGACTCTGATAGTGGTCAACTTGATGACATAGATATCATTCCAAATGATGAGATGCTACTGGTATGTAACATGATTAACATCGTCATTTACTGATTTAGTTCTCTGGTTATTTGCTTACTTTGTATTCAAGCATTGATCATGGTACTCTAAACTGTTCTTAATTTTAAATGTAATTTATCTGATTTTCAGGCAATTAGTGAAAAAGGTTATGTTAAGAGGATGAAGCCTAACACTTTCAATCTTCAAAGTCGTGGAACAATAGGAAAATCGGTTGGAAAATTGAGAGTTAATGATGCGATGTCTGATTTCATTGTTTGTCATGCACATGACCATGTACTGTACTTCAGGTATTCTGATCCATTTTGTTGATTGTGATTGTTGTTTCCTGCTGTATATGATTTGAGTTTTTCTGTCACATCCCTCTTTCTATACGCACACAGACATTCCAGTGAGTGATATTGTTCCGCTTATGAAGAGGTACAGGCCTACTTGAGCAGTAAAGTAGGTTGTTTCTTTACACACTACCAGAATAATTATTGACCAACCACTAGTATTTCACTTCACCTCAAAAGCGATAAATGACCCAATGTAGTAGTGTAGCTCATTGCCTGCCACAGTATACATTTATATAGATGAAGCAGAGTATTGAAAATGTTAGTCAAGTGTTCAATTGCTGTTTTACATTGTTGCTTAACCATGATCTAACTGAGATGCCCTTGTTACTTTCTTTCGTTGTAAAAGAATTTCCTTCGTTGATTTTTTTGTGGTGATTTCTTGATGATTTTGTTCTAGTTTTAAATATATAGAGACAATGTTAGGTACGTGTCTAAACATATTCTTGTGTTGCTCCACAAAATTCATTATCTTGATGTGTTTTGAGTCTCTTCCTATTTAACATTCTCCTTGTTCAATATAAGGTTCTTGATGTTCACTAGGTTGAAGTGGCTGCACTCCATATTCTAACCTGCAGGTTGCTTTTGGCGGGCCTTAATTTTTTACCAACAAAACAAACAACTCTGACTTTTTCCTTGGCTTTATACTCTGCTTTTGCAGAGTTTCAAATCTAGTTGAAATTGTCATTGTCTTCATATATGTTTTAGGTAAATACCTGTTGGTTTCTCTTAATTATATTGGTAGCAAATGTGCTCATATAGCCATAAGGAATCTCCTGGAGTAGAACATCTTGGATGAATACCCTTTTTGCATATCTTCCCTTTAATTTTCAGTTTTTCACATTGCCACCAGCAATAGGCAATAACAGCTGTGACATGAATTTAATTCTCTTTCCCTTTCCAAAAGCATTGGCTGCGCATGTTGGTATTTTTCTTTTACAAAATCTCAACTTAATCATCTCATTCCACATGACATATCAATCAAAATAGAAATATTAATTTATTTTTCTTAATTATTGCTGATGAGAGATTTATATACGTATATTCTTCTAAACATTAAAAGGAATCCTTGTCAAGTCCGATGATACCAAAGTAAATGGTGCTTAGATCAGAGTAATTTCCAGACAACATTTGTCTTTTACCTATTATCTTTATATCTGAGAAAACAGTCCAATATCTAGGAACATGCCTTCTAATGTACTGATTCGCGATTTAGGTTTGTTTTAGTTAAACTTTAAGGTTATTATCTACCTATGTCTTTTTAAGTTGTATTTTCTATAAAATAGGGTTCCGTCATTTGTGTTTTATTTTCTTTGTCGACATATGGTCCACTTATGCATCTGCTTTTTTAATATTATTAATACAATTTCCTCTGTTTGTTGTGGTTGTGTTGTATCCGTTCTTCTCGTTTGGATATGGCATTGCTAACATATATCTTCTGCAGTGATAGGGGAATAGTGTACTCAGCTCGGGCATATAAGATTCCTGAATGCACCCGTAATGCTACTGGGACACCACTTGTGCAGGTAGTCAGCGTTTTATCATTTTTCTACCAAGTAATTTTTTTCTTTGATGAGCAGATGTTCTTTAACATTTTTGATGCCGAAGACAGATCTTATCTTTATCTGATGGTGAGAGAATAACGTCCATTATTCCTGTGAGTGAGTTTGCTGAGGACCAGTTTCTTGTAATGCTTACAATGAATGGCTACATCAAGAAGGTGTCCTTGAATTCCTTCTCTTCAATACGGTCAACAGGAATCATAGCAATTCAATTGGTTAGTCAAATGCTCTTCTAGTTTTGTGTTTAGTTTTAGCGTATTGTTGAAAAGTTTTCTTATTCTCTTTGCATTTATTAGGTTCCCAATGATGAGTTAAAATGGGTCCGTTGTTGCACAAATGATGACCTTGTTTGCTTGGCTTCGCAAAATGGAATGGTCATTCTGAGTTCTTGTGATATTGTAAGTTCTCTTATGCTGTTCTTTGTCATTATACATCCGTTTAAAACATATATCATTTTGGCAAGATTTGTTTTGGGCGTATTGGCAGCATGAGGCTTTTCTGCTGCCGCTAAAGAATCATTATTTCCTTACCAGTTACCATTCTCACATTCAAAGTTTCTTAAGTTGTTAGGTAGAGTGAAGGTGAAGTAAAGCGAATACGGAGATAATGTTACTTGTTAGAATGTGGCAGTTTAATTCTCCATATGAGCATGAAGATGTAGGTTGCATTTGTTTTTTAACTTGAAATATGAATGGATTTAAACGGAAGTTAGATGTACAAACTGATGTAGCACCAAATAGGAACAAAATAAAATCAGTAGAAAGGTAATGTAGAGGGGAGAAAATTAGAAGAAAGGGGAAAAAAACAGAAGAAATTTGGGGGAAACCATGATCAATAATCTTCCGTCACTCGAAACTGAAAATAAGACTTATTTATAGTGATCATAAACCTAACCTATAGAGAAAAGGATTCTATTTTCAACAAGAAATAGAATTCCTACTTAACAATAACAAATAAAGTCAAACTAAATAAAATGGTGAACCTAAACAAAACTTCGAATAAGAAAATAAAATCTAATTCAACTAAAATAAATTAAAATAATTCTAAAACTAGCCTAACATATCCTAAATTAATCTCCCCCTGTTGGAAAAAACTTGCCCTTGAGTGTTGAAGACATCAGGAGGATAAAACTTGTGGTGAAGCAACAAATTATATCTTGCAACTCAAACTTATAACCTTTTGTGTCAATCTTCCTTGAAACTTTAAAGCAGACATTATTCATCCTCTTGTATTTGTTAGAGACTCTTCTATAAGATGTAATCTTCGAAGAACATCATCAGATGGCCTATGACTTTCTTTAAATTTCTCTGTATGGATTTCTCAAGCTAGATCTTCTTCAATAACAACCTTCTTGCTCTTGATATTAATAGGTAGAATCATATCAATCATGCTTTTCTTCAATTTGAACTCCACTCAAAGTTGCAAATGTATTATTAGATGTAGAGCTTAAATCATAGATCAATTCTACCCTATTCCCCCTATTATACTTTTGTTTAAAAAACTCGACTCCTGGAGAGTTGGGAAGGCAAAATTGTTTGTCTGGCAGCTTGTTTCGTCGAACTAGAGAATACTAAATCTTATCCTTGACAATTATAGAATATGGCCAGTCCAAATATTCAAAATTTCATCAAAGAGACCAAACCAAAGAGGTACCCAATATATAGGAAATAAAGATGAACATGTTGGAACAAAATCATCAGAAGGTCTAAAAGTATCTACACCTATGGGTTTAGACATTAAATTTGGAGAGAAATATATATCTGATCCAACCAAAAAACAAATCCATTTTTTATGTGCTGGTTTTAGATAATGCGACAACCAATGAAATCAACATCTTCAGGTTTGGGAATGTTATCCTCAATCGACAAAGGCTTCACACTCACCTGAAGGTCATCATTAATCTCAGCAAACAACTGGGTACACAAAGTTTATTGTTAACGGTGGAAGATATTTTAAGATATGGGTAGACTTAAAATCACTTGGTTTGGAGTAGGTGATATACAGGATGTGGAAAAAATTTTGGTTTGGTCTGCACATCATGATTTCTACAAAATTCACTCGCAAGAGTTTGGAATTTTGAACTCGGGGCTTGCAATTGTGTCAAAGAGTTTGCTTTTTTGTTGCAGAGGTTTGTAGAGTTCTTAATGTTTGCTCAATGCCATCTTGTAAAGTCCTTTTTTTTTTATTAAGGAATGGACCATAGTATAACCTACGTAAAAAGCCAACAAAAATTAACTCTATATCGATGAACAAGGACAAACCTTGATCATCTACTGATCTGCCGACTTCAGGTAAACTCTGGATCTTTTTGGAAATTTGAAGAAGTTTTGGACTTATACGATTTTTGCCATCCAACCAGCAAAACTTAATCTTATCGGTGTTGATTTCATTCAGCGAAACAAACCATAACTATGTCTTATGCCGTTTAGCCCTTTGGTAAAAAAAAATCATGGCATGTCTAGATATCTATGATGGTATCCCCGATTTTAATGGGGTTATTTCTCATTCAAAGGATGGTTTTGAGTGGATTTTCATGATTTAAAGTTTCATGTCTGACAATATTCTAGAACACTGGCATGTCATTCATGCATCTTATAAATTGGCTGGTTGTGCATTTAATTGGTGGAAAAGCATGTGAATAAAGAGACTTCTTGAAAGAAAAGAAAAATTTCCATGGTATGACATGAAAAGTATGATAAAAGTTTATTTTATTCCTCAAGATTATGCTCAATTGATACTTCATAAATTTGAGAACTGTCAGTAAGGTATTTTTTTTTTTTTTACTTTACAAAAATTTAGACGTTTCACATATATATTGTTACAAATCTATTACACTTGGCAGTAGTGTTGCAATATATTCTTTAAATAAAATTGCAAAACTCTCTTTATGAAACATCACTTGCGATAGCGGTAACGTTTAAAGTTGAAATACATATGTAATATCCCTCGTTCAAAGGTCCATTTGGATCCCTTCTTATGAGAATACTCCCATTCCTTGTTAACAATTTGGAATACAATGTCCTCGCAAGGAGGCCTAGCATGGAAACTTATTATGCATGTCTCACCATTGCTTCGATCTTTCTCAATAGTGTATTTAAGGGCCCTTGTCTTGTCAACAAGCTCTCAATAAATGATATTAAATTTATATTATTGCACAATCTTTCGAGGCCTTCATAAGCTGTATTGTGGTGTCAATTATTTCATGCTTCTCATGGAAAAATTCATCTAGTTAATCATCAATTATGCTGTCTAGGATCTTGTATTTATATTTATGATGTGTGGTATATGGCCAGTTTAGGATTGTTGTAGCTTTTGAAAAATTTTACTTTTGCTGTGCTGTTGAAAATATCAGTTGTAGAAAGAATCAGTTAAGTGTTTGGTAAATTTTGTTTTTAAAGGTCTTGTAAATTTTAAAAGCAGATCATATAAAATTGGTAAATTATATTGTTGTTGTAATAACACAAATGACTAAAACAGATATAATATAAATAAAAATTATTTTTACAAAAAATTGCATAAAATTATAAATAAAAATTATTTAAATATATAATAATTAAATATGGATTATTGCTTAAATACTTTTTTATTTTTATGTAAATTAATTAAATTAAATTAAAATTTGAGTTTATTAAATTTTAATAATCAAAGTATAGGTAATTCAACCTAAACATGTCTCATATCATGCACGGTATGATAATATGTATCATCGAATTCTATCATATATCATATTCTATTTATTTTTTATTCAATCCTATTTAAGTTTTAATAGTGTTGTTTCCTAGTTAGTGGTAGAATTTATTAATTTGTTTGAGGTTAACTTGGTATTTTATTGTTTATATATATATATATATATTTATGATAAAATTGTTTATCAAAATCGGATTTTAAAAAGCACCTCTTTCTCTGTTTCTCAAAATCTGCTGTAGAGTGACTGATTTTCTCAAAAATGATTCTAAAAAAGATTTTACCTAACCCCTAAAATAGATATTGGCAGCTCAAAATTACTTTTGACCATTTCAATAGCAATTCCAAGCGGGACCATAAAAAGCAATGTTACATGGCGACTCCTGAAACCATTAATGGTGATGGTGATGGTAACACTTTATGCATACGGCTGCTTTACTGTTTATTCAGACTTATTTAGATGTTTAGAGCAGTAATGCGCCATTGTTTACTTATGATCCATCGATGATTTATCAATTCTGAAATGTTAATTTACAAAGAAAATCTTAATTTTAGTTCATCCACTGGAATAGTAAAAATTACACTTAATTCTGGATGCATGGCTTGATTATGACCGTGGAACAAACTTTAAATTTTGTGACACAAAACTTATTGTTAAGATTCACAAGCTTGCCCCACACTAGTTTGAATACACCCTGTAAAATTTATTTTAATTTATTTTTATAACTGATTTTTTTTCTTGCTATCTTCCCCTTTCTGTCTTTCATCTCCAATTGTTAGTTTTATGATAATTATGATTTAGAATATTACATATTTTGTTGTTAATTATAAAATATAAGGTCATGATATGTTTAGTGGAGGTGGTGGTAATTTTTGTGCAGTTTGTTCCTTAGTATCTCAAAAAGTACTCCTCTGTATAATTTACACAAAATCATAGAATAGAATATGTTGGAGTTTTGTGTGTATCTAGATCAATTCAAACTGATTTTCTAACATTTGTTGCTCTGGTGTAATTAAGATAAACGAGAGTGACCTAAGTGAAAAATTTTAATTTCTTGACCATGGCCATGAATGAAACCGGTGGCTCAAATAACCATCCTTCTGAAAATTGCACTGTGGTTATTTTTATTTTATTATTTATTATATTCTATTTTTGTTGTGAACTCAGATCCGATCACTGAGCAGAAATACAAGGGGTGCAGTGGCAATGAAACTAAAAGATGGAGACAGGATGGCGAGCATGGACATTATACCAGCAGCCTTGCTGGAAGACTTGGAGAAGGCATCAGAAGATCCCCACAGCTAGTAATATATTGAACATTACTTAGGGTGTTAGCCCCCATTAATTTCTTTTCAACATTCTATGCCCGTGCTTTGGTTGCTGGACTTACATTAATAGTGCTAGTAATACTAATATAGACTGATCAACTTGCTGAAAATAAGATGGTTGGGTTAGATTCTGGTTCTTGTATGTGAATACTTAGTTTATAATAGGATATGTCTGCATACCTAGCCCCATTTTACCTTATCAGTTACTTTGCAAACTTTTAGTTTTAAATATGTTTTCTGATCATTTGGTAATTTTAATTTATAAGGGTACAAGGAAAAGGTTGATTGACAAAAGCAAATGTAGATAATTTACAAGATATGATCTATTCATGTCTAACATATCAATTCCAAATAACAGCAAATTAAATAAATCTAAGTGTAGTGCCTGGTGTATTGATTGTTTCTGGAGGGAGTGTCCGAGAGTTGTTTTTTTCAAGAACAGGCTGGATTTCTTTTTATACATTGGTAGATGGTTGATTTGCTAAAATGTTCACTAAGCATTATCCAAGCCTTTTTGGGTGTTTAATGTTTGTACTTTGTAGCTCCTTTGCAAGTGTGTCTCTGAGTTTTGTACGAAACCATCTGTTACCCTTCAAATTGTAACACTCGAAATGCTGATTTGACTGCATCAACAGTTTTTTTGACATTGAATGAGAATATTATATTTTTACCTAGTGGTGCATGGGAATGTGTGAACTGCATCATCATTAGTTGTCATGAGATAGGAGGTAACCCTTTTACAATCTTGTTGAAGCAAATAACAATGATCGAATAAGAAATTTGATCTTTGTACAAATGTATTAACTCAATTCCAAATTCATCCTCGCACAGATTGATATGATTTAGTTTACATCTTCTTTCCTCCTCCACGGGGAGTACACTAATTAAATTTGAAATATAACTTGTTTTTTATTAGAAATTGATGATTGTGTAAATTTTTTCTTGGTTCTCCAGTGTCAAGGGGTCTAGTGGTCCATGGTTGTTGTTTGTGTCTGAAAGCGGTCTTGGAAAGCGGGTTCCCTTGAGCAGCTTCCGGAAGAAGCCTTTAAACAGAGTTGGTTTAATAGGTTATAAGGTATATCATGGATTTGTTAATATACTTGATGTAGCAATTATCCTTTTGTCTCTTAATTTTTCTTGTGGGTCTTGACATTTTTCTTTGCTTTATTAATCTTAGTTTTCTGCTGAGGATCGGTTGGCAGCAGTCTTTGTGGTTGGTTTCTCATTGGCAGGTAATTTTATATTATTTATTTGCCATTGCTTATTAATTTTGCTCAAATCTCTTAATAATGTTTTTCTATATTCCCCTTCCTCCTTGCAGAAGATGGTGAAAGTGATGAGCAAGTGGTTCTAGTGAGCCAAAGTGGTACTGTCAACAGAATTAAAGTTCGTGATATATCGATACAGTCTCGTTATGCAAGGTATAGTTGAACCTTATTATATTTAGCTTTCTGCATTTTCCGGTGAACGCAGAGACAGACAGACACATTCTTATGACTGGAAGGAGTATAAGAGAAATTATTTTCTAAAGGGAATGTTGCATTAATTTTTTTATTTTTTGAATGTTTTGCCTAGAATGCAACACTCTTGCAAGTCAAAACCTCACCTCTTGCTAAGAAATCAGAGTTTCCGTTCCATTTTGGTTCTATGTTATTCATCATCTGTCACTCTTCCAAGCGTCTAAAATTTTCCTTTTTCGTATTGTTATAAGCATTGTTATCAAAATTGTGTTTTTAAACAGTAAAAACTACGTTTTTAACGTTTTTCACAAGAAAACGTTTTCGATTTTAATTAAAATCGAAAACAGTAAAACAGTAAAAATATTTGACCGTTTTTGATCAATTTTAATCGATTTTAACCGATTTTATTAATTTATAAAAATATTTTAAATATTTTATTATTTATATATTATTAAAAATTCCGTTTTTATGTTCCGTTTTTACGTTTTGATTTTACGTTCCGATTTTTTAAATAGAAAACGATTTTAATTAAAATCAAGTTTTTGATAACCTTGGGTGTGAGTAATAAAAGTTGCTTTACTGATAAATTCAAACCTTGTTGAGCCACGCCAAACAATGGGATCGTACTCAGATCACCCGGAGTTCTTTCTCGCCAGGTAGAACAACGCATACAGATTTCCTCCCCTCTCCAACCAAGGGCTTTTTCATTCCCAGCCTCAATGGCCTGATTCGTCTACGAGTTATGCTGCTTCTGTAGACTAAAGGCGTGCAACGACGAGAGAGATAGGTGAAAACAGCGAATTAGGGAGTTGGTTTTGAGATGCTAGGCGAAAAATTGACTAAGTGTGGGAAATGTCTTGGGTTTGGTCCTAAAATCGACTAAGTGTAGGAAATGTCTTGGGTTTGGGTCTTAAAATTGATTAAGCAGGGGAAACAAATTCACTTATTATTTCAAGGTATGAAATAAAAAATGATGTTTAATAAATAAATAAATATTTACTTATTATTATTTGCATTATCAAATAATTATATGTTATTATTTCATTTATTAATAATTAACTGAGTATTCAATTATTTTGATAAAAAAATAAAAATATTTATTCTTTGTAACATCTAAAGAATTAACTAAAATTTAATACTAATTATTAATATGCTATAATTATATGTGGGGTTTGTTATAATTAATGTATACTATTATAATTTATTAATTTAATTAATAGACGATGCTCAAGTTATATTATTTTTTATTTTATTTAATTAGTAATCTACTAGAATTAAGTATATTAATATATATTATATAATTCTATTTAATAAATTTTATTATATCTTAAGATTTTAATTAAATTACATTTATACAAATAAAAAATAATATATTGTTATATATTATTTAATCATATCGAACAAATTCAATTATATGGCTTGTTATTCAATTATACTTTACTTATATCTTGCAAATTACTAACAAGATCATGTATAATAAAATTACGTATTGTCAATTTTTAACTAAATTTAAATAACAAAATATTTCTATTTAAAGATTAATCTTACAAATAACTTAATATAATTCTTTACAATTTAACCTTAAAACTGTTGACCTTAGGGTCATACTAAGCTATGTTTTGATGATAACAAAATATTGAGTTTGATCAAGTCAAGAAAAAGGACTTAAAGAGCTCAAAGATGAAGATT
>JAVXUL010000009.1:8284108-8296573 GCA_035590515.1 Trichilia minutiflora
TGTTTCTTTACACACTACCAGAATAATTATTGACCAACCACTAGTATTTCACTTCACCTCAAAAGCGATAAATGACCAATGTGGCAATGTGGCTCATCACCCACCACAGTATGCCTTTATGTAGATGCGGCAGAGTATTGAAAATGTTAGTCAAGTGTTCAACATTGCTGTTTGACATTTTTGCTTAACATTGAACTAACAGAGATGTCGTTGTTACTTCTCTTTCGTTCTTATAAAAAAATTGCCTTTGTTGATTTTTTTGTCATGGATTCTTGTGTTGCTCCCATAAATGGCATTATCTTGATGTGTTTTGAGTCCCTCCCTATTTATCAGTCTCCTTGTTCAATATATAGTTCTTGATGTTCACTAGGGTGAAGTAGCTGCACTCCTTATTTGAACCTGCAACTTGCTTTGGTGGGCCTTAATTTTTTACCAACAAGACAAACAACTCTGACTTTTTCCTTGGCTTTATACTCTACTTGTGCAGAGTTTCAAATCTAGTTGAAATTTTGTCATTGTCTTCAATATATGTTTTAGGTAAATACCTGTTGGATCTCATATTTATATTTGTAGCAAATGTGGCTCACATAGCCATATTTGAAGGAATCTTCTGGAGGTAGAACATCTGGGATGAATTCTCTCTTTGCATATCTACCCTATAGTTTTCTCATTGCCACCAGCAATAGCCAATGACAGCTGCAGCATAAATTTAATTCTCCACTCCTTTCCAAAAGCCTTGCGTGCATATGTTTGGTATTTTTTTTCCTCATAAAATCTCAACTTAATCATCTCATTCTGCATGTCATATCAATCAAAATAGAAATATTAATTTATTTTTCTTAATTATTGCTGAACATTTGTCACTAGACATTAAAAGGAACCTTTGCCAAGTCCAATGATACCAAAATAGATGGTGCTTAGATCAGAGTAATTTCCAGACAACATTTATACTTTATCTATGATCTTTTTATCTGAGAAAACAGTACAATCTCTAGGAGCATCCCTTCTGATGCACTGATCCGCTGAATAGGTTTGTTTTAGATAAACTTTAAGGTTGTCATCTACCTAAGTATGTCTTTTTAAGTTGTGTTTTCTATAAAATAGGTTCCCATCTTTTATGTTTTATTTTCTTCGCAAACATCTGTCCACTTATGCTTCTCTTTCTTTTTAATATTTTTAATACAATTTCCTTTATTTCTTATGGTTGCGTTGTACCTGTTCTTCTGTAATTTAGATATGGCATTGTTAACATTTATCTTCTGCAGTGATAGGGGAATAGTGTACTCAGCTTGTGCATATAAAATTCCTGAATTCACCCATAATGCTGCTGGGACACCACTTGTCCAGGTAGTCAGCATTTTATTATTTTTCTACCAAGTAATTTTTTTTGCATTAACCAGCAGATGTTCTTTAACACTTTTGATGCTGGAGACAGATCTTATCTTTATGTGATGGTGAGAGGATAACGTCCATTATTTCTATGAGTGAGTTTGCTGAGGATCAGTTTCTTGTAATGCTTACAAAGAATGGATACATCAAGAAGGTGTCCTTGAATTCTTTCTCTTCAATACGGTCAACAGGAATCATAGCGATTCAATTGGTTAGTCCTTTGCTTTCCTAGTTTAGTGTTTGGTTGTAGCCTATTTTCAATAAGTTTTCTTAGTCTTCTTGCATTTGCTAGGTTCCTGGTGATGAGTTAAAATGGGTCCGTTGTTGCTCAAACAATGACCTTGTTTGCTTGGCTTCACAAAATGGATTGGTCATTCTGAGTTCCTGTGATATTGTAAGTTCTCTCATGCTGTTCTTTCTCATTATACCTGCTATTTAAAACATACATCATTTTCACAAGATTTGTCTTGGGCATATTGGCAACATATACATGGGGCTATTCTGCTGCTGCTAAATGAATCATTGCTTCCTTTCCATTCTCACTTTCAAAGTGTCTTTAAGTTGTTAGGTAGAGTGAAGGTGAAGCAAAGCGAATCTGGAGATAATGTTAGTTGCCGTTTAATTCTCCATATGAGCATGAAGATATAGGTTGCATTTGTTTTTTAGTTTGGAATATGAATGGATCTAAAAGAAAGTTAGATTTACAAACTGATGTAGCACCAAGTTGGAACAAAACAAAACTGATGAATGGATCTAATCAACAGAAAAGCTATAGAATGAGGAGAAAATTAGAAGAAAGGGAGGAAAAACAGAAGAAACTAAGGGGAAACCATGATAAACTTTATTCAGTAATCTTCCAACTCTCACTCAAAACTGAAAATAAGGCCTATTTATGGTAGACATAAACCTAACCTGAAGAGAAAAAGATTCTATTGTTATTTTCAACAATTCAAAAGAAAGTCAAACTAACTAAAATAATATAAAAATTTTCTAATAAGAAAATAAAATAAAATCTAATTCAACTAAAATAAAGACAATTAAATAATTCTAAAACTGGCATAACATGTTATACATAATCACCCTGTCGAAAAAAACTCGCCTTTGAGTGTTGGAGACGTCAGGAGGATAAAACTTGTTGTGAAGCAACAAATTATCTAACAACTCAAACTTATAAACTTTCTTGCCAATTTTCTTTGAAACTTTAAACTAGCTATGTTTCATCTTCTTGTATTTGTTAGAGACTCTTCTATAAGATGTAGTCTTCTAAGAACATACAACCATCAGATGACCATTGCCTTACCCCAAATTTCTTTCTATGGATTTCTCAGCTAGATCTTCTTCAATAGCGATCTTCTTACTCTTGATATGGACAGGTAGAATCTTATCAATCATCTTGTCTTTCACGGGCGTTTCTTCAATTTGAACTCCACTAAGAGTTTCAGACTTATTGTTAGATATGTCGAGCTTAAATCACAGATAAAATCTACCTTATTCTCTCCCTGTTGAAAAAACTCGACTCCTGTCGAGTTGGGATGGCAAAATTGTTTGTCTGGAGATTAGTTCCATTGAACTAGAAAATACCAAATCTTATCCTTGACAATTATAGCAATATGGCCAATCCAAATATTCAACATTGCATCAAAGAGAATAAACCAAGCAGGAACTCCATATATAGGAAACATAGATGAACATGCGAGTAGAAAACCCACAAAAGGTCTAAAAGTACCTTCACCCATTGGTTTACAGATTAAATTTTGAGGCAAAATAAGTGATAATATATTTGATCCAACCAAAAAACAAAACCATTTTTTAGGCGGTGGTTTTAGATAATGCTCACAACCATTGAAATCAACATCTTCAAGTTTGGAAACATTATCCTTAATCAACAAAGGATTCATGCCCTCCTGATGGTGATCCTCATTAATCTCAGCAATCTCATCTTTGGGCTTAATATTATCTTCAATTTTTGTTGCAATGTCAAGTTTGCTAATTTTACTCTTAGGACTGGGTTTACAAAGTTTATTGTTTACGGTGGAAAGTATTTTATATATGGGCAAACATAAACTCACTTGGTTTGGAGTAGGTGATTTATAGGATGTTGAAAAAATTTTGGTTTGGTCTTTAGAAAGAGGTGAATGAGTGAATAAAGGAATAGACACATTATGAGTACTACGAAATTCACTAGCTACAGTTTGCAATTTTGAAGTCTGGCCTTGCAATTGTGTCCAAGTTGTTTGCATTTGTGTCGCAGAGGTTTGTAGAGTTCTCAAGGTTTGCTCAATTTCATCATATAGAGTCCTTTTTTTCTTTAGTTAGGAATGGATCATAATATAACTCGCTTAGAAGCCAACAAAAATAACTCTATACCAATGAATAAGGACAAACCTCGATTATCTAGGGACTGATTTGCCAACTTGAGAAAAACTCTAGATCATTTTGGGAATTTGAAGAAGTTTCGGACTTATATGATATTTATCATCTAACCTGCCAAACTTTATCTCGTCAGTCTTGATTTTCATTTAGCCAAACAAACAATAGCTATGTATTATGCCTTTTCGCCGTTTGGTTAAAAAAAAAATTATGGCGTGTCCAGAAATCTATGATGGTATACCCTATTTTAATATGGTTATTTTTCATACAGAAGATGTTTTTCATTTTCTTGACCATGGTTATGGCTGATACCGGTGGCTCAAATAACCAACCTTATAAAATTGCACTGTAGTTATGTTTATTTTATTATTTACTATATCCTCTTTTTGTCATGAACTTAGATCCGATCATTAAGCAGAAATACAAGGGGTGCAGTGGCAATGAGACTAAAAGATGGGGACAAGATGGCAAGCATGGACATTATACCAGCAACCTTGCGAAAAGACTTGGAGAGGGCATCAGAAGATTCCAACAAGTAATATGTTAAACATTATTCTGGATGTTAGCACCCATTAATTTCTATTCAACATTATATGCTAATGCTTTGGTTACTGGACTTATATTGACAGTGCTAGTAATACTAATATTGACTGATTAACCTGCTGAAAATAAGATGGTTTGGTTAGATTCTGGTTCTTGTCTGTGTACAAAACTTAATTGATGATACGATATGTCCCACACAAGCTTCCGAACTCTCTAGCCCCATTTTACCTTATCAATTACTTGGGAACTTTCAATTTTAAATGTGTTTTATGATCATTTGGTAATTTTAAATTTATAAGGATAAATGGAAAGGGTTGATTGACAGAAGAAATGAGAGACAATTTGCAAGATATGATCTCTCTGTATATAACACATCAATTCCAAATATTAACAAATCCAATAAATCTTAGTGTAGTGCCTGCTGTATTTATTGTTTCTGGAAGGGAGTGTGTGAGAGTTGTTTTTTTCAAGAATTTGCTGGATTTTGTTTTAATGCATTGGTTGATGTTTGATTTGCTAAATATGTTGGGTTCACTAAGCATTATCCAAGCTTTATTGGGTGTTTAATGTTTGTACTTCGTATCTCCTTTGCAAGCCTATCTCCGAGTTCTGTATGAAACCATCTGTCACCCTTCAGATTGTAACACTTAAATGCTGACTTGATGGCATTGACTGCTTTTTTTTAGACATGTAATGAGAATATTATATTTTTACTTAGTGGTGCATGGGAATGTATGAACTGCATCATTATTAGGTGTCATGAGATAGGAGGTAACCCACTCTCAATCTTGTTGAAGTCTCATATATGTTTGTGAGAAATAACAATGAACGAGAAAGAAATTTGATCTTTGTGCAAATTTATTAACTCAATTCCAAATTCATCCTCACTTCGATTGATATGATTTAGTTTACATCTTCTTTCCTTCTCTGAGGGGAGTATACAGATTAAATTTTAAATATAATTTTTTTAATATAAATTAATAATTGTGTAAAATTTTTCTTGGTTCTCCAGTGTCAAGGGTTCTAGTGGTCCATGGTTGCTGTTCGTGTCCGAAAGTGGCTTTGGAAAGCGGGTTCCCTTGAGCAGCTTCTGGAAGTCGCCTTTAAACAGATTTGGTTTAATAGGTTATAAGGTATCTTGGATTTTTTAGTATACTTGATATAGCACTTGTCTTTTTGTCTTTTTAAGTTTTCTTTTGGCTCTTGACACTTTCTTTGTTGTAAGTTTTCTGCTGAGGATCGGTTGGCAGCAGTCTTTGTGGTTGGTTTCTCGTTGGCAGGTAATTTTATGTTATGTATTTGCCATTGCTCATCAATTTTTCTCAAATTTCTTAAAGACTTTTCTTCTTATTCCCTCTCTTTCTTCATCCTTGCAGAAGACGGTGAAAGTGATGAGCAAATGGCTCTAGTAAGCCAAAGTGGTGTTGTCAACAGAATTAAAGTTCGGGATATTTCGATACAGTCTCGTTATGCTAGGTGTAGTTGAACCTTATGTTATTTTAGCTTTCTGCATTTTACAGTGATACCAGTGAACACAGAAACAGACAGACATTCTCATGGCCGGAATGAGTATAATAGAAATTATTTTCTAAAGGGAATGTCTCATTAATTTTTTTTTTATTTTTGAATGCTTTGCCAAACATGCAATACTCTTGCAAGTCAAAACCTAACCTCTTGTTAAGAAATCGGAGTTTCTGTTCCATTTGGGGGTTCTGTTCCCAGAAGCAGTTTTGACATCTGTCTCGGAGTGAAAAATACCCAGTTGTAATTGTTGTTTTTTTCTTTTCATGTTTAATCCTATCGGATTAATATTTTTTTGTATATTCTGTTTGTGTATTTCTCTGGGAGACTTCGTCATATGGATGAAGATAGGCAGAGCAATTTGGATTTTTGTTCTATGTTATTCATTATCTGTCACCCTTCCAAGTGTCTAAACTTTTGCCTTTTCATGTTCTTTTGCAAGCATTTCATATTTCGATTCTAGTGCTTTCAGCTGCTAAACAAATCTAGTCGCAAATTTATTTGCTGAGCTGATGTTTTGGATATTAATCGAGAAGTGAGCCAAGTTGTTTCCTTGAATTTTATCATCATCCATTAACAGGGTTCAACTGTTCTCAACCTTTTCCTTTTCTTGCAAATTTCATTCCAGGGGTGTAATTTTGATGCGACTGGAGCTAGCAGGAAAGATTCAATCTGCTTCTTTGATCTCAGCCACTGAGTCGGAACCTGATGAATTGCTTCCCAGTATAGTCAGCTAACTCGGCCGCAGAAAGTGGAGCGCCTGGAAAAGTTCCAGTGGCAGGATAAGATAATTTTTGGGACTCCTCTAAATTGTGTTGTACATATGAATATGTGTGGTATATGAGCAACACAAATTTCAACTAAAGTCTACTTTGAATTAGTGTATTTTCTTTTACAAAGTTAATTAATTTAATTTTCCAAATTTTGGAACTGACATACAGGGATGGCAGTGGAGAGAGTTGGTGTTGGACACGAGGAAATGTGTATGTAACTGCGTCCTTGTTCTCATTTCGGTCCCCATCCAGCCTATTAACGGAACTTGTACTTCTATGTGTACCAGTTGGCAGCTGGCCGGAGGAGCAGAATCCCTATCCTGCCTCCGTAATCACTTTGTGATTTGTCCGTTTTCAAGAATTATTTCAAAAAATGATCCGTGTTGGGGGAATGTACTGTTAGAAGGCTGCTGCTCTATTATTTCATATAAATATTATAAAAATATAGTAAACCTAAATTATATATAAACCTTTGTTTCATAAAGTTTATGAAAAATGTTGACAAATTCGTACAAGGACGGTAGTTATGTTTAGAAATAACAAAAACAAAAATCATTGTTCAATAAAAAGCTATGTAAGTTTTCTATTAAGTGATAAGCTAAAAAGAAAAAAATTAACGGTTATGCTCAGATTGTGAATGTTTTTACACGGAAAAATTAAATTAACTGCCTCCACTTGTCGTTTTAATTTTAAATTTATTATTTATCAAAATTGACATAATTTAATTTGTTTTATTTTATAAAAAAAAATGTCATACATAAATTTTCTCCCTTAGTAAAATGTGATAAACCATAACTTTATTAATAAAAATATTTTCCTACTACAATATTTAGAAATTAGATATTCACTTTAAGGTAGTAAAAATTAATATATTTTTTTTGGAATTAAATTTTTTATGTACCTTTCAAAAAAATTTAATTATATATAAAAATAAATCATATTAAATATTATTTTGGAAATTAAAATTAAAAGAATATATATATATGATGAATACATATATATATATAATAGTTAACGGAGCTTAAAAGGGACAAAATCTGAGAAAGTGAAGGAGACAGAGAAAAGGAATGGAAGATTTCCAGGAGAAAGTGAAAATAACAGAATCCATGGAGATTGAAGAAGACGAACGAGTAAACAATAATACTTCCAAAACCCTCCAATTACTCCGCACGTTTCTCGATATTCAACAGCGTAGAGCCCAAGCTTATGCCAAGCTTAAACGGTACGCTTGTTCCTTATTTTTCTCATCTGATTATTACAAATTCACTCAAATATGATCACAATGAAAGGAGGATAGGACGAAAATGATTTATAAAACATGTTACTAATACTCACACAGTTGCATATATTTAGTGAACCATAAAAGGAGAATGAAACCCTTTTCCATTTTACCTGCTTATATTTTTGCTATAGTATCACAGAAGTTTTATTGGGTTTTGGATGCTGACAAAAGGAATTTCTGTCAATTTTTTATCACGTCCTTGGGCGAATTTGATATTAGCAGAAATTTCTCTGGAACAATGTATTGGTACTGAGTTCTTATTATTGAATAATCTTTGTCCGTCTTGACTGCCCGGTATTTTAGAGTGACGAGATAATTAGATGAGTTCAGCACAAGATGGAGTTTGCCTTTATTTATGATATATCAGCTTGAAAGAGGAATCTGATGCTGTTTTTTGCTATGAATTTGGCAGGGGTTTTTCCGAATATATGGTTTCAGGAGTGGAATTGGTGTACCAACAGCTTTGCAGTGAGATTACAACAGAGTTTAATGACTGCTCAAACCAAGTTTGTGACTGTAACATGTTTTGTGTTGGAATTTTGGTTGTCTTTTGCCATTATGATCATGTGCTCTTAGAGTTTCTGCTTGTACATAGGTCCTTGAAATGGAGTCTTTGTTTCTAAATCCTGATTTTTGCCGAGTTGATCTAGCGCAGCTGCTCAGAGCTGTTCAGACACATGAAAAACAACAATTGCATCTGGTATGTTCTCTTACTAACTAGCAATGCCCTTTTACTGATGGTTGTGGGAGAAAATTTTGGGTTGAACAGTAGGACTTTTAATTTTTGTTTGCCTCTCTGTGTGCACAATTTTTGTTTATGTGAATCGGCTTTGCTTTTTGGTTTGGTAATATTATTGTCCTGGCTATCACAACTGGCCTTATTCCATTATGTAAATTATGATTGTTTTGTCATCAAAACAGTATATTAGAAATGGTTGTTGGATGAAGGCCCAGAATTTCACTTACAAATGTATTCTTTCCTATTATGGATATAAAACTTTTGCTGTAGTGTAACTGTCTGCTTTTATCTGAAGTTGTCAAGAAGACTAGTATTACTAAAACCATATTGCAGCCACTGGCTTTTTGGGCTGCAAATCTTAGAAGGATGTTGACTGCAGTATCTATAGAGCAGCATTCTCTGAATCTGACACCATGACCTAGGTCCTTATTGAAAGCTCGTTGTTAAAAACTAAAATTGAGGACTACCTAATTATCACTACCGATATTATAAGTGCTGAAATTACGGTGCTAAATTTTAGCTCCGAATGTAGTCAAACTGTTTGCTGGATACTGTATAAATTATAATTCTGATGGTGAATATTTTCTTAATTTATCATTTTGTGTATTTAGATATTGAATGAAGAAAGAAGCTAAAATATACTTTTATTTGTTCTCCGATTGGCTGTGGTGATGACAGCACCAATGTCAATGATTGTGACATGGTGTAGCATCAATAGAAGAGATTGTAGTTTTCATATCATTTACCTTGTTAATATGGTTGCAGTGATGATGGTGATTGCAATGATAGTGAGTTGACGCTGGGTGTTGATAAGGATTAGGAAAATTGAAGAACTATTTATCAAAATTAAGTGTTCAGTTGTAATGCATTTTAATCAAATGCCTCACAACATTAACTACTAAAGTAAACTTTTTATTAATTATCCTATTTCCTTATTGAATCCGTTTTAGTTCTTCAACATTCAATAATTGCTTGCTCATAAGTCTGACAATTGCTTTTCTTTGTTCTGAAGACAGCTACAATTCAGCTGTTGAAGAAGGCTGGTCGCCCATCAGAGCGTCTGGTGAGCCATGAGAATTGCAAATTTAAGAAGCCTATGGAGCATGAGTGTGTGCATGTCCAGGAAATAACAGAAGATGCTGGCACTGAAGAGGCAGAAGCAGATGCCAAGTATGATAATGCTCTAAAGGAAGCCATAAGAGGCGTACAAGATGCTGTGACTGCCATAAACGAACATTTAGAGGAAGTCAGATACGAGATTGCTGCCCTTGAAGCTGACACAAGTCAACTATAGATTAGTACAAACCTCTATGTTGTTGACATCAATAACCACAATTCATATGGATTGATTATATTGAATGTATTGTTGCATCCACATTTTCAAATTTTGCATGTCGTGCTTCAATTTTTTTATTAGATATGTCAAAATTTGTATTAAATGTTCAATATTTTATGTAAGATTTTAACTTTCGCATAAAAGATTTTAAATTTGAGGTCGTTAATTGATTTGATGGGTTGTTACATCATATGATGTGTTACTATATCACCACCCGACAGTAGAATACGACACCCTTCCAATGTATAGTTCCTTTTCTGTCCATCTCCAGCGTATTTTATTTGATAAATTGACTAACGGGGGCAAAAGTATGAATTTAACCATGTCTGTGAACAATCACCTGTAAGAGTGCTTGGGTTCGCTCCAGATTTATTAACTTTACAAAAGGCTTGATGTCTTTTATGTTACAAGGAACAGAATACGAGAATCTCGACTTGGTTCCCTTGCAAGCAAATCAAAATTGCAATTTGCAATGATAAAACAAAAGAGGAACATCAACCTGAAAAGTAGACTTGTGTGGAAAATTTTCGTCACCAGAGTCAGGCATGCGCAATCAGTTTTAGAATCTTGAACCTAGGGATTCATCCCAACCTAAGAGAAAGCAATTGGAAAAGAAAAGGAAAAGAAAAAAGCTTGATAAATAAATAAATCTTGAGTTCAACATTATTATTCTAGTAGAAAAACAAGAAAGAAAAAGTGGAGAAATCATCTTACCCAGAAAGAGAAGAAGCTTTAACCCATGAACAGTCGATCCCATGATCTTTCACTCTATACCAATACAGTGCACATCATAAATACAATCTAAAATGTAAAATAAAAGGCTTGAGACTATGAAATTAATGATTGAATATGAAAAGAATACCGTCATTATCATGCCCGTAATTCCAAATTCTGATTCATGCCATGATAGATGATACCAAGCAATCACCACTTACGACTAAGGGTACGTGATATTATCTATCAACGTTTATAAGGTTGGAATTATATGATTAAAGTGAATGATCATATAATTTATTATCACATACGGGGTTATATGAGTTTAACATTATCACTACTGATTTATTATCACATACAGGTTATATTTTTTTTGGTAAAAGGATATGATTAATAGTAAAAAATTATCATTAAAAAGAATTATAATTATTTATTGAATAATTGTATTAATTCGTCTATTATAAATAGATAAGTAAAGATAGGATATTTAGTAATGGATTTTATGGTAATATGCATAAAAAATACATGGAAGAAATATGATAAAAGGCTTGAGTTTTTAGAGAGAAAAATTTAGAGAATTTATAATAATCCTTGGTTCTATCTTCTGTATTGGGTTTTGGATGTCCCTGCATACAACCACCAGTCTCACGACGGTGTCAACGAATTCCAATAGTGGTATCAGAGCTGGAATTTTTTATAGGAGAAGTCCGAAAGTGGCAGAAAAATATTCTTCATTTTCTGTTCAAATTTCACGATCGTTTCGAGTGTTTCTTGATCCAGATGTGTTCTACTCGTCGAGATGAATCCAATGGTACCAAAATCACCAAAAACAGACGTCGAAATCGACCAAAAAGCAAGAAAACAGAACACTGTCAGGCGCGTATGTCAGATGTGCCCAGAGGTTGAAGGCGCATGGAGACCACGCGCATGTCGGCGACAGGCGCATGTGATGCACCCGTCGACAGGTCGAAACCAGTCCAGACTCAGTTTGGGTATCGGTTCGGTTCATTCCGATGCGGGTTGACTCGGTTCGATTCAGACAGGCTCAGACCCGATTCAGGAAAGTCAGTCCGATTCGGTTCGATCAAACCTATATACTGTTTAGCCACCGGTCCGGTCCAACCAGACCGCCCGATTCAAGCCATTTCCGGTTCGATTGAACTGATAGAATTTCGCAAGCTCGGTTCAGGGCCTAAACAAGCTCCGATTGAGCTGAAATTTGGCACCTCAAGGTTTTTCGATGTTTCGGATTGATTTGTGGCCTCAGAATTTTGATTTGAGCACTCAAAATTCAAGAATCCTTGGAAATACAAGGATAAAGTATAGAAAAATCAGTTTTTGCACTATCGCGGAGTCCCACAACACGGAGTAAGATTGATTTTATTATTCTTGACTTTTGTGCAAAAGAAAATAAGTGTTGGAAGACAAATTCGAGGTTTGAGGCCAGTTCGACTCACGAGGATATTAAAAAATTCAGATATCGTGTACACGCAACAACTAGAGATTATTCCAGCTTCTGAGCAAAGAAATATGAAGAATCCTAAGAAGTATTAGTTACGGTCACATCTGAACAAATATAAAATTAGGTTATTAAAATCTAATATCTGTGAGTTGATTTATATAATTTTAATTATTTATGTTGTGTTATGTTATTTACTATTTAATAAATTTGATAACACAATAGATAGATTAGTAACTTTATATGAAATATGGTTATAACTCATGTGATTATTTCTAAGTTTTAAGAAATAAAAGTCAAAACATGGGAATACAAAAATCATTGGTTATGTATAGAAGT
>JAVXUL010000009.1:8296673-8316279 GCA_035590515.1 Trichilia minutiflora
TTGGACTCACCAGACTATACTATAACAAGACTACCTATACTTGGGTACAAAATCTAATTGAGATCAATAAGCATACGATGATTTAATTTCATGAGAATATTTAGACATGTTTTAAGATGATGACAAGATGGATTTGTATGAGAAATGATGGTTTGAAATAAATATGTTTAGATTAATTTTAGATACTGGGAATGTCTTACAAGTTCTCGAGATATGTTATATCTATTAGAATATACTTCAAGGGTTTATAATGGTTGTCATATATAAATCTCACTAACGAAGACATGACATATTGTCTAACCTAAATTCGATTCGAATCTAGGTTAAACTGGATCAATTTGGACTTATTTGGGCATTCGAACCTATTGGACTGATTGCTAGGTCAGTGTAATATACCATAACTTGCTACATAGCATAACCCATATTTCATGCTAGGCTTTTACAATATTTAAGTCATATTGAGCTTGGATCATATGAAATTAGGTTTGACCCAAGTTAGGTTGAGTCACTGTAGCCTAATTTTCACCACAACCAAGTGATTTACAAGAATATAAACAAGCCACCTTTTTTTTTATTCTTATTTTTATT
The DNA here is from genome assembly GCA_035590515.1 of Trichilia minutiflora. NCBI lineage: Eukaryota > Viridiplantae > Streptophyta > Magnoliopsida > Sapindales > Meliaceae > Trichilia > Trichilia minutiflora. Next base: position 8,297,262 of record JAVXUL010000009.1, read on the forward strand.
TGAGATCAAAAGTATATATAAGATAGAGTAGGAATTAAGTGTGTGAAATTTTTTAAAAAAATATATTTTTTTTTCAAATAATAAAAAGTTTTGGTAATTAACCACTTGTTTTTTTAAGTTTAATTATGCTAATTAACTACTTGTTAATTAGACAGTAATTTAATTTTAATTTTAGATTTTAATGTAAAAGTAAGAAATAAAAAAATTGATATTTCTTTACAATAACTTTATTTTTTTTAATTTTTGTTATTGGAGTCAATACGTAAATCCTATATTTTTACCTTAAAGGTGTTTTTTTTATTTTAGTCTTCAAGGATATTTTCATTATTTTTGCAAAGTATTGGTTCTGGAACTAAAGTTGAATAATTGGTATTATATTATTATTTGATAAATGACTTGAAAACCCTTGAGAGTATTTAAATGAGTGAGGAAGTTTAAGTTCAAGGACTTGATTGTGATGTTTATTTGAAAATAGGAGTTTAATTGAAATTTTACAGCCCAAAGAGAATTCATTTAAATGAATATAAGGATTTATTCAAACAAAAATTTGGGTGCTCTTAGGTTTGGAAGCTAAAAAGATTCGTTCGAACGAATCGAGCAATTTATTCAATCAAATGCCTAAATTCATTTGAACAAAATAGAATTCGTTCAACCCAAAAAATAAAAGCTTTCTAAAATTTATGGATTAAGAATTCGTTCAAACGGATCAGGTAATTCATTTGAACGAATTCATCAATTCATTTCAAAAATCTCGTGATTCATTTAACCGAACAAGAAAAATTCCACAAAAAATCCACTTTGTCCCTAATTTCTCTTCCTTTTTAAAGGTATTTTGGTCATTTTGTAGGGCATTATAAATAATACCCAGAGGGTGAAAGATAATGCTTCATTTTCTTTTTTCTTCGATTTTAGCTTTTATTTGTATTTTCTATCTTTTTCATTTCTCTATAATTTTTCATCGTTTAAATTTCATTTTCTTGCTACCAATCAACTCTTCTTCACTCCCTCATTCATAATCTAGCTTTGTTTTCTTAATTTAGTAGAGATTTAGGCTTGAAAAAGTGAAAGGAGTTTAGAGTTTACTGTTTACACATTTAAAAATTTTAATAATTGATTGCAATTGAAACTTCCTATGGTTAATTTCAATCCTTTGGTAAGTTTATGAAGTCAATTTAAATGTTAATTTAACGAATTGAAGATTTTATAATTTAGAGTTACCATTCATTCGAATTTAAATTTGATTTTAATTGATGCAATTATACCTAAATATACATTAATTAGGGCATAAAATATCTTATTAAATGTTGAATTATATTTAGATTTGAAATTGAGAGTGTTAGTTACAATTGATAATGTGAAACCCGTCCCTAAGTATTATGGGCTTAATAATAAATCGCTCAAGAGTTTTTGTGCATGTTATCGTGTTTAGATTATGCATGAAAGGGTATAAAACTTGAAAATTTTATTTGAGTAAGATTATAGAGTGAGATAGGAGTCTCTAATTGGATTTTTAACCCCAAAATCATCTCCAATTAAGAAAAAGTTCCTATCGTTTTTGTAGATCTTGGAAAGAGCTTTTTGATGATATATTATAGGTTCCAAGACGATAGCCGAACCAAAAGTTATGGTTATTTGAAGTAGCAGTCCTCGGACGGAGGACCGGAATCAAGGTATCGATACGTTTAAAAGGAAGATATCGATACGTTTACTGTGTGAGGCCAAACGTGTCCATACCTTTGGAGAAAGGTATCGACACCTTTCAGAGTTGAGGGCCAAACGTATCGATACGTTGAAAGTATGATGAATAGTAAACAGTGCCAAACGTATTGATACCTTAACAAAGGTATTGACACCTTGGTAACGGAGATGAAGTCTGCTTGCGACGAAACGTGTCGATACGTTCGTAAAGGTATTGACATCTTTCAGGTTTATAAATAGTATTTTAGGCAAACGTATCGATACGTTACAGGCAAAATACCAAAGGTACCGATACATTTTGAAAGGTATCGATATCTTTGAGCGATTTCACAGTCTATTTACGCAGAGGCAGGAATCGTCTTCCTCATTTGGTTTCTTTGCTTTCTTTCTCTATCAGAACAGTAGAAAACATTTCTCTCTCACTCTCAAAATTGATCTAAGTCATTTCTCCACCAAACTTCACTATTTTGCTTCCTATGAACTCAGAATCAACACCAGAACCCAGAAATTTTCTTAGATCAGAGTTCTAACCGTTGGTTCGAGAGAAATCGAGAAGGAAGGGTTGAAGAGAACAGTAACCAAGGAAGAGAATCAAGCAAAGAAGGACTCAGAACACTTCTATCAGATTTAGGTTACTGTTTATGAAACCCTAGAATTTAGGATTTTTCTAGTTTATCATTTAAATCGATAAATTAGAGTGCTTTGATAGCTATTGGTGTTGAAATAGATGAAAAATACTTGATAGTGGAACGAGATCATTTATGACATTGTGTTAGAGAGAGAGAGAGGAGAGAGAGAGAAAGAGAGAAATGTGAGAGTAGTATGAGCATGCATTATATTATGCACATACTTTTTTTTATCGTAATTCTATGTTTGTATGTGTATCTAGGCACGACAGTTGAGATAGAAAAATCTCCGTCGCAAGGAGAATACCGAGTGAGTGATTTCCCACCCTAGAAGAGTGAGTGGACATGTTCCTTTCCCTTCGCCTTGTTTTATGTTATTTATAAATAATTATAATGCTGGAGATGATAGCATAGAATATGAATGTGTATGTGTATAACTGACATGAGGAGACGTTGGATGTATATTATGTGATGGCCGAGAGGGCCCTTTGTTTGTGATAAAATAGGTTTGTGATGAAACCTAAATTGCCATGAATGTGAGGCTAGAGGCCTAATATTGATATTGTGATTGTGAGGCCAAAGGCCAATGTTATATGTATATGTGAATGTGACATAGTCGAGTGTAATGGTCAGGGTGTCATATTTGTTGATTTGGATTTATAAGCCAGCATGTCTTGTTTATTATTTTGGTATTGTGAGCCACAGATGATATTTTGGTCTGGTGAGCCAATGATGATTTGATTTGTCCTGATGGGCCATTGATATCGATTTATAATTATGTGTGCCACCAGTTCAGAGAGAGTGGGTGGAATCCAATAGTCTCAGGGTGAGGATTGACCATACAGCTCAGGATAGAGTGGGTGAAATTCAATGACCCAGGATTATGGATTGTCCATACAGTCCAAAATGGAACGGATGGAATCCAATATTTTTAGGCTATAGCATGCTAGCCATTTATATATATATGTATTCATGAGCACACATCCTCAACCAGGATTGCGGATCAGCTATACAGCTCAGAGAGAGTGGATGGGATCCTATAAACCAAGGGGTCATATGCATATTTGATTTGTATTGATTTTCACAGTCATGTAAATTATGCCACATTATAATTGGTTTGGATTCCGAGGGATGTTCAAAATCAGTGTATATATATTCATTTGTTATATTGTTTTCTTGTCTACTCACTGAGTATTTTTTCAAATACTCACCCCTCATTTCTCATTTCAGGTTAGTGTAGTCCAACGTGGTATAGCATAGCTGAAGCGAGACTTCATCCCAATTTTCAAGTACTCGACTCAGGTTTTTCTATTATGATCCACTGTATGTCAAAATATTTATAATAAAGTGATTTAATGTATTTGGCTTGGTCAAGACTATTTTGTAATATATTTTGAGAAATTACAAATGTCGATATATGTTTGATTGAAAATTTTCTATTTTGTATTATTTTGTTTGAAATGAGTTTGAAAACAGGTACTATTGTCTTACGGATTCTAGGAGTGTATTTTAGGTGATAGGATGTATTCCTGAGATTTGTAATAATTATCATATGATCGATTAGGATCAGGATGTGACAAATAAAATATGAATATGTGACAAATAAAATATGAAATTTCTTGACAGGATTTGATTGATAAATAACTTTAAATGATTTGCAAATCCTTTGAATATATATTAATTAATAAGATATATTGTATGAGTTTATAATAATTATCACATAACCTTATTTCTAAGTTGAGATATGATATAAAGGTAAATATATATTACTAAAAGTTATAAAATTGGGCATAGTTTAGGTGGTGTGTTCGAAGCTTAACTTAAACATTATTTAAATTGGACATATAATAGAAAAGTAAATTTTAGTATTTCGTGACTAATAAACGATTTCATATCTATTTAATTTTTTTTAAAAATTATCAAAAATTATCAAAATATATGTGTATATATAATAAATTTTTTAAAAATAATTATATATTATTGATTATCATATCAATTTATATCAATTAACTTATATAAAATCTATACATATGACGCTATTTTTCTAAAACAGGAGGGCAAAATATTTGTTTATATTATCTTACTTTTTTTTTAAACACCAGGCCTTTTGCTTAAGGGAAGTGTTTTAGAGAAAGATTGTTATCATTTATTTCTTCTAAATTTGATAATATTTCACTTATGTAGTGAGAATATAAAAATAAAGATTTACTTCCATACTTTTTTTTTTAAATTATGATTTTTAATTATCTTTGTATTCTTATATATATTAACAATAATAGATATAATTGGTTATTTATTTTTTATTATTATAACATACATTTAGTTATTATTATAAATAAAATTAATTAAATAATAATTTGATTTTAATATTATATTATATTATATTATTTTATTGTTAATATATATTTGATTATCGAATACTAACCATGATTTAAAATTATATTTTATATATATAATGATATAAAGTAAATAAATAATTGTATTTAATATTATTATTGGGAGACAAATACCCTTATAGTTTTATTATATGATAATTACCCTCTTATTTTATATTTCATGACAAAACTCTCCTAAATTTTAAAAGTTATGACAAACACCCTCTACTAAATTAATTTCCTTAATTTTTTATCTTTTTTTATCATGTAATAACTATATCCCTAACTTTTATAAAAGTATAAAAATTAAAAAAAATTATATAAAATGTATTAAATTTAATTAACAAAATTTATATTTTAAAAAATATAAAAAAATTTATAAACTATATTTAAAATTTTTCAGTTTTCATACTTTTATAAAGTTTAGAAGTGTAATGGTCATTACATTACAAAAAACAAAAAAAATTAAAGAAATTAATTTAATTTGGATATTAATCACAATATTTAAATTTTAAGAGAGTATTTGTTGTTGTTATTGTTATTATTATTAAAAATATAAAAAAAATCATAAATAATATTTTAAAGAAAATAATAGGCAAGTGACCGTTTTTATATTTGCTATTTTAAGTGAAAAATTGCGAAACCTCAGTAGAAAGTGATAATAATCCAAAAATCAATGCCTTCTATTGTCATCTAACTTTTAAATTTTTTGTTTATTAAAATTGACATAATTCAATATGCTTTATTAAAAAAATATCATTGATAGATTTTCTCTCTCAGTAAAATATGACAAGCCACACACAATTGGGTGGTCGCGGTAATAAGGTCACGAGATGTTGTGGTCTGTGTCTTAGATTTGAATTGTCACGATATATATTTCAACTGACGCGTTAAGGTGGAGGTCTCGGTTTATTTCTGTACTTGGTACCACTACGAGTGATTCCTGCACACACGTCTAATAATTAAGGGTAGGCTATGTGATTTACGGTCATGAGCTCTGCAAGAGTGGGTACCTATCTCCGTATGTAGTTAGGCGCTATAATGATGATTAAGTATGAGATATTACGGATTAAAAAAAAATGACAAGCCATAACTTTATTATTAAAAATATTTCCCTAATGTACAATATTTAGAATTTATATATCCCATTTAAGATTGTAAAAATTATTATTTTTTGCGCATTAAAATTTATATTATATCTTTCAAAAAAATAATTTATACATAAAAATAATCCTATGCAATATTATTTCTAAAATATGTTCTTTAAATGGAGTCTTTGTTTCTAAATCCTGACTTTTGCTGAGTTGATCTAGGTCAGCTGCTCAGAGCTGTTCAGACTCGAGGAAAAACAAAAATTGCATCTGGTACTCTCTTACTAGGTAGCAATGCCCTTTTACTGATGGTCGTGGGAGAAAATTTTGGGTTGACTAGTTCTCGCATCGCTTGTGGTGATGGCTGCACCATTGTTAATGGTTGTGATGTGGTGTAGTAACAGAAGAAGATATTGTAGTTTTCAAATCATTTCACGTGTTAATATGGTTGCCGTGGTGATGTGATTGCAATGATAGTGAGTTGATGCTGGATGTTGATAATGATTCGAAAAAGGAAAGAATTATTTATCAAAATTAAGTGTTGAATTATAATGCATTTTAATTCAATGCCTCCAGAGTATTAACTGCTGAAAACGAACGTGTTATTATCCTATTTCCTTGCTGAATCCCTTTTAGTTCTCCAACATTCAATAATTGCTTGCTCTTGATTCTGACGATTGCCTTTTTTTGTTCTGAAGACAACTACAATTCAGCTATTGAAGAAGGCTGGTTGCCCATCAGAGCATCGGGTGAGCCATGAGAATTGCAAATTTAAGCAGCCTAAAGAGTACGATACGAGTGTGTGCATGTCCAGGAAATTACAGAAGATGCTGGCAATGAAGAGGCAGAAGCAGATGCCGAGTATTATAAATTTATAATCCTCTGAAGGAAGTCATAAGAGGCGTGCAGGAAGCTGCGACTGCCATAAATGAACATTTAGAGGAAGTCAGATATGAGATTGCTTCCCTTGAAGCTGAATGACTTCTCTTGAAGTAAGATTATTTTGCAAAAATGGCCTCATTGAGCCGATTCACTGCTTGCAATGGTTTAGAAGAAAACGACTAAAAAGAAAAAAAAAAAAAAAAAGGGAAGACACGTATATCGTATCATAAATTAGCAAATTGGAGTTATGCATAATCAATACATTGCGTTAGTTGATCAAATGTACACAAGAGTTTTGTTGTTCACCTCTCGAATAGTTTATTATTTTTAACTTCGCTTTTCTTATGTTTATGACAATTTATATGATGCGTATCAGAGTATTACTGGTGGCATAGAACATCTGAATATAATAGTTGTTGAAAATAATCACATCTGAGTTCCTTTCCCAGAAAAGAAAGTGTGTCTATTAGAATTTGGCACAGAACTGTACAATCCCCCTACTATAGATTGGTAGAAACCTCTAATTATGTTATAGTTGTAGAATGCATACAACAAACAATTACTATGGATCGGACACAGACAATGCCTAGGAATAGGATGACCCACAGTCTATTATGTTCTTGAAAATCAAATTTTATATTGACATCAATGCCAAAGGGATTGACGACATTCAATATTTGACAAATCAAAATTTATATTATTTTTCTTATTAACGTTTTGTAACATAATCAATGTCAAATCAACAAGAAACAAGTGTTTCTCCACAACTATTCCGTATCCATCCGACATTAGAATACAACATCTTTACAATCCATAGTTCCTTTTCTATCCATCTCTATAGCAAGTATTTTTATTTCATAAAATTAACGAGGGACAAAAATATGAATTCAATCGTGCCTGTCAACAATCACTTATAAGAGTGCTTGGGTTGGCGCCAGATTTGTCACACTATACCAACGGCTTAACTGTCCCCTATGTTACAATGAACAAGATAAAAGATTATCCACATGGTTCCTTACCATCTTTTTCCATTTCTGTCCCTTGCAAGTAATCAAAATAGCAACTTGCACTGATAAAACAAGGGAGGAATATCAACCTGAGAAGTAGACCTGTGTGGAAAATTTTCCTCACTAGAGTTAGGCATGCGCTGTCGGTTCATTGCATGGTTTAGAATCTTCAACCTAAGGACTCATCCCAACCTAAGAGAAAGCAATTGGAGAAGAAAAGCGAAAGCAAAAAGCTTAATAAATAAACAAATCTTGAGTTTAAACATTATTATTCTAGCAATAAAACCAGAAAGAACAAGTGGAGAAATCATCTTACCCAGAAGCAGAAGCTTTAACCCATGAACTATAGGTCCCGTAATCTTTCACTCTATACCAATACAATGCACATCATAAATACAATCTAAAAAGTAAAATAAAAGGTTTGAGACTATAAATTTAATGAGTGAATGTGAAAAGAATACCATCATCATCATGTTAAACGTTATCAGGATTGAAAATGACTACCATCACCAAACAAAATAGTGATGACTCCATAAAGCCAAATAAGGAAAAAGAAAAAAAAAGAAACCCTTTAAAACAAAATCTCTTTCTTTCCTTCCTAGTAAGCTATTCTTTTAAAGGATTTCAGTATACATATTTTTCCTCATTCTTAACAATTGGAAGAGGCCGCAAGATTGTTCGTAGATATCGAGCCTGTTTTATTTACAAAACACAAAGTTATAGAATTTTTTTTTTTCCTGTTTTTGAGCTGATTGTGTACGTCTGGTCAGTGTTCATATTTTTTAATACTCCAAATATTTTAAACTTCTTATCAAATGAAAAAGAAAATAGGGGTAATTTGAGAATTGAAACAAATAAAGACACCAAATGGGTGTTCTCAACTAGTACATTACATAAAAAGCGAAAGAAATAAATACCAAAAAAAAAAAAATCACTTACAAGTACAAATCATCAAGAATGACTTCAGGAAACAGATTGATATAAAAGCGAAAGCCATCAGGGCTGATATCTCTGCAAAGAAGACCTGCCATATCCAACTACGTGTTAGATCCCAAAAATGATGGTAACCTTCTACAAAAACAGCACATCACTGAACCTTTGCTCTCAGCAGTCAGAAGATGTTCCTTCGCCATGGCAGGAGCAATTCCTAAAGTCATTGCAGCATCACTTGCATTTACTCCAGTTCGGAGAGTTTCAGGTTTTGTTGCAAGGGCTTTAAGTCTCGCAAAAACCTGCATTTGAAACCATGATTTGTTGATTATGGTGACGTTAATTAAGCACGAAAAGAATTTTTTTGCAAAAAGAATTGCATGGTCAGTGCATGTACATTCAATGTGATAGGAAAGTAGTTCAGTGGCTGATACTCATCTTTCAAATCCGGCCTTCCCTGCCCTGGTTTCACACAGTATACTACTCAGCTCCTAAAGAGATTCAATGGGATTTAGATCATAATACATGCGAAGTTCCTAGAAACCCTTTCTTTAAGTATTCTCATTCATACATGCATGGAATTAGTGTTCTGAGTTTCAAGAGAATAAGAAAAACATTTAGCAAAGGTAGGAAGAAAGAAGTCAATTTTCCTACTCCAGAACCAGTTTCTCTACACATGGTGGCATATTATTGGCCCAAGGGAACACAGTCATAGAAGAAATTAACCCTTCTTTTTTTGATATTTTATTCTCACTTACTATGTATATAACCAAATCCTTCATATCAGAATATTTGCAACAACTTAGCATCTATTTTTTTTTTAGGTGTGTCCAACATGACTGTCACCTAACATAATGAAATTAAGAGCAGCAGCACATGGCATACGCTTGGAGACTTGGATCAGCTTAATGCATTTATATGTCTGGATGGTAATTCATAAGATACACATCAATTTAAACATAAATCTAGATACCAATGCAATGAAAATATCACCAATCATACTAGAGAAGTAAACTGCATCAAACCAAATATATCAATGTTGCCATCCCAAGCATAGTTAATTAAAATCCACTAAAAAGTAATTTTGTCAATAGAACAAGTAACAATTTTCTATCTTTTTCTGATAAGAAACTGAAAAGTGTACTAACGATGACAAACCAGTACACCTGCAATGTGGACAAACTGTTCCCAAAGAAAGCAAAATGCACGAGGGAGGGAAAGTGGAAACTATACAATATATTTTCGAAAAGAGTCAAAGACTAATGTACTAAAGATGTTTAACACTAGATTTTTTATATAACATTGATTTATAGATAGCTTTAAATTTTTTCTTATTTAAGAAGCTAATTCCGAGTAGCACTTGGGACAAGTTACTCATAAGGTAACAAAACCATCAGCAGCAATGGGACTTCAGTCCATTTCATCATTTCCACTTAAAAACCAAAAACAGCTCATCTCAAACAAAAACACAAAAAGATTTCGATAAATATGAAACATGTTTAAGATGAATGGGATCACCTCCTCATCGCTGTGAGACTTGTTCTGGATGACCCTGACTCCACTATCAAACTTCCGAAGCATTACCGGACTGTTGAATGACAAAACAGCAAAATGACAACAAAATTAAACATTACATGTTATTTCATGATAAACACAACACAATCATTGAGAGATGAATTCCAAAATAAATTAGAAACCACATTTCAATAATGAATTCTCAAATAGATGGTAAACAAAGAAAAAATACACATACACATCAAACTTCTCCCAAAGCGAACATGCTTGCAACAAATCATCTGGTGAGATCAACGCTGTATGAAAAGATTAAAATTATTAGGAGGAAAAATAATGAGCAAAATTTTATCAGTGAAACAAAATAAAAAAAATCACAAAACCTGTTCCCCGAGCACGATTAAAGAGGCAATAGACATCTACAAGGTTGATCATTCCTCCAGATTTCTCCAGTGGAATTTTGACAAAATCTGCCAGCTATGCATCAAGAAATAATAAATCAAAAATATTATCTTGACAGGAAACAGTACACACTAAAGGTAGACCAGACAGATAAGTTTTATATAAACTGAATCTATCATCTTTGTGCAACACTCAGTTATAGTGAATACTAAATTACATTGGTCATGTGCTTTCCAAAATTCCAAAGAGAGGTGATACATATCAACACTTGCCATTGCTATAAAAGAAACAAGCATGATGGTTTCCACCATTAATGTCCTAGAACAATGAATGGATTTAGCAATTACATTATTCGATTGGACAGGTACTGTAGGACTTCTGATATGGAACTGCTAAGGTGAATGAAACTAGATACTTGGCTTCCTTTTGGTGGTTGGTGAAAACAGTTAATGGAAATATGATCTCAACATATCATGAGCATTTTACATGTACAAGTTGAAGCATTTAAAACACATAATTATAAAGAAACCTCTGTAAAATTCCAGATGCTATTGCTTAAATCACCCTTCTAAACCAAATATCTCAAGCAGTTTACCCGTTCTCGTGATAAAATAGAAAAAAAAAAAAGAGAAAGAAAGACAAAACATGACAGCAATACCAGTTATGTCAAACACGAAAAAGTGAGTAGCAAACCTGGCGAGACAGCTGTTGGTGATACAAGGCGCCTGCAGACTCTTTTGTAACTGGAGACACAATACCAACACTCAACAACCAATCTTGTATCTCTTCTTTGGAACCCATTTCATCTTCGTTTGTTGCATTGGTTTGAGAATTTGAACCTGACAAAAGTTTTTGCCTCATCTTTTCAGCTAGCATAACCATCTCTTTTGCCTTATTCTGTAAATCCAAAAGAGTTCTTAAACTTAAAGCACCTAAACCAAAGAATAACAACAATCAATAAACAAAATTCTGGTACAATCTGCACCATTTTCGCTAGGCCAATAAAGATTCAAAGAGAAACATATTCAGACATTAGGAAAACTTAGGTTCTGTGCTTTCAGTGTAATAACATAATGCAAGTTTAATTTTCTTTCACAAGATATACCATTATAAATATGTTTCATAACAAAATCTGCTGTATAAAAACACAAAGAAAACATTGACGAATGAATGAAAATGAGAGAATTAATACAAGAATTAATACCATTAGAGCATTCAAGTCCTGAAAAGCATCCTGTAAGCTCTTGTCAGTGCTTTCCCACATCTCTTGTTCTTTTCTCAGTATCCCCGCAACTCCCCCCATTCTCACTGACCCATCACTCCCATACAGTCCACTTGAGCTCGAACCCGATCCAGATCCAGCTTCAGTTGAGCTCATACTCTCGGGAGTCGTCTCCCACGCTCTCCCCCGCCAACTTTCCCACAACTTCGCCAAAAACAACTCCCAGTCTCCCTTCTCCCTCACAACAACGGTAATCACAACGGAGTGCGTATTGGCGACCCGAACCGGATCAGAATCCAGTATCCGATTGTCGCCAGTGACGGAGACCTGGAAACGAATGCGAGGGGAGTGAAAGACAGACTTGAGGGATCGCTTGGAGGAAAAGATGTGAGTGATAGCGGAGATAGGGATGGCGACTGATTTGGCGGATGAGAGAAAGAGAAGGCGATGGGTTGTGAGGATTAGGTGGCCGGATTTTAACGTAGAGAAAGAAACGGTGTCATCTTGGTCGGGTTCGATATCGACTTTAGAGAGGAGGATGCATTCGACTTCGTTTGGGAAGAGAACGGGACGGCCGCTGGTGGTGATGGAGACTGGCGGAAAGAAATTGTTGCTTGCCATTTCATAAAAAATTTAAAAATTATTTTAAAAATGGGATTAAAATAGTGAAATCCAGATTGAGGTTTGATCGTCCCAGAAATTATTGATCGGCTATCTTTTCGGCAAAGCGGAGGAGACGACGGTTGTTAGATTGACGAACTTAGCCTCGTAGTCTATTCATACTATTGAGCGCCACTGCGCCGTTTGTAAATTAGAATTATTTCGTTAAATAGGCCCTTCATTAGTTCATTGTGTATTTGTTTAATATATGCTTAAAAAAATTCTATTTACAAGAATATTTCCATAATAAAAACTGTTGCATAACTATACCAAATTTGACTTGAAATTTGCAAGGTGACCCCAGAAGAAACACTAAATTTAGTCTGTTCGTAATTTTAACCAGAACTTCCACACAAATTAGAATATAATATAAATTAGGTACTTTTATAGAAAAGTTATTGTTGTGTGCGGGATTAAAATTTTGACCATAAAAAGATAAATAGAATCGTAAATACTCTAATATTCAAATTAAATAACTTAACATTTTAATTTCATAGCAAATGCATCATAGTAATTAAAATTACTATAAAAAATATAAAATAATATATTAAACCAAACAAAACTCAAGATTTTCATGAAAAAAATTTACATTAGTCTGGGGATTATTAATTATAAGTCTAAGAATAAATTTAACTCTTTGTTTTTTAACTCTCAAATTTTTTTGTATCTCTCTCATTTTTTATGTCTATCTAATTTAAAAAAAAAACCTTATATTTATGGATAAACCTTTTCTAAAATTTTTAGAAAATAATCTCTCTTAATACTCTTAGAAAACCTAAAATTTAAAAATAATTAGATTCTTCAATAAAATTTAGATTAATTGACAACAATCTTCACCATAAATTAAGTTTTAAAACCTTAAACTTCTTTTTATATTTTTTATATTAATATTCTAATCATATCATACTACACATAAGCTACTTCTAAAATCTTCATCTTCCTATAGTAGCTTCTACCAACCTAATTCTTTATTCATTAGATAAAACATTGACCAATTCACAGGCAGAGTGGACATTTGTGATTTGAATTCGTTTGAGGTAAAATTTTAAAGCAATTTAAATATTATAGTTTAAATTTTAGGCAATCCAATTCTATCTAATAGCATATTACTTTTAGTATATTTCCTAAAAATCATTTGTATTATCGATTTTAGGGTTATTGTTTTATTAATATATATAAAAAAGTATTCTTTATTAACATATATAGGTTTTTTTTTATTAAATCATACTAAATAATAAAGTATATATGTAAATATTTCAGATAATTTATTTAATAATTAAATAAAATTATTAAATTTGTTTCTTACATAAGTGATATTGATTGGACATTAATATAACATTGTATCTATACGGAATGCTTTCTATAAATATCATAAGATAATATTAGTGAAGGTAATAATAAAAGTCATGTCACAAGGATATTAGTATGAAATTATAGTTAGAAAATTATTTATCAAATATTATCAATGAACGATAAATTACATGATATACATATAGTTAATGATTTATTCAAATATTATATTAGTGTGTAAAGTGATCCTTTGATATGAGATATTGGACTTAAATCTTATATGGATACGTATAATTCATATGGTGTATAAAGATAGAACTAATTGCGTCTTGATGATAAAATCGATTTAGTTATGCGTTGTTTATATAAGGATTCAGATGATAGTTAAGATAATATATGTTAGTTCGTTCGATAGAATTGAGAGTTTTTACTGACTTCATCTAGGTTTGAGTTCTTAAATAAATGTCGATAAATGTTTAAAATTAAGTCTCTGATCAGAGCTATATAAATGCTACATGAAGAGTTCATGCATTGAGTTCAAGACATATCGATTGACGATTCGTAAGATATCATATTTAGTGTTTTGACTTTTCATAAATCCTAATTTGATCAGGATTAGATAAAAGAAAGATATAACCTATACAATACGTATAATCAGAGTAAGGTTTGATGAAAAATTATCTTATTATAGATTAAGAATTATGACGTGTTTGGGAAAATATGCGAGTGATATGTGGGATCTCATTAGGAGGAAATATGGCACTTATGTCCCAGGTATTTCAGGCCCCCCCAGGTGAGCTCGACCTCAGGTCCTAGGGAGTCACCCTATCAGGGAAACCCAGTCTTCCGTCCCAGGGAGTCAACGCCTTAGGCAAATCTGTCTCAGGTCCCAGGTAGTTGACTTCTCAAGTGAACGTACACCTCCCCCTAAGGAGCATCCGACGACCTTCAAGTGATATATTTTTAGGACTCAAGGATGCGCCGCAACTCTCAGGTACCAGCGATTGAAACCCTCAAGTAAATGACAGCTGAAGCCCTCATGAAGCACGTGTCTGCCTCAGAATTAGCCCCCTCATCCCCCAGGAAGTGCAGAATCAGCCTTACAACTATAGTGATTTCCTAGGAAAACTGTCTCCCCTTTACCAACATACATACGGCCCCAATCAAAGAACCCCTAGTCACGCGCCCACGACTATCAAAAATAAAAATGATTGCTGACATAGTAGACCCTATGATGGGAGTAGGTGCCCTGCCCTAGGAACTGTCTGTCCCATTCTCCATTTATTTTAAGACAATGTGATAGGAGCAGATCTGGGATTTGCAGAAATGTCAGCTAAAACATTAATGAAAGACGGCTACATATGACCTAAAGGCACTAGAGTCCCATCATTCCTATTCTTTGATGCCTAGTCACATTACCAGGACACCAGTTACGGAGGGAGGATCCAGATTTTGGAGATCTTGGCCTTCTATATATTCTTCTTGTTGTCATTCCTCTCCCGGTTTCCTCTTCTCCATATTTGGTAAAAGGAGCTTCATTTCCTGCATTCTATTCCTATTTACTTATCGGAATTCATCACATTTTCCTTCACCATATCTGACTTAGGCATCAAAGTTTCTCTATTGGGAATCCCACCCGACGTAACTTCTAGTGCGTTGTTGTCTTGCAAGAATTTAGAGGTGAAGCTCCGTAAGCAGGGATTTGGCCAGCAACTCTCTACGACGTGGATCTGTTGACGTAACAGTCATGTTCATATTCACATCTCAATAGTTAGTGTCGTCTGTGAGAATTCTGACGAAAAGTCATTAAAGCATCATTTGGTGAGGGAAGAGAAAAGGTTGTCTTAAATCCTTCTTGACGAAGTAGGATGATAGAGCGAATGTAAGGAAACGAAGGCTCTAGCAAAAGTACTATCCGAGGAGGAGGGAGAGCCTCACTCATACAAGAAGGACCCCGACTTATGAGTAAACACACAAATAAGCTCTTGGTCAATAGGGCCAAAGCATTGGAAAAGAACTTCTGGAGATCAAATGACAGTTGGCTAGGGAACCAGTCGTCCCAGGAGAGGAAAGAATGCTATTTTCTCCTAGAGAGAGGGAAAATCGAACCCCCTGAGGTGGTCGTGTGGAGAAGATTTGGATGTCTAGAAAAATGCATGGCTACGCATCCATATCTAGGTTGATGACCTTACAAAAGAAAAAAGTTAAGGCAACAAAAAGGTTGGTGGATAAACCCCGAACATCTCAGGAGATCGACACTCCTTTTAAAATTTATGAAGGGTAGGAGTAGAGAAGAAATAAAGCCAACATACATCATAGAGAGAAAAGTAAATAGAGAGGGGAGCACAGCTTGGTCCCCACTGACATGAGATTTTATTTCAATGAGAAATATGCCCGAGAAAGGGAAGTCGCAGCATCCATCGATAAAAGAGAGATGGAGAACTGCGTGAAGAAGGTATTGTAGGAAATAGAAGTGTAAAACATTCCTACTCAAGGGGAGAATCCAGGGACTGGGGAAATCCCTGCTTCCACCTTCATTTCTCCCTTCTCGAAGGAAATTCTGGCATTACGCCTTCCCAGAAAATTCAAGATGCCTCAGCTAATCACCTACTATGGGAAGACTGACCCCTCCTTGCACGTAAACATGTTTAAAGAGATGATCCTGATTCAGGGTTTGACAGAACTGCCATATGTCACCCTTCCCCTGACTTTAAAAGGACCAGCCAGGCGTTGGTATAAGAATCTGTCACCTGCAAGCATCCACAACTTCAATCAATTGATGACCATCTTCAAAAATAAGTTTAAAGGGAGGGTAGCCACCAGCCAAAATCTGTGCACTCCTGAAAAAATTCGAATAATCCCAGGCAGGAGAAAGCCCTTCGGAATGATCGACAGAAAGATAAGAAAAGTAGCTATCGAAACCCCAAAAATAACAAGAGGAACGCAAACGAAACTGACAGGAAGCAGGAAAATTATTTTTCCAATCAACACAAGGATAAAAGACCCTAAGACCCTCTTTAATAAGGAATCCTCCCAGGAAAATTGAGCAGATAGCTGCCTAGGAATTCACACTCCCCCAAGTTCCCCTGTTAAAAATTTGTGAACATGCCATGAATGGGGAACTCTTAGCACCACACCCTCAAAGTATAAAGTTACAAGTGTCCAAGAAGAATAAGGGTTAATCCTACGAATTTCGTAAAGAGGGCGTCCACACAACATGAGGATTTACGAAATCAGATTAAGGTACCAGTTAAAAAACCACTACGCTACTAACTGTGTTATAGATTCTCCACATACTCTCCCGGGAGCTAGCCAGCATCATGAAGATGAAGATGATAAGGAACCAGATCACATCATGGTCATCTCAGGGGGATTTTTCGGGTAGCTTAAGAGGGTTTCCTGAGCACTAAATGAGAAAGCCCTCACTAAGTGGTTCGAGCAATCAGACCTGAAACATACAAGTTAGTCCAACTCAATGATAATATTCCGATCCAGGCATGAAATTCGGGGATGCAGAAAAAATATTGCCCCTAAGAGAGCCTTTTCTCAAGTTGACACACTTGTAACATTCGCTTGTATTTTCTCTTGTGTAAATAAAATAGAATGCTTGAATCTTTCTTAGCATCTCTCAGAGTCTCTATTTGTCTCAGTAATCTCCTCTAGTGTTAAGATTGGCCGCGAGCCCTAAAATCCTTTGATACTAATCGAGTGAAAAATCCTGCCCAGCCCAGGTTCTATAAATCCTTGGTCCAAGTCAGGCATCCTGAGAGTTTAAGACCTGATTTCTGATTAAGGGGCGATAATTCCTGATAGTGTCAAGTCCCTTCAGAGTTAAAAATCCTACTCAGCCCAGATTTCATAAATCCTTGATCCAAGTCAGGCATTCTGAGAGTTTAAGACCTAGTTTGTGATTAAGGTGCAGTAATTTTTGGTAGTGTCAAGTCCCTTCAGAGTTATAAATCCTGTTCAGTCCAGGTTTCATAAATCCTTGGTTCAAGTTAGGCATTCTGAGAGTTTAAGACCTGGTTTGTGATTAAGGCGTAGTAATTCCTGGTAGTGTCAGGTCCCCTCAGAGTTAAAAATCCTACCCAACTTAGGTTTCATAAATCTTTAGTCTAAGTCAGACATCTAGAGAGTCTAAGACTTGGTTTGTGATTAAGGCGAGGTAAACCCTGATAGTGTCAATTCATCTTCCAATGTTCAGAATGGCTTTAAGCCCCTAAAGACCCCTGACCTGGTTGAGAATGCTCCTAAGATCTCGGGTAGAGTTAAGCTCCAAAGTTCGTCAAATAAAGACACCTGAAGACCCCTGACCCTAGTCGAGATTACTCCTAGGATCTCGAGTGAAATCAAGTTTTGAGGCTTCCCAAATGTACTATTAAACCTGAGATATTTATGGCCACTCTTGAAGCATAGTCAGTGACGATGTTCACGTAGCTGATTTATGCTCAAGCTATGATCAAAGTTTCTTTATAATTAGTTGAGTAAAGAAGAAAAACTGGCCTGAGAGACACAAAAATAGGTAAAATTCCTTTCCATTAATAAAGAATTGGGATAGTACATGTATATATTGTACATACAAAAGAATCAGTCTTAAGGAGCAGGACATCAAAGAATTTTTTATAAAAAATATATTCTAAATAAAAATATATTATAAGTCCTAAAGTACTAGGTGGGAGGCCTTTTTCACCCTCAGTCTAATATCTCTACTAGTACATCCTCTACTTGGGGGGTAGAAAGTGTTTCTTCATCAAGCTTCTGAGAGGCAGGAGGATTTTCTTCCCTCTTTCTTACTAAAAGGGCCTTTTCATCATATGTGGCTCGGGAAGGAGAAGAAGCACCTTCCTGGTTCCCTGACAAATTTGGAAGGTCCAGTGATTCGGTACCCCTGGTGGTTGCCTTAGAAAGACCTTCTGTTATGTCAATCGAGTAAGTTTTATCTCTCAGTCTTCCGTCATCGATAGCCGTATCGTCCATTTGGGCTACAAGGGGATTATCTGAAGAACGAGTCCTAGAAGTTCCTGAGACGTCGCGGCCCAACTGGTTGAATAACCAGTGTAGGTCTAGCTTCGAGTACTCTTGGAGGAAGAGACTGCTTGTTAAGTCTGTGCATTTTTCAACTCCCTCATCGTACTGATCGACGAGTTGAGCTGGAACCTCCTCCAACTTCTTTCTTTGCTCCTCAGAGGATTGCTGTAAATTTTTGTGCCCCTCTCCCCTAGTACTCGAAGCTTCTCCATCAAAAAGTTTGTCTTATCCTCCGACCTTACTAGTTCTGATAGGATCATTGAGTACTTTCCTTTCAGTCGATCCTCCTCCTCCT
>JAVXUL010000009.1:8316379-8326968 GCA_035590515.1 Trichilia minutiflora
CAAAAACAATAGAAAACTTTTTCTCAATTAGAGATGATTTTATGATCAAGAATCCAGTTTTTTCTCGAACGCCCATATCTTACACCATAATCTTACTCAAGACACATTCTTCAAGTTTTATATCCTCTCGTGCATAATCTAAACACGACAACGTACATAAAATCAATGGGAGATGATTTTATGGTCAAAAATCCAGTTTTTTATCGAAAGCCCATATCCTACACCATAATCTTACTCAAGACACATTCTTCAAGTTTTATACCCTCTCGTACATAATCTAAACACGACAACATGCACGAAACTTTTGAGGGATTTATTAATAGGTGGTTCATAGTGTTAAGAGACGGGTTTCACAATATCACTTTGACTCTTTTCTCTAAAATTCTTTAGAATTCATTTTGCTTATTTAGAATTCATTTTGCTTAATTGCTATCTCTAATATTTTATGATCTAATAATACTTGCATATTAAGTTTCTATAATATGATCTCTTTCTCATTAGAAAATTTCTTAAGTATGAATTTTTGGACAACTATTATTCTATCTTTCTGATTATCCTTCTTAGCTTTGGAGTACTATTCTAATTAACGAAGAATATTAGTGATGAATAATGTTAATAATGAACAATATCATATCTCAGTGATGAATATATAACAATAAATAAATAGTATCAATAGTTAGGATTTTAAATTTTTAATATCATTTGTTGTGCGCAAAAGCAAAATTTTAACCCCCCAAAAAATAAATAGAACCATAAATAAAAACCAAACACTTCAATTCTCATGTCAAATAATTCAAAATTTTAATTCTATAGTAAACACATCATAATAATTAAGATTACTATAAAAAAATAAAATAAAATAATAAATCAAGCCAATCATGATATAAGATTTTCATAAGAGAATTTTTATATTGATCAGGAGATTATTAATTATAAACCCAAGAACAAACTTTAAAAGATAACCTTTTCATAAAACCTTTAGAAAACCTTAAATTTATAAGTAATTAAACTTTTTAATAAAATTTGGATTAATTTATATTTGTTTTAATATCTTAAAATCACTTAAATTAATTGATATAATACTACTACCCAATTTCAAATTTTAATGGCTCAAGTATCAGATGTTTATATTTATTTAACAACTAATGCTTATGAATTATTTATTTATTTAAATTGATATTTAATAAATTTATTTCTTAAAATATGCATTAAAAATTAATCATAATCCTAATGGCTACCTTTTATAGTAAGGCCACCACTAAATAACTGTTACGTGATTGCTTTTATTTATTTATATTAATTTTATATTTTATTAATTAATATTATTATATTATATTAATTTATATTTAATAATTGAGATAAAATATTTGGTGTTTTCTTCGTCAGTAAGGGCTCTTTAGTCCTTTCATCTTATAGATGAATCCATAATTGAAAGGATTTTGGACCGGAGCCAATAATCCTAGGAAGGCACAGACGGGTCCTATCAGATGACTTATAAACGTTGGCCTTAAACCCTACATTGCTCCCCGCTTTTCTGCGTTGAGAAATTGTTCTTATACAAATATGCTCTGAACTCCACTCTGCAAAATTCCAGATCTTCTGTACTCGGAGAATCCAATATGAAACGTCCTTTCAGTTCCTTCCCTCGTCAAAGCCATTCGAATTCTTCAACTTCTACGCCTCCTCAGCAGGTACTTCTGTCCCTAGTAGTATGTGTGTACCTATATTTATATATGTATGCAAGTTACGGATACTTGTGTTGTTATGAGTAGAAGTTTTATCTAGTTTAACATTGATTTTTATATTTTTTAATTCAGCAGGGTTTCACTTCTACTATGTTACAACATTCAGGGCCAATGCAGCCTCAAATGGGAATAATCAGTCATCAAATTCCATTTCCTTTGAATAGTTCGAACGTGCACGGCATGGCCATGCCCAATATGCCACAAACACCATTGTTAACCCAACCGAATTTCATGAACGCTCCTAACCCTCTTCTTTTCTCGCAAAATAGTAATCTGGGTTTGCCCCAACTAGGTCCTATTTTTGGAAACTTTGGAAACTTGCCACAGAATGCGAGTCAAGGACAGATATTTGCTCCTAATCTATCGAGTTTGCCTCCACAGCTTAGCCAAACCGTGGGGTTGCAAAATTCAATGCAAAATGTGCATCAAATTATGTCTATGCAAATGTCAAATCCCAGTTTGTTTGGAAATCCGCAGCTTGGGTTTGCGAATTGCAATGGAGCTGGGCAGCATGCAAACCAAAACCGCCAAAACCTTGTTCAGCGAGGAAAATCATCTTATTCAAGCGGACCGCAGCAAAGTCAGAACTCGCAGCCATCTGCTTTCATGCGGTCACAGGTATCTATTTTACCCTCTTCTTAAATTATTTGTCGATTTATTGCACGTGGAAAGATGGTTAAATTTGTGGTAGTTGTTAGTACTACAGAAATTATTTATTTATTTTTTTACTTTAATTTTGTTTGCCGTGCAAGTTAAGAAAGAGGTTATTACTAACAGCATGTTTACAGTTGTGCATATGGTATATTTTAAGGTGTGGAATTTACTCCTGTCAAATTGTGATCTCACGGTGGTGCTGAATTTGTTGATAACTAAACTGCAAAACAATAATTCTTTCTACGTTTTTATTTGATAAACACCTATTAGTTTATGTATTTAAGCCAGTTAAGAAACCTGGTTTAGCAGTACAACTGTTTTGAAATGATGGCCATTTTTCCTGATCTCTTTTGCCGGTTTTACCGTCAAAACTTCTTTTCAAATCGTCATTGTGCACCCATTATCAATCGAGCTACAGCTTCTGTTGGTTAACTTATTGTCTTGTATTCTTGAAGGGGAAATCTGTTCAGAATGGTCAGGGTAATGCTTCAAATAGCAATTGGAAAAATGTTGGAAAAAACTTCACAAGAAATCCGACAAGAGAACCATCACGAGGGTTAGTCCTTCAGACTTTTTGGTTTATAATTTCTGTTCCCAAAATATTTTCTTTTGGAATTGATTATAAATGTGTAAATTTTACAGGTTCCAGAAATCTCAGTTTCACCAGATTGATCGTGCAAAGAGAAAATTTGGTTTTCACAATGATCAAAAAGTAGAAGGTCTCTGATTAAGCAAACATTAAAACTTTTAATCAGAAAGAAACATGAAAATATTGATCAGTTCATGAAATTATCCTGGGTTAGGAAGCAATCAAACACAAGGGGGAAGTGGTTCCTCAAATTTTGTAGTAATTTATCTGTCTGATGTGTTGCATATTAGTTAACCAAACCACTGAATCTTTTATTTTTCCCTTTTACATTTCTCTCTTCAACAGGACGTGGCAATGGAAAGGTACTGAAATTTGGTCAGGGTAATCATATGAACCAACCTTGGGGAAAAAAAAGGTGACGGTATACTGCTCATTTACTGATTATGCAGTACACTCTTATGAAATTGACCACTTGTGGTGACTCATAAGCAGTGAAGTTTTCACTGGAAATGTATGTGTAACAGTAGTTCATTACTTTGTGGGGGGTAGGGGGTTTAGTAAATAAGATGGGTAATGTGATTCTGAGATTATTTTAATAATTGTCTAAATTGAACCTAGGCTTTTGGCTGGAAAATAAATGTTTTACCTCAAACAGCCATGAAAGTGATCATAAACAATGGCTTCAATATTCAAAATGTTTTCTCTTTTCAGTTTACACAAATTTTATATAGCTCATAACGGTCTTTGAATTTTTCTTCTGGTAGTGAATGTTTAGGCAGTTCGAATAATTTGATTGCCTTTGAGTTTTTGTATGTCAATCAGTGGAAGACACTAGCTAAGCCTCTTGAGTATCATTTCTCAATTAGCTTCTCATACTTTTTCTAATTTAAACTAACTTTTCATTGTCTTGATATGTGCCTAAGAATACAGACTTCTGATGTTGTTTTTGTTCTTTGTAGTTTGTTTGCTGCTGTTTGTGTATCTGATTTCTTACTACTGTTCTCTGATGTTGTGTTTCTCAATCTTTCATATGATAGAAAATCTCTTGCTTTGACATATACGGAACAAGAAATCAAACAGTGGCGTGAAGAACGTAGGAAGAACTACCCAACAAAAGCCAATATAAACAAGGTAGATTAATTACTCAGTGTGTCCTTTATGTTACTTGTTGAGATTGGTGTTCTAATAATTTACTTTGGCACTTTGTAGAAACTGACTGAAAAGCAATTAAACTTAGAAGTCATTTGTGAAGAGGACAAAATGCGACGAGAGGTACATTTATTCAGTTCTTTAACCTTATTTCTTTCAATTTGTAAGATTTTTTGCTTAAATTTAAACAAAGTAGATATTTTTTGCCTTCAGAAAATGAGGTTACATGATCTAGAAGTTATTGGAGTGCTTTCCCGTATTATCATTTCAATTTTGTCGGCAGAGGATTGTCTTTGCCATATGTTTTTGTATTTACTTTTCGAACTGTGATTTCTTTGTCCTACTTATCTTATTAAACCATTTTCTGGAACTATTTTGCTCTCAATATTATTTATTTATTTTTTGTTCCCTGTTTGTTCACTAAAATTGTTTGTTACATTGTTCATATGAATCTCCATGATGTAAACTTTAATGAAATACTGGAGAGTTTAACTGATCCTGATATCATGGATAATTCTGTTCATTGTATTGTTGGGAGAATGAGTTGTAAGGCAACCTTTTTGATGTTGGAGGTTACTTTGGTGATTCTAGCTTCTTAAAGTGCCTGTTTTTCAAAGTTCCATGAAAATTTTGGTATTTAAATCTAATTGGACACAGAGCTCTCTGTAGTTTAGGGACAAATTGCTAAATATGATTGTAATAAAAATCTTTTTATGAGTAAAGAAGGTAATCAAGATTAACTGTCCTTCTTACTGATATTTGTTTTTTATTTTCATAGTAATCAACATATAGATAAGGTTTAGTAGAATTTGCCATTTTTTAAATCTTCTCTATTTATATATTGTTTCTTCTAAATAATATTTCAACATCTAATAATATGATTTCTTTGCAGCAACTCAAAGAGATCTTGGCAAAGCAGGCTGAGTTGGGAGTTGAAGTTGCAGAAATACCATGGCACTATCTTTCAGACTCTGAGAGACCAGTGCGTGGAAGGGAGGAGAATGTAAGGCCATTGAACAAGAGGGGTAGATTCCAGAACAAGCATGATAAAAAAGGAAGATATAATAGAAGAGAGCAATTTGCTAAGAAGCAAAAGTTAGCAGACAACAATTCATCTAACACCTCTTCTTTCAACAAGAGGAAGCCAACGCTTTTGCAGAAGCTTCTGAGTGTGGATATAAGGAGAGACAAAAGTTATTTGTTACAGGCTTTTCGGTTCATAGTGATGAATTCTTTCTTTAAAGATTGGCCTGAGAAACCCTTAAACTTTCCTATGGTTATACTGAAAGAAAGTGGGGTTGCTGGCGAGGTGGTGGAGGACAAATCTTTGTTTGTAGGTAGCAGCAGCAGCAGCAGAACCGCAACAGCCGACAGTCTTGTTCATGATGATAATGAGAATGAGAATAGAGAAAAGCAGAAGCATAACATTCAAGCTTCTGCTGATGAAGTTGACAGTGATGACAACGAAAATGACAATAATGATGAAGATGATGACGATAATGACAATTATGAACAAATGAAGTTTTACATCGGAGGAAAAGTTAGTATGGCTGAAGAAAATTTAATCCCCGAGGAAGAAGAGGGAGAAATTATTGACTAGTGATACTTCTCGTTCTCATCTTGAGTTGAACTATGACAATCCGTATTATATCCATGTATTCCATTTTTGTTTTCTGTTCTTTATAAAGTTGGTCAATTGTTTGGATTCATATTGTGATTGTGTTGTTTAGAAAATTTATGTATATATTCCAAGTCGAATAACGAAAAGATGATAAATAAATCCATCTATCGTTTATACGTGTCTTCTTATTTTTATAATTTACATGAATTAGCAAGTTCATTCAGATTCTTGCAGCATCTTATTGAAAAGTAATGGGTGAAACTTTACAGGGTGATAGAATGTAAATGGAATGAATCAGAACTCAAATTGCATCTCTGCAGTGTATCCAAGTGCATTAAGATGATCGGCCATTGATTTATTCATTCCTGGAGGTCCACATCTCAGTATCTGCAGAACAAATTCTGTCCATTTACAATCTACAATGGAAAACTTATAATTGATTTGATGTACTTTTCTTAGATTTACAATCTACAATAGAAAATTTATAATTGATTTGATGCAATTAACAAGGAAAAAGAAAATGACCTGAATATCAGGAGCTGGTTCAGGACAATGCTTCTGAATCATTTCCTTGGAGACAAAACCAGTGCCACCATTCCAGGATTCAGGGGGCTGCCAATACAAAACATCAGGGATCAATGCAGAGGAGCGGAGCAATCATCAATTACTACTAATTAAATTTAAAAATAAGAATACTAAGTAAAATATTCCATGAACCATACAAACCTGATTCAGAACGTAATACAATTTGAAACGGTTTGGAAATTTGGTGGCAAAACTATCTAGCTCTTCCTGGAAAACTAGCACGGAAATTTGAAAACCAAAACTCAAAAGTAAAATTCTTAGTCAATAGTTGATGAAACTTTTACCTTCAAAAGAATGTCTTCCAGTGTTACATTAGCATAGATAAGATGCACATGGGTTTTGTCTTTAGGGTTTTCTAATATGGCTCGAGTCAGCTGGATGAGCACATTGAATAGGGATCAATAGAATTAAATGAAAAAAATTAAATATTTTAAAATTTAAAAAAAAAAAGAAGAAAAAAATGATATAAATAATGAAATCAATTTCATGTACCTGAAACATAGGCGTAATGCCAGAGCCTCCAGCAATCATCCCAAATGCTCGAGCTTGCCCAACTTTGTATAGGAAACGACCCTTCAATTTGTATTTTGTATTTTTGTTATTTTTCAATAAATTTTCATTTATTTATAGAAAAATAAAAACACTAAACACACATTCTACTTTTCTTTAATTTGTTTCTAAAAATTAAAAGTATAATATTCTTATGGAATGTACCTTCGGTCCCTTGACTGGCAGATATTCTCCTTCCTTCATCTCTCTGAAATGGTGAGACATTCTTCCCTTCGGATACATCTATTCAATTAATTATAACAAATTCTTAACAGTTCATAAAGGAATACTAACTACATACAAACAAGCTAACAAGATAAAAGAAATAAAATAGAATAGGTTATATTATGATCTTAACAATTAAAAAAAAAGGGAGAACGATATTATTCATGTTATGATCAGCAATATTATCACAAAATATTATTTGATTAATTTCAGCATTAATTTTTACTTACGAGATATTATAAAATTATATATGCTTCTGTTTAATAGGCTATACCTTTACAACCAGTTCAAAGTAACCAGTATCAGAATCCAAAGTTATCGGTGTATATGGTCTTGTAACTTCTTTACCTTCATTGTCCTTTCCCCTGCTCAAAAAATTCAAAAAATGTTCTGATAAGATCATGTACTGATTCTGACGCAAATTTATTGAGAAATTATTTCCAGTGATAAAGCAAATGAATGAAACCTGCAAACAATATGTTGTCCAACAGGAAGCCCCAACACTGAATTGGTTTTTGGAAGTGCAAATCTGAACTTTGATACATTGTGACTAAGTGAAGTTTTTTTCACAAGTTTGAAATCCTTGAAATTCTCAGGATCCAAGCAGCCTGAAAAATCAAATTCACTTTCTCTCAACTACATTAAAGAAAACAATGTCATAAAACCCAATAGTAAAATCTAAAAGAGAAAGAATACCAAACAAACAAAAAGGAAATCCACTGATGCTAACCTTTGTGTTTCCGTTTCCTGATAAAACGAAAACAGAATGCAACAGTAGTACAGCATATTACCGTAACAAAAAACCCAATAAGCTCTGCTTGAGAAACAGAACTTTGTATGAAATCTTCCATTTTGAGAATGTCATAGATGAAATTCAAATTAGGTAAATTATTCAACATTTTGCATGTAGATAGTAAACAGAATTAACTGTAAGGGATAATGCTATACAATCTGAAGTGTAATATATATATGCCTTCATTTGATGCTTTGCTTTTTGTTCTAAGTTTTTATTATTCCCTTTCATGTGTTCAAAATATTAAATCGAAAACAGTAGTAGATACCAAGGAAGAGATCAAGAAAATCCATTTCAACAAGGAATCATCTATTCAATTAATTCTCCCTTTATATCAGTTTTCATTAGTAAATATAGATTCATGGTGGATTGTTAATGAAAGAAAACTAAAGAAATACATCAAGGCTATCATGGGATAATACATAAAATACTCGTTATAGGAAATATATGTATACGATCATTCGAAGGAATGAAATTACCTATTTTAATTTGCAATTAGGCCCATTAAGGTTATTCTGGATGTTAGGGAAAGAGTCCTAGTCCGTTTCATAATCTCCAGATTTCCATATTTAAAGGTGAATTTTCCCATATCTCCCTTAGATTTTGGAAAATAACACTTGGAGAGAAAGAATCAAGAAAGCAAGACATAGTTTATTATCTAATCAATAAATACCACATCACTTAAATAGATTTTGAAAATATAACTCTTCTATAATATTCTTGAAATGTTTGACCATTTAATTCATAATATGACCCAAAAAAAAAAGTATGCTATTTATCTATCTTATATTTTTATCTATCCATATGTTAAATAGAATAATTTCAGATCTATATTCTATATAAAGAATATTATGTATATATAAATTTATTTGTATAAATTAACGTATAATTAAATACTATATATTATATATTTTATTATATTAAAAAAATAAATTATACAAAATATGTATGGATAATATAAAAATTTTATATAAATAAAATTTATATTCTTGATATTATCTATATAAACAATTGTGCACAATAAATTCCATCCAACTTAGTCAAACATTTACACATGGAAAATTCCTTTTATGGATCTTCAACTCGATATTTCCCCAACCTAAGCCTCTAGCCGGCGCAGGCTGTTTAGAAGAAACAACCAACTTGAATTCTTTGAAAATGGATGGGTTGGTCACTTGGTCTAATTTAGAATCACTAAGCATTTATATTATATACAAAATTGGACCCATTAGTTTACAATCTAAACTATTTGATTCGACATATAAAATAAAATACTCCATTTAGAGCAAATATCAAAGCAAAAATTCAAAATTAGGCAAACCTAGAACACAGCTTACAGGATCCATCCATTAAATGCTACGTCGTATTAGCATTTTGCTTTTATTATTTTTTTGATAGGCCATAGCCCTTTCTAGCCGACTCACCGTCTGCAGCCAGCTCTTTCCTCTTTAGAATATTCTAAGTAGCCCCCACCCACCCAATAATATTAATGTTATTGTTAATCTGTTCAATAATTTTATTTCTTTGAAAATTAATATCCATCTGTCTTGGTCTGACAAGGAAAGAAGGATGGAAGGTGGAATTAAATAACCTTAATTAATTTGACTCCTTGTTTTAGCCATCATAAAATCGGTGATTTTCAACTCACATTCTTTTTATAATAAATCATTAAATCAACATGAAGAACAGATGGATTACGTGGCACAATTCTCTCTCTCTCTCTCTCATGTAGAAGCGGCGTTATTTATTTATTTATTATTTTTGGGAAAAAGACCTACGCATAATTTATTTCGATAAAAAATTATGCTTACATTACCCAATATAGTTGCTTATGCATGCGATACAATCCATCACAATTCCCTACGACACTTGATGAACAAGTTGAAGGATTATGTGATGATTATAGTTTAACGTATTGAATTAAACTATATTTGATACTTGATATTTATACGTTAAACAATAAATAATAAATTTTAAAATAAAATTAATTTTTTTATTATATAATTTAATTTAAAGAAGATAGTTGATGTCATGGTTTCAACAAATTAAATTATATATTGGTTCGAAATCTAGAAGACGTGGGGATATAAAACTTCCGTACGTAGGAGGATCATAAAATTACGTGACAATCATTTTTCTATTATTTGATACTCGATATGATTTTGTACAATAAAAATATTTGACGAAAGACATGACATCACTCATTTTTATCAACTATATTTATATATCCATTTTAAAATAAAATTATGAAAATTGAAATCCTTAATTTTATGTTAATTAATTAATTATTTTGATAGATAGGCTAATTAATTAAGAGTAGAAATTATGGTGAATTTTGAAATACACGGATAGCTTGAACAAATATTAAATGTTCATAGGATTCTGAATTTTGATTGTTAAACCCATCTAGAAGCAGTTATGAAAAATTCTCACTGTCTATTCATATACACAAATTGAATAATCAACGAATTAATTAATTAATATTGTCAAATTTGACTCTTCAATACTAAAAGTCTTTTCAAAAAAATTCTTTTAAATTATGTTATTTTACTATAATTTTTTTTTAAGATATTCAAATCAATTTATGCAAGTCTCAATTAATTCTTAAAAAAATTAATATAGTATTTTATCATCATGTCCCTTACTTAAATCACAAATACTTTAAAAAAAAATCGAACT
>JAVXUL010000009.1:8350025-8396772 GCA_035590515.1 Trichilia minutiflora
ATTGGTTGCACCTGCTTGTACTAGTAACTATAACCGGTTTATCAAGATAATAAAAGCGTCTTTGTTTCAATGATCAATCCGTAAAAACCAATCTGAAAATTATTCCTTTGACTAGATTCTCGCATATACTTGATTCTTCTTATGTGCGTTTATTTTTAGTTTTGTTGATTTAATTAATTTGTTAGTTTTTATTTTCTTTTAGTTATTGCAATTTTATTTGTTTTATTGGTTGATTTTATTTCCTGGTTTGAAAAGATTTGAATTCATCCGTTCCCTGTGGAGACGATCCCACTCATCACTATCTATAAGTTTATTTTTAGAACTGAGTTGGTATTTTTATTTTTGACGGATTCGACAACCGATCAACACTCCTAATTAATATATTCCAATGCTATGGTTTTAAGTAGGATTAAATGTTTATAATTTGAAAATAACGGAATCGCTTAAGGTGTAACAAAGCTTACCGACAAATTATGAACCACAACATTTTTAACATCTTGCATCTGCAATTCTGCCTGTAAAGAGGAAAGAAGCAAAGAAAATCAACAAAATTTGCATAACCAACATGAAGTATACAATTATGAAAATATTCCACTCAAACTCAAGCTTTATTTTGCTTGCATGCTCAGGGCAGCTATATAAAATAGCTTTTCTTTCAAAAAAAATTTCCGTCAGATTTCTTTAAGCGGATTCTTGCTCATCACAGCATAATAAAAGATTGAATACTACTATTGGGTTGGTCTTGGTATACCTCCTAGATAGATTGTATCAACTAGATTCTATTAACACATGAACCACGCATACACATAAATGGAAAATATTATAGGATGGCAGTATTCTCTTTTGTAATATAACTTGATTGTTTTACAAATTATTTAGAGAAAAGGAGTGTTTACCTGTAATGATTTGGTTAAATGCACTACACTGCGTTTAGTCGCCCCATATGCCGCAAATCTACAACAAAAGAAAGAGGTAGTGAAATAAAAAAATGGTCATAAGAACATCAATAGAAGGGGGTTATTCATGTCGATAACAACTTACACCTAAAACAGGATAGATAATCAAGCTTCAAGCTTATAAAATATTGTCATGGAAAAGAATTCTCCGATACAGCATGAATGCCAAAACCGATATGTAGAAAGATTATGACATTAAAAAGCCTACCAGAGATAAGTGTGAAATATTTCAACTATCATGATTTCTGACATTTCAGTAAGCTAGAAGCCACATTAACTTGACAGTTATCAAGCATGCCACTTCAGTTATTAAGTATCGAAGATTCAACGAAGTGGTTTTTCCAGTAAAAGAATGCAGCAATATAGGATTGGCACTCGCTAACTGGTGGTGGTCATATTTTAAAGGTGGCGAGATGCAAGTATCAATGACCATGGGATATAGCAGCAGTGGGTATGGTGGCTGAAGGAAGTGAAATTTCCAACAATGATTTTGATTGCAGAGATCCCAACGCAATAATGTCCCTTCGTCCACGTAATTTGCAATTGGGTCTCACAACCCTATCCGAATTAGTTTGAAAGAGATTATAGCATCACCAGTCAACTTTTAACTTGGCATTGTCTGGTCATACCTGGAATCAATTGACTTTGACGGAAACACCAAAACAAGCCCCAAATTGGAGAATTCTATATTTTGCCACTGCATAAATATGCTTTACTCAGAAGCAGCATCCAGTAGCACAAGTAATATATGTGTCATTATGCTGAAAATACTGCATTATAAGTAGCTTTCCTTGAAACAGCTCATCATTTATAGATGTCTGCCAAGAGAACTACTTTTAAGGTCTCTTTAAGAAGACAGTGTTTAGCTCAATGTATAAGCAAAGCAGCAGAAAATAAGTATAATAGCTCATAAAAATCTGTAGCTTATTAATGAATTATCTATCATGCAATACCTCGGGGTTGGTCTTCCATCAGAACCAGCTCCATCAATGTTGAAAATATGGCCCCCTCGAGGTTGGTCCCGCATCATTTTAATTGCCTAATTAACAATTAAGCATGAGAATAAACATGAAAATGCATTGAAGAAGAAAGAATACAACTTTTTTACCTCTCGACAGCAAAGCATCAAACCAAGAGTGTTTGTAGTGACAACTTCACTGCATAAACAGTTCAAAGAATACACAACCGTTTAGATTTCAACAAATGGGAAGACAAGTTTTTATGACACAAAAAGTAAAATAAGAAAAAATAGTGGTGCTTAATTTGCATACATCAGATCTTCATCTGAAGCTTCTGCTAGTGGTTTATAACTATATGCATTTGATCCTGCATTATTAATCTGCATCATTCTCAACATAGGGTAAGAAAGTAATAGCACAATTAAGACTGGTAGAAATTAGAGATCACAGCTATACTAAATTAATTGTTCAAAAAACAAAAATAAAATAAAGAGACCTCTGAAACCAATCTCAATATCAATTGCGTATGTATACACGCAAGTATTCCATGTTTGTGTTCGCATGCATCTCTATGTTAGTCATATTTGTATGACATGACATGATATAGGACCCAACCAAAGCAAAAATAATTACAGTCAACAAGGTAGAAATTCTATATTCAATTTAAGCATATAAGATTTGTAAAAGTAAAATGATTTCTCATGATATATTTTGCAAATCAAAATGTAACGACTTCAACTTTCACCCTGTGTTGTATATGAGAGAAGAATATACAAAATAATACCCAGATTATACTAGATCTTTGAAATTTCAGATATCCTATCTTAGTATCCTTTAGGATAAGAAAAAAAATAGAATGACTGATCTAATCTTTCAAGATGAAAAATAAAACAAAACCTCTGTCATTATTCAAAAGATTCCCCATAATCATCAAAATATTGATCGATCAACTCAATTTAATTTCTGTTGGTAACTAACTTTGCTCCTACTGTGGAACATTAGCATGATGAAAACAACAAATTTAAAATGCACAAAAAGCAAACCTTGATGACATTCAAAGAAATCCACCTCTACAAGTTCAGTCACAAATAAAAACACATTACCCATAGTTAAATATCGTATAATGTGCTTAAGGTTGAGTTTTTACCTAAACATCTAAATCAGATACTGCAAACATAAAAAATTCCTAACAAATAACTCTTCAAGAACTTAAATTAGAAATCATAAAGAAATATTGTAATAAAGAGAAAAGATCTGGCATAAATACCCATATATCAACATATTTCAATTTCTTTTGCGCAAATGCTACTAAATCTATCACGTCCTGCCCTTCTCTAACATCACATTTTGTACCCTGTAAAGAAACTACAATTCAGAACCTGCTGAAAGTCGGTAAAAAATTTACATTAAGGGAAAAATAAGTAAATACACAATATATATATATATATATATACACATACACATATATACATACATACACATACACACAGACTACCAATCTTATGGTACATAACTGCACAAATGGTACAACCACACAAAGTTATGTGGTTGGGTTGTAGGCACCATGCCAATAACGCAACCATTTGCAATGTTTCACCATAAATTAAGCCACACCGCCTGTTAGAGCAGCTCTGTACATAATGTTAAATAAAATTCGACATATATATTGACCTGGAAAAATTATAAAGAATGAAAACAAGTCATGAAGGGGGTACCCACACATGCTGCTCCCCAAATTCTTCTCTCAGGCTCCGAACAGCAGAGTCCACTCGCTCAACTATAAAAATTCAGAAATTAAACACATTAATCATTAGCTATTTAGTGTCTCAATTACAGGTTTAACTTTTAAGTCGCGGCTAATTTTAAATCATGTGATTTTAGCAGTGTAAAGCGAAATAACCATTACCGTGATGGGGAGAGAAAAGTGTAGAAAAACTTGGAAAGGAGAGAAAGAGAGAAGAATTTATGTGATTTACCCACCATTGCGAAACACTCATGTTGAACATGCAATAATTGGGTTACAACGAGATTAAAAATAAATGAAGTTGATCACGTGAATTTCCATATGGCAGCTTATAGCTAAAGACAATAATCCTATAAATTAAAATTCCAAACATGCACACGGGGTCCATACCTGATCTTGAGCAAATTACAACATTGTCTCCTGCTTTCAGAAATTCCTTAGCCAATGCATATCCAATTCCTGCATTTATAAAAAGAAAATAAATGGAATTCAAACTTGCTATTGAGCATCAGATATTTAATATAAATAAAAATAAACCATTACAAATGCTATTTTCTAGTATAATAACAATACTACGACAACTTATAAGTCACAGTAACCTCAAGCTATACAAATAAATAAATGTCATCATGAGTTGATTTAACGCATCTCTGATTTATCCAAAGACAATGAAAACGACATGTGCCAATCTCTCAATAAATAATATGCAGCAAACATATATAATATATCTATGTTTCTACATTAATGCATAATACAAACACTAGTATCTAAACAAGCAAAGAATCTAGATGCTTTCCCCGCTGAAAAAATCATTTATTTCACATTTTTCCTTTCCATCACCATTCTCGTACAAAATCAGCAATCTACAAGAGGGGCTAATTGGCTCCCAGGTATAAAATTTAACAGTATTTCTGCTTCATTACAGTGATTTCTCAATCAACAAGATACTTACTAGCATTAAAGAAAGTCCTTTTAGGGTTTTTATTCATAATAAGATCAGCTTCGACAAGAGACTAAAACAAGCTTTAATTACCAATGAACCAACAACCATAAAAGAAGCCAAGAACCCACTTCCGCATCACATCCCATAGTCTAAAACAGCATCTCATCTAGACAAATGAATCAACAAAAAAAAAA
The DNA here is from genome assembly GCA_035590515.1 of Trichilia minutiflora. NCBI lineage: Eukaryota > Viridiplantae > Streptophyta > Magnoliopsida > Sapindales > Meliaceae > Trichilia > Trichilia minutiflora. The sequence goes on from JAVXUL010000009.1 coordinate 8,354,822, forward strand.
GCAGAAAGAAAAAGGAAAAAAAAACCTACGAATATTAAGAGCTTCAACAAATAAAAAAGAAACCTTTGGTTGAACCAGTAATCAAGACATGGTAAGGAGGAACCATTCTCTCTTTCTTGAAAGAAGAATCGGATCGTATAATCGCAGAATTCGATATTAAACAATGAGAAGGTTTGCTCAGACTAAACGAGCTTCGGAGGCAACCAACGGTTGGGAAACCGTAACGGCCATGGAAATATGGTTTAGACAGAGAGGAAAGAAGCAAATCATGGTTTTTAGAGGAGAACGGAGGAGAAGAGAAGTTGAGAAGGCTGTAAGTAATAGAATTATTGGCCATGGCTATGGATTCTTACAGCAGAACCGGAACAAGTTTTAACAGACAAAACTGTCCGTCAAAACCATATGCTGGAAATGGAGCAGAGCAGTTGCTTTCATTTTGACACGTGTCAACATGAAACTTTTGGATAATGAATTTCAGATCTTCAATATGAATACCCGTTACATTATTTATGTCATTCCACAACGAGGCATGTTTAGTAATAGGAAGTTGCTTACGATTTGTACGAGCCTGATCCAATATGTGAGTTGGCCGCCTATATTGGGCTTAGATTCGTCTTCAACTTCTTTAAATTGCAAACTAAGGAAGCCTGATCCAATATTTCAAATGGACCAGTTTGGGCTTGGATTCATCTTCAAAATCAACTAAAGAAGCTTGTACCTAAATCCTGAATCAATCAAAAACAACAGCGGAGAAAAACCCTAGAAATGCACTCTCTCGCTTCACTTTGCAGAGCTCGTTCTTACCCCGCTACGTCTCTGCTTCGGCTCTATTGCGCTTTCAATCCGGTATCTAGGAATCAACCAGTATCAGCTGATTTGACGGGCAAGTTATTTTTTCCTTAATGTTTCCATGTATATTGTCTACTTCTGTCTGTTTCTATTGCGGGAGCAAAGTGTTAGCAAAGGAATTCGTTTCGTTTACATTTTTCAATATTGATTGCTTGGTTGTTAGGATGATTGAAATTGGGCCCCGGTTTTGATTGATTGGTGAATTCAATATTTAATGGCAATTTAAGTTTTTCCAAAGATTTCGTCCCAGCTGCGTTTCATGATAGGCTAAAGTTAGCTTTTTAAAAATATTTCATCTAGAAAGGTAGTTTGTGAAAGCTAGAAAAGCCGAATTGAATAAATATCATAGTTATCTAGCTAGTGGCTTAGAAATGGTGCTGTAAAAATGAAAAGATAGACCAGTTGAAATATTTATGAAGTATTTTGAACTATTAGTTGTGTAAAAAGAATGCCCATTTGAATTGGATTGTGGATAAAGGACTTTTTCTCTTTCTAAGAGGTTATGTAGAAAATGGAGAACGTTATTTTTGTCCTTTGTCGAATGCTGCAGGACAAGAAAGTGCAAAAAATGTGCCTGGAATTTCAAGCAATTCGGGTATTCCAAAAGAAAATAAACCTGATCCATTTGGTTTAGGTTTCAGGAATATCATTCATTCCAAGGGTCAGAAGGATGATGAAACAAGGAGTTCTAGGCCAATGGACTTTGTGAGGGGAGTAATAGAGGAAGATGGAAGGGGGTTTATGGGGTCAACTCATTTTCCTCAATATGAGCAAAATGCTGACTTTGTCCACGTAAAGCTGATGCGTAATAACACCTTTGTTACAGTGACGGATTCTAAAGGAAATAAAAAGCTTGGGGCATCTTCAGGATGTTTGCCAGAACTCAAAGGAGGGCCAAAAATGTCACGTTATGCTGCTGAAGCAACTGCAGAACATGTTGGACGACAGGCAAGAAATTTGGGATTAAAATCAGTAGTGATGAGAGTGAAAGGATTTACTTACTTTAAGAAGAAAAGGCAAGCAATCATGAGCTTTAGAGAGGGATTTGGTAATTCACGAGGAGATCAGAATCCTATTGTATACATTGAAGACACAACCAGACGCCCGCACAATGGATGCCGTCTCCCAAAGAAACGCCGTATTTAAGTAATAGCAAGGCAGCTATGATATTTTGACTAGAGGAAATTTTTTGTTTGATGGTTGGTAGGAGCTCGAAATATTTGGTGGTGAACAAATCTGTGGAAAAGGTTAAACCCATTTCTGCTTTTCGGATTTTAGCACTGGAGGAAGTCTACAGTACCCAGTTTTTTTCTTGCTTTTATGGATGCTTATGTGAGAATATAGGTAATGATTGTATTGTACTGAATTCTAATTTTCTCTACATATTTTGTACCAATTTCGCTTGAAAATAATTGTTCACCATTATTATCTCCACCTTGTTACTTGTATTGTGTTGTCTACGGATTATCTGCTTGTTTTTGAGGCAAAAACAAATGGTTTTTATCTGCTGCAGAAATTTCTGTACTGTGTTAGATGATCAGAGGTTATAACAAAGTACTGTTTAAAACAGCTTCATTGATGGCTAAGGTGTGGAATCATATTGTGGGCATTAAAATAAGTTTCCCCCCAATAATATTGTATGTTTTCACTATCTGATACCAGTCAGATAAATCAAAAGGCCAGGTGTTTGAACATTTTTTACTTTTTTGGAGCAAGAGTAGTTGAAGCATGGATGCGAAAATTAATTTCTTGCATGCGTAGAACATAATGTGGGGTGGACTTTTATACTGTTGAAAATTGAATGTAGAGTGGATTGTGTCATTTGCTCATTTGGAGAGAAAAATAACTTGTCTCGATCAAAATTTAGCCAATATGGAGCGCAACTGTGGAAAAGGTACTATTTGTTGCACGACTCAATGCAGTGTTCACTCTCACCACCAAGCTCCATGAATTAATGTATGTCGATTTATTTATTTTCCATTTTCACACAGGCTCTCTTAATTTATAGCCTTGCTGCGAAAGATGTAGAGCAAGTTGACTTGCTTTGAGTTGTTTAACGTTTGAGCATAACCGGCATTATGCAAGAGTAGATACATAAGGAATGACGTAAACAAAGTTGACTTACCCTTGGTTAGTTTAAGGTTGGAGCATAAATGGCATAATGGAATGGTAGATAGATGACTCGTTCATCGAATAGACTCTGTTCTACCCTGTATGCAGGATTAGGGTTGCTGCATACCTGCATTTATGACCTTTCTGAGTCTGGGATGGACGAGGATCCCAACTCAGGCTATTAATTTAGGGGTCCACCAGATTTCTTGACAAACATTGGCTGGAGTAATTGAACCAGTGCCCATTGAATATAATATTGAAGTTAGCATACCAAGAAAGTAGCAGATCAGGTAACTCGTGCACTTATTATCAGCTTGTGATAATCCTTATGTATACTCTTGTATTGTACTTGGTTCCCAAGTCCTAATTACCGAGGGTGTAGTGTCCGACAACAGGTTATTTTAGAACTCGGTAAAACATAGAAAAGACCGTGAGATTCTGAGGATTGAAATTATGCTTGTATAAAACTTAGTTGGTCAGCTGAAAAAGGTCTTATTGTGACTACAAACTATTGTGTACGTGTCATTGGTTAATAAAAACACAAAATCAATACACTTATCAAAAAATGAATAAATAATATAAATTAAAAAGATAATTAATACTATTATATCAGGTCAATTTGTATACAAAAATTTATATAAAAAATTTATATCCCTCGTATTATTCTAATACAAAAATAAATAAATGCTTGCATGTATTAACATCGGGCATCCAGAAAAGGGTAACTTCTCATGATAATGGCATAAATTCACATCTAAAAAAATGATAATCCACAAATGAATCCGTATTCATTTTACTATAATGATTAATGAGAATACAACCACAATACAGAGGAACATCAGATGGCCAAAAAAAGACCCACAAAAATGTGATAATTGTCAAAATATGACTTGCATTGGCGCTGCAGACTCCAAACTTCAAACTTCGGCATCCAAGTAATTCCTTGCAGTGAAATTAATTAATGGCATATCTCAATGTAAGACTTCATTCCTTTTAATTCAGTTTATAAATAAATGAATAAACTAATCAGTCTACACCCTTGATGTCCTTTCAACAATCAACAGTTGGCCAACCAAGCGCATCAGGTTGGAATCTGGGACCAACAGCTTATCATTAGAAATCTTGTGGATAAGATATTCAAAGTATGTAGCTTTAAGGAGATTTGAACCCTTGAGTTCTTTATCGGAGAAACAAAGGTCATGCTCTTTGACTAGCAGCAAATTCACTCATTTCTAGATGATGATGCATTCAGTACTCCGCTAGAACATTGATGGCATCTACATATCCATCAATTTGGTTCTACATTTCCTAGCTTAGCAGCTGTCAAAAAGAGGAATTCTCTAAGGATCCATCATCACCCAGAGCGGCGCTTAGACTTTCGGCGTTTCCCAAGAAGCTTTAGCATATTATCAGTCACATCTGGTGGCGAGTCATCATCTTGAACTTGACTATTGCTAGAAGTGTGAGTTAGCCAAGCCAATGCCTCTACAGCAGCATCCCTTTCTGCAAGCTGCTTGTTTTTCTTTGGTTTGCCCACAAATTGCATTCCCTTGAATTCTACCAACGCCCTAAACTCATTTGTCTTAAGGTGCTTAGTTTTGTATTTTGGAGGGGAATGCCCCGCTCTCATCAACAGAGTTTGTAACAAGCTTTTAGGATTTGTTCCATCTTTTGTAAATCTGCTGTTATCAATAGACTCTTTTGGCTTCTTGCTTTCTCGACCAAAAACAAATCTTCCCTCACATAAATCTCCTGATACCAGCTCTTGAACAGCAGCCATAATGTATTTGCCTGCCTTAAGAATGTCAAGGCTAGAATTTTCAAGCTGCATCATCAAGTAGAATAAATTCTCATAAATCATGACACAGATAAGCAGCTCTGCCTTAGTACATTTACTAGAGTTTTAAACAATGAAAACCATAGTATCAGTCCTGAGAAAAACCAATACTTGAATCACAATTCTAACTACCAACCTGAAAGTAATGAACAGTTGAAAAAGGAAATTTCTTTCATTCCGAATGCATAAGATGATGCAGTTAATTAGACTTGTCAAGTACCCTGTGCTTTCCTGAGGTTTCCTTCCCTTCTCAGGCTCGCAAACATACACGACAATTTTAACAATTTCTAACTACCAAAATTCTCACTTGATCACATACAAACAAGAGGGTTCATTTTGAAAATTTGTTGTATTTCTTATTTCTCCCAAAGTACATAACAAGTAGGAAAAAAGAAATTTTAAAACAGGGGAATCACTAATCAGTTATTGATTTTGTATGTTAAAAGAGAGATATTCATCCATGTGCACGTGATTATTGATGAATCGTATAATACCTAAGCAATAACCAATATATAAACTCACCTTTTTTTCAAGGAGTTTATCAAGTTCTTCCTTAAGCTTCAAATAGCAGTCCGCTAAACTAGGATCCATGAACAAATCAATATAACCGTCCAGCATTTTCAAATGACCAGCCTGCGAACGGGCAAGCTCATGATTGTAAAACTCTAGCAGTTAAATGCCCCAGAAAACTAAATTCACTGTAGAAAACATACCTGTACCCCAGATCTTAGAGCACCACCAAAAATGATAAGTATTGAATCAGATACTCCAGTGGAATCACGTATGAAAACTGTATTAACCTTTACTTTTTCACCGAAGACCAGCCATGGGTAAGGAATTGTCTGGTAGCGTGAATTGACAGAATTCTGAAACAGAAGCATTACCAGTGTAAAAAAACTACAAAAATATCATAAGCAACATTTTCCCAATAGCAGAGAGGAAAAATACCAACATTTATAGCTTTAGGATGGTATAACATTCATGGGATAAAAAGGTCGTCGGATATTACAGCAGAGGATCCTTGATTTATTATAAAATGTGCTATTAAATATCTTAATTGAAGATATAGCTATATGATACATATGTACCAGACATGGATGAGGAATTTTCTATTTCTAAATGAAAACATAGTTGGGAAAAACGAACAGACATAAGTTCAAGTCTCCATATTTTCAAGATGTAATTATACCAAGTTGAGGTGACTTAAATAGTTGAGGCCTAGAAGCTAAACAAAATAAATGTGTAAAAAGATTTATAATATTGATTATTCTACAAACCACATAAAATCAGGAAGTGCATGGATTCTAAATAAATTATAATACTTGTGTCAATATTTGATACATATTAGTGCACATTCTATAAAAGATACATAATATTCTATGTTCATGCTGTGTATCATTGATAAGCAGAACGTGGGCCATACATTCTTTGTGCTGGGTGTCGGGTGTAGAATAAGCTCCTTCAGTCTAAGATCTGACATTGTCAGAATCAAGATAAGCGACAATTTGGAATTAGATTAAGATCTGCTCCAATAATTTTTACAATGAAATATAAATTTCAGTCTCAATGTCAGATCTGAAGCCTATCCCAATGCAATAGAGGATAAACAGCATATAAATTGGATTCACAGATCCCAACCAACAAATACAAGTCTACTTTTGGTTAGACAGTCACTTGTACACTCACCGCATATAGAAAGACTTGGCCATCATCCATTGTTTTGAAAGACATGGATGTCTCTCTATGCTGGAGATACAAGTAAAAGATAGAACATGTCAGACAAACCAAGACGTTTTCAGATGAAAGATTGACATACATTTCAAGTAGAGACAACTTACCACAACAGATGCTATGCCAGGAAAGAGGCCAGAACATATGACTGCACGGACCATTGACTGGTTGTGACTTAATTTGTTGTTTGCACCTGCATCTTCAGCTAGTAAGCCCGCATCTCTTAAAATGAAAGTAAACTGCTTCCTGAGAGAATGGATGGCTTGAAGGGTTTGTGCAGACAAGAAATTCCTCCAACAATACTCATATGCTGATCCTTCTCTTTCAGCGTCTTTCCATCCTTCGTATGCACGGACAAGAGCCATGTGATCACTATAGTCCTTTGCTGAGAATCTAGACTTTGCTATTTCAGCTAACTACACCAGAGAGAAAAATCAATAATTAATGCATGACCTTTCTTAAAAGTTGAAATCTGTTGCTTCCATTGGTAGATCATAACCATCTTCTACAACATCAGAACAGTGCATCATTAAGGGTTTGCCTTGAAGCACCATATCTAAGCAGCTATGGGCCCTAACTATAAGAATAAAATCAGTATGCTGTGGTCACAGATAAGTACACGCTGCTAATTATGTTTTCCCATCAATTCATTCAGTGTAATCTGTAGAATCCCACAAAATGATCTCACATCTGACTTGTTGAAAGTTACTCCTGACATAATGGACAGCTCAGGGTGTAAAGATCATAGCTCAGCTCATTAGAGGAATAACTAAGATTATGTCAAATGGTAAATATGCAGCCATTACGATCTTGCTGGTACTTTTTACCAAACAGTACTTAACAAAAATTTACTTGATAATTTAAAGTTGTTAGCCTATTCTCTTTTGAGCGAAGATATAAATATAGATCTTTGATAGACTAGCAATATAAATTGTCGGCAAGAACAAAAACATAAAATATAAGTACCAATCAAATAGGATAAAACTAATCATTCCAATCTTCCTATCCCACGCCTAAATTCTGTTCATTTCTTTTTCAGTGTCACCACTTTTACAACTAAAAAGTTGAGAGTAATGCAAAGGACTACAGCACCATTCACTCTATCCTAGCTCAATTATTAAGATACATGAACTTTCTGTTTGTCTTTCTTTGTACTGTGTATGTATGGCAAGATTTTGACAATTAATAGGGCTTTTCTAATTTTCCATCTCAAGTTATCAACAAATTTTGTAATTATTTATTTCTCCATAACCCTACATATCATGCTCTACAAGTTCACCTTGCAGTTCTCAAGGTTACATTAACAAGGCAAACAAAAAGATGCCAAGCCAAACAGCATTCTTTAATGTATATCAGGTACATGTTGATTTCCATACTTACATTCTTCTTTTCTTGAGGCAAAAGAAAAGGATCCCTGACACTAAGCCCAGATACAATTGTTAAAACAGGATCAAAGCAATGAAATATTGCACCCATTACTAGCATCTTCCCTAGCTTGGGATCTACAGGCAGCATTGACAAAAACTTTCCTGATTGGAAGGGGATAAACATAAGAAAAACAAAGAGAGTGATTAAATAACCATGGGAAAATATGCAAAATAATAAGTCTTCTCTCTCGTAAAAGAATGATCAAACTAACCAAGATTTGTCAGATTCTCCTTCTCATCTAACGCTCCAATCATCTTCAAAAAGTCAACAGCATTTTGGACCTGTCATTTACTAAACTTGTCAAATTGTGCAATAGACGAAGAAATGAATAACAGGAAAAAGGTAGGAAACTATGTTAGCTTAAAACTAAATGGTAGGTTAGAATTCTTTTGATATAATGGATTTGGCAACACCCATAACACTTGTAAATATAACCTCGCACAAAATCTCAACCAAATGCAAATATTTGAAATCATTTATACATTTGAGTGAATATAAATTTAGGAGCTATTGCTGGTAGATATGAAATTGCTTTTGGTCCTCATCTCCCAGTCAAATTTCCATCCATGCACATCTGTATGCCTCAGCACATCATCCCAAATAAATCAAGCTATAAGAAGTCGTTCTACCATTCTAGACACAAGGGATTGCACTACTAAACGAAAATTCCACTTCACAGGTGCAGTGCATATGATTAATTCATGCATTTTGCTAGAAGGAAAAAGCATGTACTACAGATATTTTATGATTAGGTGAAATCTGTGGTTTATTTAAGTTGATCATATCACACAAGGAACATTATGAAGGTTGGTACACCTTCACAAGCTTTTAGGTCTTGATATTTTACTTAATTAGGAACATTTATGATGCAGAATAGTCTTTTTCTTGTTCTCCGAGGTTTGACCTAAATCCAATAGTTAAAACAGAAAAATTTGTGAGCATTATGGTCGTCATATTTTGCAACCTTATATATCAAGATTAATATGCTGTTTGCATTCTGACATGGTATGGCAGGCTATAGAATATCAAAAATAGGGCAAGAGAGTTACAATAAATTAAAATTACCATGAGATTGAGAGAGCTCAAGGGAGTTCTCAAAAGTTCATAACAGTCCCTCGACAATAACGAATAAATTCTTAAAATTACTTACAGCCAATGGCTCTGGTGGTTGCAAAGCTGCTGACAAGAATTCTCCTATGCTTCCCACTTGCAAACACTTTATTTGCAGGCACAGAGAGTTCAAGGGAGTTCTCAAAAGTTCAGGAAGTTGATATTCAGCAAACGCTTCATAAACACATCTGGGGTAAAGGTGGTAACACTCTCCAGGTTGCACACGGCCAGCCCTGCCCCTTCTCTGCAACCAAGTTACAATCCAACAATGATCTTTTTTAGATAATAAGGCAAACGAGTTAAAAGATGATTGACAATGCAAAAATTGGCGCAATAAGAGATGGCAAGTAGATCCTGTAAATTTCAAACTGTGCATAATCCAAAACATAACAGATGGTAACAAAAATCTGTAAACTTCATAACCTGCATAATCCATGTTGTCCTAATCAAGGCTGATAAAAAATTACTATCATTCATGAATGGCCTAAGTTGGCAGAACCTCCAAAGCATGCTGACCATATCACCACAAAAGCAAATACTACCATCACCAATAATTATGCACATCCATGCATGCATATATGTAATAGAGGAAATGATTAAAGCCAAAAGAAGGTTATGGCTCTTCCAATTTCACTAAAAAAGCAATGCTTTCAAGTGATTTCCTTTGTAGGCCAACTAAATGTTGGTTAAAAAAGAAAAGAAAAGAAATCCTCTAAATTTCTCTGAATTTTTCTAATACCATGCATGGCAGCAGAAGATAATGCAATCTCACCCTTTATCCATCACTGCAAATGAGAAGATGATTACACTATCGGCCATTGACCATGGTGCAGCAAAAATTGAGCATTACACTAGTAAAGGAAAGATGAGAGTATACTCTATAGGACAAAGAAACTTACTTGTCGAGCAGATGCTTGAGATATCCAAGAAGGTAGCAGACAAGGAGTGTTATTCAATGCATCATAAGTCGTCTCCTTTGCTTTTCCACAATCAACCACAAAGACTACGTCATTAATTGTAATGCTTGCCTCCGCCATATTTGTTGCCAGTACAATTTTACGTACACTAGGAGGTGGTTTCTCAAATATGAGTTTCTGCAGAAAATGATGGCAGAAGATAGTTTACAACATGATACGAATGACCTCTGGAACGAAATGCAGATCATCTCACTTTCCCATGTGATCTTGTCATCAATAAAATTGCAGAATGCGGTTAAGGCAAAATGAACCCAGCCAAAAGCAAGTGCTAATTTTTCCAGGCAGGCTATTTTTAGTTGCATATGGTATTTGGGAGGAACAGAAGGTGGGTACCAATTGTTACATTTCCATGCAGAAACACCTACCTGCTCAGATGTAGGCATTGAACCATGACAAGTCAGCAGAAGAACTCGATTAGGATCTCCTAACAGGGGATGAGCTTTAAGTTGATCCCTCAAACAGCTGATATCCTCCCAACCAGTCATAAATACTAACACAGCACCTGGACGTTCTTTTCTACATATATTGCATAGAACTGCCTCAATAAGATTAAATCCTATGCAATCAGGCATCCAGTTTGCTAGAGAATCACGTGCCCTGAAGCTGTAATTCTCAAAACTAGATTTATGAATAGCATCCTGTCAAACAATGTAACAAAGATCAAGATCTATTCCACAAAACAAGCAAGACCAACAATATGCATCTTCTGTAGACATTCATACCACATAAGTCATACTCAATCAAAGAGATAAACTGGAGCTTTTCAAACTTTTCTATTCAGACCTATCTATAGAGCAATTTAGAGAAACAAAAAAATCTGCAAACAAATGAGCATGTAAAGTTGTAGCAAATTGCCCTTCATTTTATCCGCTGGTTTGGGGAAAATGATTACCTAAATTGCCAACAAATGTACTCTGCACGACCAATAGTAGATAACAAGGTGTTCTGCAATCTGTTTATTATAAACTAAAGAAGCCAAGCTAAATGATAGAACGATGAATGATAACATGGTAAGATGGAACATCTGGGGAACAAGCAAAATCATTCTTGAACAGAATGACAGAAGGTGGTGCAGATGATTTCATACCTGAATTGATTTGCAAGATAAGGAATAGCTTGCAAAATTGTTTCTCAAATCAGTTATACATGAGAAAAGGTATCACTCAGTTCTCGATAATTGCACATGACAGGGCTTTACTGATTGAAGTGGACTGGTTAAGACTAAGATTCATATATCATAGTAAACAACCGGAAAATATCATGTTCCAATGCTTTTCTTGCAAGAGAAAATAACAATAGTAAGATTGTCATTAATGATCATTACTTCCAGAATAAAGCTTCTTAGGTGCCTTAAGTTTTCTGTGTTTCCAGCAGGAAATGAAGGAATCATGCAGTAAAATGTCCATTAAATATTCAAATTCATTATGAGGCTTATGTAAATGATCATACCAATACTCTGGATTTGTATGCCTCATACTTATGTTTCTAATCGCATACAAACTCAGCTATGAAGATAGTTTAGTGCTGTACCTCAACAAGGGCAGTGATCTGGTTTTTCCGTTTCCGTGGCAACAGCTGTCTCTGTGTCTTCCACATTTTCTCTTGTCCATAGTCGTCAACTTGGTTGAAAGCTGTTAACTTATATCCAGTCATCTCCAATACATCTTCCAAAAATTGAGCTTGCACTGGATATGTAAAGCCCTGAATAATATAAAAATGCATACCACATTAAGGAAGGCTGACACAAGGAAAATCTTATTTTAAATTGTTAACTCATTGAATTCTTCATAACCAAATCCACATTTCCAAGAACAGCATGTTTAATAGATGAAGGCATGCAATCGGCAAGTTAAATGTTTGGAATGGAGTTGAATAAGGTAGAACTGCATAATAGTTTTCACATACTCATGCAAACAGGAATGTGCTCATCTTGAACTGTCCATGGAACTAGAGCTTAGATACCAAAGAGATGAGTGCACATTGAGCATTAGAACAAACCTTCTAGCTTACCGGAATGTGAATTGTGGGTGCTTCTCCAAAATAATTGGAGAAGAGCTCGGCATTCAAAGTGGCACTCATTAAAATCAATCTCAAATCTGGACGACGCGGAAGAAGATCCTTCAAGACAATCAATAGAAAATCTGTAACATGCAAAAAGAAAAATGTTAAAAAATTTCAAGGCTTGTACCAGAATGCTTCTTGAGAAAGTCCGGCAGTATAGTAAAATTATTAGTCATCACACCTTCATTCATGCCTCGCTCATGAATTTCATCAACAAAGACATGGGTGATGCCATTCAAGTTGTGGTCACTCAGAAGACGTCGAAGTAAAATACCACTTGTACAAAAAAGCAGATGGGTATTTTTACCTTTCATACCCTCCAATCGAACTTTGTAGCCAACCTACCAAAAAATATCTGTTGTAGTATAGCAGCAAAATGGAGAACTCTTTTAACTGAAAGACTATCATCCAGATGGAGCAATTTATGTATCTGTGTGTGCATCTATTAGACCATTGAGGTAGACAAAGCTCACTGTTTCACCAAGAGGCTCCCCTCTCTCTGCAGACACCCTCTCTGCAACAGCCATAGCAGATATTCTTCGAGGTTGTGTGCATATTATGCTACAGAATGCTCCACGACCAGATTCTATTTCTGACTCTAATATATATTGAGGAAGTTGAGTGGTCTTGCCACATCCTGTTTCCCCAGATATCACAATTACCTACAGTTATATGATAATTCATAAGAATGCTGATAGAGAATGTAGATACATAAACCATCCAAAGGAATTACTGATTCAAATATCTTTTAAGACACCTCATTATTCTTAAATTGCAAGAGAAGCTATTTTCTTTACAGACAAGGCATTACATCTCATAAGGTTCACAGTATACATGGAAGCCAGTAAGAAAGGGGCCCAGTCACTTGGCACTCTAAAAGACAGTTCAGAACAAAATAGACCTTACATAATGTTGTGATAAAAATATTGAGAAAAAAGAAAAGGAAGAGGAAGAAGAAGAAAATATGAAGAGTATAGACAAAACCACGAGCAGGAAGTCCAAGGAAAGATAGTCCCATTTGTTTCCAAAATTGATTTTCAAAGTTAATCACGCAAATGGACATCTACCAAACAGGCACTCATTTTATAATTGCCACTCAGTTCTGACTCAAGACCAGTACATTCTATGGGTAAATAACAAATGGACATTCATTTTCAGATAACATGAATCTTCATTTTCCACCATTGCGTTTAACCATTGTTATATGAATAGCTGAGATTAAATGAAAAATTCAATATGAACATTTTGAGACAAAGAAGCAATTCAGACAGAAAGAACCATGGAGTAAAAGAAATACAAAAACATGAATGCCCAGACAAATATAGTAATCCTTTAGAGAGACGAGCAAATAGATGACCAAGGAATAGTTTCAATATACAATAAAAGGAAGTATCGCTTCTTCACAAGAAAGCGTATGGTGTTTGTAAAGCTCAGCTGGCCTATGAGGTCCATGTTCAAACCTGATTCCGAGCTATTGCTTGTAGCAGCCTTTCCTTTTCCTTGAATGCAGGTAGGGAGTTCCGGAACTCCAACATCTTATTACCTTCAGGTGATTCCTGCAAATGAAAAGGTAGTATAATTACAAGTGAGACCATGCACAAGGTATTGCAAGTAATATTTGTACTTCACGGTACAAAATTGAAGGCAAAAGAGAGAGGAAACAAGTTCCAATGGCTAAGAATCTTAAGCTGACTAAATGATTGCACAATCTGTGCATTTGGTACCATGTTAGAAATATCTGAAAGTAGTTGAGTCATACCTGCCAAGCCCTTTGCATGTTCCGCATTTGCAAACTCCTCCTTTGAAGAACCTTCTCCATTACAGACTCATCAAGGAAAGAATCGGAATTTTCATTCAGATTCTTATCTTTAGTCTCATCAATAGATTTAGATTCATCTAAATTCTCGCTGACCTTTCCAGAACTTAACTGAGTTCTGTCCAGGTGTTCCTGTAGTAGACCCTCAACTCTCCTCTGCAAGCTTAGTGGGATAACAACCTGCACAAACAAAGCATCAAAAGGCCAACTCTCTTGAATGACAAAATGCCATGATCTATACAGAAATGAAGCTTTCTAGATCTCCCAGAGATGATTACCTCCCTCTGTGGCCGCTTGTCATCCAAATCAGGCCTATAGTTGGGAAGAGGAACCTTGCTTGCAACCACGGCTTTTCCATAAATTTGACTATTACAGAAAGAACCAGGGTGTAAGGCAAAGTAATATAATGCCCTCCACAAATGACAAAACATATAAATAAAGCAATAAACAATGCACATGGTGCTCATATACCTGTAAAGTCCCAGCCTTTTGGCAAGAAATGAGATCTGTTCGTAGTCTCTTCTATCCCTTTTATCTCTGGACACAACCTCCTGATCAGTTTCACTCCGTAATAGCATGCCAAGTTTCCACTTCCACTCATCAATGTTCGCCACCGTTGATGATGCCTGGCATTAATACTTAAATGTTGTATCAAACCATTGTTTATACTCAATCACTTTGAACCAGACTTGGGCAACACTGATAAAGAATGAACCATAGACCTATAAAATCTGTCTGCAACACATTTTATCATTTTCTAGGAAGCAAAATCACAATAGCACACCAGGAGAGTACCTTTATCAGTATCAAAAGCGTTTTATGTCAAATGTTTAGTGTTTCCATAATATTTATAGATATTAAAAAAAAATTATAGGGATTTAAAACATGGAGTGCTTTCTGAAGAAGCACATGATAAATACTAGTCAAGGAAATGGTCTTCAATAGTAAAAGCAATTACAATGTTCTCCACTCGTACACTTGATAAGTTCTATTCAGAAAATACGTTCATTTGATAGAGCTTTATGCAAAAACTCTCCTAAACACGTACAACCTATCTCAGCAACCAGACAAAATGCAAGGTTACAGAACCAGAATTACAAATTAAGTCTCCTCTTCTTTTTTATTTTTTTTTCCGAATGAATAAAACAATTACAGCAATTGAAGTAAATAAAGTAACATAAAACACAAACAGACCTTATGCCCTTCAAAATCGCACTCATACTCATCGTCGGAAAACTGCTCGACAGCATAACCACAAAACCCTCGTCGTATTGGTGCACTAGATGAACTAGGCAGCGGTACAAACAAGCTGAAAACGGTGTTATTTTTAGCTCCACAACGAGAGCGAAATAAATGACGATCGTTGAAGATTGAGCGAATTGACCCAAAAAGAAAACCTGCTGCCTTGTATTTGTGCATGTTCTACTGGGAGCAGGGCATGGCGCTCCCTGTTAACACACGCCACCCCTTGATCAGATTTAAACAAAATTTTATGTTTCTGTGCGTTGAAGACTTATGGGCATCAGTAAATAATTCCGGCTGTGGGTTAACGAAAAATGATCGGAACAAAATTTACATAGAATATCAGCAAATTCTTACATGCAGAATTCAAAGCAACATGAAAAAAAAAAAAAATGAAGTAAAACTCGCCCGTTAAGAGAGTGTTCGCGCTGTATACCTACGCTTGAAATGGAGACTTGAGAATCTAAACAACGACGAACTAAATGAGTTGGAACAAAGATGAAACGAGGCCCCAGAAATCTCATTCGTTTTCTTTCTAAGTGAAACTATGGGCCAGCGCAAATGCTATTAGGGCTGAGATTTTAAGGGGCGACATGAAACCTCATTCTTTCCTCAGTCCATGTTGTATTAAAAGTCCCCCTCCATTATTATTTATTATCACAAATAATTAGTTTGTGGCTTTAATATTATGTCATATAAAAAAATATAATTTAACATATTGTAAATTAAAATACCAAATTTAAAACATTAATAAAAAAGGATTAACTTAAATTTTAATTTAAAACTAGATAAAAATTTTTAGTCATTAAATCATGCAATTTAATAGTTACGATCTAAAATTAAAAAAATTATATTTAATACTAACAACTTTGTCTTTACATTTATTATTGAATTGTATAAATCAATTACTAAAAATTTGTATTTAGATTTAAGTTAGAAAATGTAAGTCAATGAAGACCTAATCTAATAAAAAGGTAAATGGCTTTTCATTAAAATTCAATTTTATGAGATAAATGATATCACTATTTCAATGAATACCAAATTAACTAAGACATATTATTGTTATTTTTTGTCTAAAGCCGAAATATTGAACTTTAGAATTTAGATGTAGCTAAAACTGTTTGTTTACTCAACTTATATCTAAAGTTGAGTTAAATTATCTTATATTAACTAATAGAACTTAAATATAAATTATTGAAGTATGAATAAAATAAAATTTTATAATTTTAATAATATCCTTAATGAATTTAATTATTTTTTTATTTAAACTTTAAACTATCTTAATCTCTTGTTATCTCTTTTTATTTTAACATCTTGTTTGCAACTCTTGTTAGACTTATGTGTCTTTTTTTGTTATTTATTTTTATATTCTCTTCTCAATATAACCTCTTGCAATTTCTTGTTTTTTGTCATGGTTTTAATTTGTTGATATAATCTCCTATAGTTGCAATACCTTTTCATCATTTTTGCGGAATCATAAGATAACGTAGTCTTTATTATTAGCTTCCAATATAAACTTATAATTTATGATTCTTCTTAAATTAGCAAAACATCAATAATAAGCACTACATTATGTCATGGTTCTATATAGGGGAAGTAACTCATGATATGCTAAAAAAAACTTAAATAATATTTTTACGAGTATAATAAATTTTTCATACTCTAATGGATTTGAGTGTTAAAAAATGTACGAAATTTCGCATCAATAAATATAATACTTTAAAAGAGTATATATGTCGAAATATCGTTTTTTAAATATTTTATTTTAAAGGATTCAAATAACTTAATATTTATATTCAATCGTTAAAAAAAAAGTCATTCAAATTCAAAGTGTAGCCATATTCAAGCTTTAGCTAAAAAAATAAATGCCATCATAAACATTAAAAATTAGCTATTATTAACAATTGAACTTACTGATTTAGTTAATTAAATTCATATTTCTATCATTTATACAATAATAATGTTAAACATATCAAATTTTATTTGTAAAACATGTGTTTTAATATAACTATGATGAATAATTGAGATGATGTTCACCTTATCTGATATAATATATACTAGTTATTAAAAGGAAAGTAAGACAAAACATAATCTAACATTCAATTAAAATATATATTTTCCCTAAACAATTAAAGTAAACAAACAACTAATGGCATAAACCTATTTAATTAAATTTGATAAATTATATTTTTATTTAATAAATTGTTAAAGTTGGCAAGCATATTATAGATAATTAAATCTCATTGTATAATAGGCATATACAGAAATGGGTTTATCAAAGAAATTAAGGTGAATTTAACTATTTAAGTAGCCACTACCCACTTTGCTTGGGAACAATGGAACATTTCTCTAAAAAAGACAGGGCATATAATATTTTTACAAACACACAATAATTTGAGCTGCATTACGTACGAAATTACTAGAAGTGGGTCTTGTTCGTATTAAAAAGAAATGGGGGCAATCAGAGAAAGTGTAGGGTGAGGTAATTATTACCCACGGATTGACAAGAAGAACCGTGAAACTGAAACCGAAGGTGTTTACAACGGCCCATTTCCCAACAAAACCAGAGTGAAACAACGAAAACAAAATGACGAGGGGGTTTTGCTTTTTGGGCCCTCTTTAAGGACACCTGCTTCAAAATCTCTTCGCTCCTTTTTCATTCATTCTATTATGTTCAAATTTTCAAGACCTTGTCACATGGCATGGGTTTCTCCAAAGCAAGTATACCAACATGAACGCCCCTATAATCGGTGATTTTTTTTTTTTTCAATTTTTTTCTTCTTTGTTGGGTTTCTCGTTTCTGTCTGTTTTGTGTAAGAATTGCTGATTTTGTATCTAAATTTTTGGCTGTTTCTTTAGATCCTCTGCAAGGAGATTTCCAAGAAGTGATAGAGGAGTATTTGGAACATGGGGTTATGAAATGCATTGCGTTTAATCGTCGTGGAGCTCTTCTTGCTGGTAAAGTTGTTTGCTTTCTCTCATTTTTGTGGGGAAGGAGTAGCCGTTAATGCTAGCTTAGCTGCTGCCCTTTCAATAGTTGTCAAATTTTACTTCCAGGGTATTTTTTTCCCTGGAAAAGTTGACGATTTATGTGGAAAGACATAATTGTGTTATTTCCCTGGTGTTGACGGGATTTTTTTAAGGCGTTTCAGTGATAAATCCTCGGAGGTAAATGATATGTATAATTTAGAGAGAGAGGAGAAAGAGAGTTACATAATATAATTTAAAGAGAGAAAATAGAACGGGAGTATTGCATAATTAGAATTTAAGAAGGAATAAGAAATATGAGAAGAAAAGGAAGTTTATTTGCTTAATAGTTATCTCCTCAATTTAAGACATATAAACTTTATATAGCCGTAAATGACGATAATAATAATGGAATTAATAAGAGTTAAAAAATAGTAACAACTAAATAAATCACGCCAACTAAATAAACCACGTTCTTGAGCCATATTGTATGATCTATTGCACTTTTCACTCACGTATCTTCCTCCCCCATAGCAATCCTTGTCCTCAAGGACGAAATCAGTCTATATCCTACTGAATTTTACTGACTTATGTTATAGGGATTCCAATAGGGTCTATTGTTTTTGTCAAACTGTCCTCAATTTCTTCAATGTTTGTATTGGGGTTATCTTCAATCATAAACAGTTGGGGTTGGTTGCAATGATGGCTTGGGGCAAATTTCTTATCACAGTAGTAACATAGACCCTTCTCTCAACGCTCCCGTGCTTCCTGATTGGTGATTTGGCGAAATCGTGTTGGAGGAGGATTAGAACTCCGAGTGGTACATTGGATTGGGGGTAGTCCAAGCACATCCGCTGTTGGGTTAACCATTTTCCTAGATGTTGCGATGATTGGTGGGGAATGAGCTGATTAGGTGGTTATCCTCTGTAACTGGTTTCATTCTTCGATTGGCCTAGCTACTCCAATCGCATATGCTAAGGTATAGGACCGTTTAATCTTCACGTCAATACGAATGTCATCCTGGAGCCCTACAATGAAATAACCAATTAAGAAACCTTCGGGTAGGTCATTGACAAGATGTGAAAGCCTCTCAAAGGCTTCTTGATGTGCTGCTATGGTGGTAGTTTGCTTGAGTCGTGTGAAAGTTTCCCATGGATTTTCATATTCGGTTGGACCGAATCGAAGAAGCACAACTTTGATGAATTCAGCCCATGTAAGAGGTCCGCAAAATTTTGTTATCCATTGATGCCATTGTAATGCAATTCCTTCCAAGTGAAAAGATGCAAGTTGTACCTGGTGAGTGGGGTTGATATTGTTAAATTCGAAATACTGCTCTACTTTGTATATCCACCCTGAAGGGTCTTCTTCGTCAAATTTAGGAAAAGATAACTTAAGTTGAGTGTTGCTTATGTGTTGAGGTAAGATGGTGCGGTTTGTGGGGTGTATTTTGCTGGTGGATGCTGCATGAGTATGAGTTGATATAGGTTGGCTAAAGGGATTGATTTCTTTTTCTTGGTGAGTTGAACCATAGATGGTTTAGAGGGCTTGCAATTCAGTCAACATAGTTTGGAGGGCTGTATTTACTTTATTGAAATTAGTGTTGAGAAGTTCAAAACTTGATTCATGTCGAGTTAGAATTTCGGTAACCTCGTTCCTGAATTCGGCATTGGTTTTAGCCCGAGTATCCATGATCGGAACCGCGCTTTGATACCACTGATATGTATAATTTAGAGAGAGAGGAGAAAGAGAGTTAGAGAATATAATTTAAAGAGAGAAAATAGAAAGAGAGTAGTGCAGAATTAGAATTTAAGAAGGAATAAGAAATCTGAGAAGAAAAGGAAGTTTATTTGCTTAATAGTTCTCTCCTGAATTAAAGGCATATAAACTTTATATAGTCGTACATGATGATAATAATAATGGAACTAATAGGAGCTAAAAAATAGTAACAACTAAATAAACCATGTTAACTAAATAAACGACGTTCTTGAACCATATTGAATGATCTATTGCACATTCCACTCACGTATCAGTAAAGTTTGTGCTGAACTGGCTTGTGAAAGTTAGTTTAAATAACCTATCAAAAGATGTCTTCATGTCCGTTTGTCCCTCATCTTAGTGTAGGTGGCATTTATTTAAAAGTTGCAAAATCAAAGTTTTTATGTCGATTGAATTACTTATTTTGAGTTGATAAATAATTGATAAGAGCAGTTTTATTAACTGTGTCGACAAATGATAACAAACTGATAAGTTCTGGCTTCATAGTGGAATTTAAGCAAATGCTGGGTGCCAGATATTGTTTTATTTATACGGGCTAATACTTGGTTTTTGTTAGAAATTTACTGTCTGAATGCTATTATGAAGCAATATTTACAGTAGTTGATAAAAGAGACTGATTTGGAAAATTTAGATGAAAAAAAGTTAGATAAAACTTTGGCACAATGTTATATTTATTTATTTAAAATAATGAATTATGGCATATAATTAACTCGAGTCTGCTTTTTACGTTTTTATTAGTTGGAGAATTAACATGAACTGATTGGATATATTCTATGTTCTTTAATGCTCACAGAGTATGGTTGTTTTAATTGTCTTCACCAGCTGGATGCTCCGATGGGAGTTGCGTTATCTGGGATTTTGAGTCGAGGGGAATTGCAAAGGAGCTTCAGGATAAAGAATGTGTTACATCCATAACAAGTGTCTGTTGGTCAAAATATGGTCATCGTGTAGTTGTGTCTGCTGCAGATAAGTCATTAACACTTTGGGATGTCCTGAATGGGGAGAAGATCACGTGCATAGTTCTACAGCAAACTCCATTACAGGCTTGTTTACATCCTGGTTCTTCTACCCATCTCTCTGCTTGGCATGCCCCCTCTCATCTGCTCCCATGATTGTGGACCTAAATACAGGAAACACAAGCACACTCCCTGTTGCAGTCCCTGACATGGCTAATGGACTTGCCCCTCCATCATGGAACAAATACTCTGATGGAACTCCTCCCTTCACTCCTACTGCTGCATGCTTCAATAAATATGGGGATCTTGTTTATGTGGGCAACTCCAAGGGGGAAATTCTGATTATAGATAACAAAAGCAATCAAGTGCGAGCCCTGGTTTCCATATCTGGGGGTGCTGTGATAAAAAATATAGTATTAGCAGGAATGGGCAGTATCTCCTCACAAATTCAAATGATACTGCCCATTCCTGCCCATTATTGTCTCAGTTTCCTTGACGGGCTCGGTTTATATTTGGGCTAAAGATTATACAGAGAACTGGAGTGCATTTGCTCCTGATTTCAAAGAGCTTGAGGAAAACAAAGAATATGTAGAATGGGAAGATGAATTTGATTTGAATATTGAAACTGAGAAGGTGAGTGAGAAAAACAGCTTAGCTGAGCAAATCTATTGTTTCATTTTATTTTTCTAAAATATAAGTGCTTACAGGTGAAGGAATCTGATATTAATGAAGATGATGAAGTTGATATTATCACAGTAGATAAGGATGCTTTTAGTGATTCTGATATGTCTCAAGAAGAACTGTGCTTCTTGCCTGCCATTCCTTGTCTGGATGTTCCCGAGCAGCAAGACAAGTGTGTTGGGAGTTATTCAAAGTTGATGGATGGTAATCATTCAGGTTCTCCTCTTTCGGAGGAGGCTGCACAAAATGGACAAGCAGCAAACCATGTGTCCAGCCCGCTTGAAGGTAACATCA
Organism: Trichilia minutiflora; assembly: GCA_035590515.1. Lineage (NCBI taxonomy): Eukaryota > Viridiplantae > Streptophyta > Magnoliopsida > Sapindales > Meliaceae > Trichilia > Trichilia minutiflora. The sequence goes on from JAVXUL010000009.1 coordinate 8,376,659, forward strand.
TGCTTATTGAAGGGCTACATAAAGTGATTATAATAGTTCTGGAATTTGGAATGTTTCTTATAATTTGTTAAACCAAGTCAAATTAGACGTACATTATGTATGGTAGTGCTTGCCATGGGCAGGATGTCTATACCCCAATTCTGTTTAACTTGCTTGGTTCTCTTTCTGATCTGGTGGGCCTGGTAGGTCCCCTGCTTAGCCAACCTGTTCTTGGAGTCTCATTTTACCACTGGCCAAATCTTGTCAGGCATTGTGGAAATTGTGAATGAATTGTGACATAATACTAATTACCAGTTGGAGGTTAAATTTTAATGGTTCCAGAAGTTGTCTGATTAGATAATTTAGCGCAAAGGCTCCCTTTCCAATACCTCGTAACATTCAATGTACAACATGTTGTCAAAGCTTGTTTCCGCTAATTAGTTTCATTTTTCTAATGAGTATCCAGCTCAAATGACTCTCATGCAGGGGAAATTATGTGAGGAAAGCTATGCTTACAATTATACTGACATGATTTTGCTCTGTTTTTTTTTTATTGGAACTGAAAGTCTCAATTAGCTTTGTTAGTAACAATAAGGAGTACATTTGGATGTATGCTTTGGAGTATGGAAATCGTAGTCACTGCATCATAGTTTAAACTGAAAATTCATTTCTCAAGAATTTCACAGAGAAGATAAACATTGTAGAAGACCTTCATTTAAGATGTGTTGACAAAAGAGGCACAGTGTTTGTCTTTGTGTAGAGATTGATGCCATTACCCATTGATATTTGTATGCCTCCTCAACATATCAGTGTTTCTCTTCTTGTCATTAGATTGTTCGCTATCTGTTTTAGTCTATTTTTTTCTTATCCTTTTTTTGCCTTTCTTTTGATAAGAACCGAGTTACATTACTCAAATAAATGACTGATTACTATGCTTTGATGGATAATCTGTTGCAGAGGACACTGGAGGAACGCGCTTGAAAAGAAAGAGGAAGCCTTCAGAGAAGGGGTTGGAATTGCAGGCAGAGAAGGTCAGAAAACCCTTGAAATCTTCTGGTAGATTGTCAAAAGTGAAAACTAAATCTATGGTGGATCAGGATATGAGTAATGGTGTATATGGGGATGATATTTCTGATGAGTACCATTAAACTATAAATCTGTATATTTCATTTTTACTAACAAGATTTCCTTTTTCAGATGAGCAACTTAGAGTCAGTATTTAATTCTTAAATATCTTTGGGTTGGCCAAATACGATTTTAATTGGGATTTATATTTTCCAAGTTCTCAAATATCTAAATTATAAAATCTGTGTTCTGTTTAGGCATTATTGGAGAAAATTAAGTAAAGAATCTTGGTGTGGATGTGATGTTGGGTACACTTGATGGGTGTTTTGCAGATGAGATGTTTATACAAAATTGTCTCATGGAATAAAGAGAATAGCAACCATGGTAAATGTGGAAGAAATTGGCAGATGTGGTATCTGGGGCTTCCTTTAGGAGGAATCATAGAGATTTAGCTTTATAGATCTGAACCTGGAATGGGTAGAGAAAAGATTTGATGGGTGGAATGAAGCTTTTCTTTCCAAGGGAGGCAGACAGACATGCATTTGTTTACAATCTGTGTTGTCAAGTTTGTTTACGCATGTTTCTCTCTATATTAAGTATTCTCATTTAAAAGGATTGGAAAGTTAACATGAACTTTGGGAAATCCTAGAGGAACAATCCAGATCCAGATCTAGATTTAAAGGAGGTTTAGGATTGGACATTTTGGTAAAGTGAAATTTGGTGCAACTGTGTAAGTTTCTTTGGGGATTTTCTTTGCAAAGAAGCTCTCCGACATTCTGTGTCAGAAGCAAATTTGGAATTCAACCACATTGCTGGGAATCTAACTTTGCTAGAGGATGGAGTAGAAAGGCATAGAAATATGACATAACAGTAATCTATTGCATCTCTTTTGTGTTGTTAAAGTGAATGGAGAGCTCATAAAAGTTGTGGAAGGAGTTGTAGATAGGTGATATCTTCTTTACTCATTGTTTTCTGGTTTTTGTTCACTATCTTCCTCCATAGTGTAATTTGGTGGACTCAGTTTAATTTCCTGTGGGTTGGGAATTTAATTTTTTAGTTGTAATGATGCATAGGCGGGTGAATTCTTTAGTATAGCCATTGATTGAGAATGTCTCCTTGGGTTCTGGTTGGAGGAATTCTAGGTTGTAGAGTCTTGGCTTATTCTTCGAAATTTTCTTTACATGCCATTCCTTGAAAATTTTCTTCTGACTGTCTTGGTGGTGAACCATCCATTCTGTCACATGATGAAGCTAAAAACAATTTGAAATAGATGAGATATTCTGTATAAATTCAAATTACTCCTGGTTTGTTGCTTTAGCTTCGCCTCTTGTCTCTTCATTGTTGTTATTATGTTTAAGAAGGATGTCAAAAGCATTGATCATCTTTTTATCGTCCTGCATCCAGATTACGGCGATATGGCATCTGTGGAGCCCCTTTTATGTATGTCAATGCTTATGGAAGAATATGCTGCAGTTGGTTGAGTATTTAAACCTTCCGTTTTTGAGATGTATAGTGATGTCTGCCTTTGGAAAGACAGCATTTTTCACTTGTGAGGATACTGAGTGGGGTAGAAAATCGATTATTCATGGAGTTGAGCTTATTTTTGTGAATTCATTTTTTGCTTCACTCTTGACAAGGGTTTTTAATTAGTTCCGATATTATTTTCCTGTTATTATTTTCAGTAGCTAGGCGTTCATGGAATCGAGTCGATTTATTTTTAGTAATAAGTTAAAAAAAATTTGTTCTTTGTACAAACAAAACTACATGATATTATTGAAAAAATATACAATTATTACGTTAAAAACAAGTTTATAAACATGTAACTTTAGAAAACTAAGCTTTGGCAGCCTTGGTCTTTAGACCAAAGCCAAATGGAAAGAGTGGATTATTCATTAAAATTAGTTAAAGAGTAATCTCAATAATATGAAATCATTTTAGTTTATGAAAATATTTTTTGTTTAAAATATTAGATATTGGCAAAACATCAGCTGTGGAAGCACCGAGCCCTTTGTTGGCAATGTTGGCAATGTTGGCATTACCCTTAAGTATAGTACTCAAAGGTTTATCATCCTCAGAATCCTCATCATCACTATTCAGGTCATTGCCATTTTCAGTTTCCTCCTCCTTAGCAGCAGATGATGCATTTTCAACCGTGATTGTTTTATTGATCATCGAATGGGCTTGATGCTTTTGAATTACGCACTGACGATACATTGGCAGATGAAGCAGACATCATCCGGCTTGGTGGAGGAGATTTCGCTGGCGATGCCTTAGAAGGTGCAATTGCTGTCTCTCCCCTCTGGCATGAGCATTTTGACCATTGTCTGTGGATGATGATACCTTTCTCCCTTATGAATTTGATTGGTTTTGACTAGGGGCTGCATTAAACCGTTTGAAAACTACTGAACCATCGTCATCATTGTAATATCATTGACTATGCCCGGTTTAGGAGAAGGTTCAAACTGCCATTTTTCTATGGGAATTAATAAAAAATAATCGTTGTTTATGTTAATTTTTTTTTAAAAATCATGTAAAAAAGTTTTATTTAAAAATAACACAATTTATTATCTTTAAATTAAAATACTCTTATTTATTATTTTTATTTTAATCCAAAACCCTTAAGTGTGAATAATATTATTCACGTTTCCACAATGTAAATAATATTATCCACACTTTGAAGTACAATATTCACACTTTAAATAATATTTAATAATTTATCTAAACTTAATTAAATAACATATAATTTTGTTCAATAATATAAAATAAAATCTTCATTATATATATTATTTATTTAAATTATTTATTAATTAAATATCATCACATGTTTTTAATTAAATATGTATAATTTAATATTATTATTTTTAAATATTAGCAAATAATTTTTATATTAAATTTTGTTTTTTAAATAATTTCTTAACTAAATATTCTTATGTGTATTTAATTAATTAAATGTCGTCTAAATAAATAATGTTTATTAATTAAATATTATCAAAAATAATATTAATTAATATTTTTAAATAATATTATAATTATTCATATTAAATATTATCTAAATAAATATATTATATTTATTATTATATAATTAAATATTATTATTAATATATTATGTATTATTAATAATATTATATTATAAAAATCAAAATATATAATAATTTTAAAATATAAAAAAAAATTAATTTTCAATAGTCTTTAGAGTGTGTGTGCACATTCTAAAGTGTGCACAAGGCACAACCTAAAATATGCGTCCAATATTCTATAAAATAAAATCTAAAATAATAGAAGATTTTATTTTATATCATCGCATAAAATTATATATTATTTAATTATGTTTAGATAAATTATTAAATATTATTTATAGTATGAATAGTAGATTCCTGAACAATATTGTTTATTTTCTAAGGTTTTGAATTAAAATAAAAATGATAAATAAGAATATTTTAATCCCAAAATAATGAACTGAATCATTTTAAAATAAAATTTTGTTACAATATTTTTTTTTGATTTTTTAATTAAACAGTAATTATTTTTAGTTAATTCTTTTTTTCTACCACATAAAATATTGATATGTATATCACAACGATTTCTGATTTTGAAAAAAAAAAAATTTACCGACAGCATGGTTAAAACCCATATAAAGCGCACTGTAAAGTGTATGCATCAATTCTACTATAAAGCAAAGCTAAACTGTAAATTGAGAACTAAAATAATCTAATTAAGCAAAACATAATGATAGAATCAAAACAATTAGTAAAAACCTAACATTCAAACATCAAAAAAACATACAAAACAATCTAAAAACTGTATCAAGAATCAAAATATACGAATAATCACGCATATTAAATGAAATAAAATTACCTCGAGAGCAAATTGTCTTGGGAAACATGTAAAAATGATTAGTTTTTTAAATTATTTTTTAAAAATAATCATATTAAAAAATATTAATTAATTAAACTAAAAATACGTTTTTTTTTAACGATTTTACTTCTTATTCAAAAGTTAATTTTTTTGTCGTATTCGAAAATATACTTTTAAATATGATTAAAAAATCAACTTTCGAACATATAAATATACTATATTCGAAAGTGTATTTTTAAACATGACAAAAAAAAACTTTTAATTTAGAGTAAAATCATTTAAAAAATATATTTTTAATTTAATTGATTAATATTTTTTAAACATGATTATTTTTAAAAAATAATTTAAAAAAATGATCATTTTTGTATATTTTTTAATTATCTTATATATATATATAAAATTCAAAATGTAAGGGCGAGGGTTTAAGCATGTTTATTGACCAAGAAAACGATATCGCATGAAAAAAATATTTTTATTTTATATATTAGATAAGAGCAAATTTTCATAATATAGATAAACAACTTTTTTTTTAATTTCTTTAAAATGGAATAATAGATAGAAGGAATCATGGTAACAAATGTTAAAAAAAATTTAATTTTTTTAATTTCTCAAGATACCTCATTGTGATCTTAAAATAATGATTAAGAGAAAATATATACATATCTTACATTAAAATTTAAAAACTGTATTCTTATATGCTGGATACATATATTTTCTCATTGATTTGAAACTTTTGTGTAACATTGGTGAGATTTAGATTTATTTACTATTAACCTATTTGTGTTAATTATTACATTTATTGAAATCTGTTGATGAATTTATTGAATAATCATTATATTTTGTCTCACGTTCATATATTTTTTTTCTATTTTACAAATATTTATTTCACTTGTAATTTAAGTATTATGATTTAAACTACTAAATTAAAATTATATTTTATTTAATATTAAGATGTTAGTTTATCTGATTAATTTGACAACAATAATACCTCTTTAATGTGAGACAATATATATTGAAAGGTAAGATTGTAGTTCTAAACTATGACAAATATCATATTGAACTATCAAAATTTAATGAATTAATAGATTATTATAAAAAATATTTATAATTTATTTATTTATTTTTAATTTTAAATATATAAATATTATTGTATGTGTTTAATAACATATTAATGGATATTTATTAAATTTTTGTAACGCAATTTAATATTTATGGTAGTTTAATATTATATGTTGGAAATTTTAGATTTTACATCGTTCCATTTACAATGATTATTTATACATACAAAATGATGCTTGATTGTTCATTTGAATTTAAAGGAATCAATAAGAACAAAATAATATGATTGGAAAGATGAAATATGATTTTCATTATTTGTTTTTAACCACTATCATTGTCTCTACATCTACATGGGCTGCCCAATGAATCGAAAGATAAAGGCCCTTTATCAATCATCACAAAGACCATTCATAATTTTATCATCATTTTTGTAAAGGTCTAATTGCACTTTACCCCCTTTACATTTTATTTTCTTTCAATGCTTTCAATACCTTTCCTTTCCTTTGTATTATAATTTACTTTTGCTGTTGGTTGTGGATACAGAAGAATAAAGAAATGGATCCAGCTTCAATTTATTTTTTATTTTTATTTTTTTAATTTTTGCCAGTACATTGCATGGTCTATTTTTTATTTTGATCCAACTCTAGTTTTCGGTCCATCAATAAATTCGGAAGAGATAAAAGGCATTGGAAGAGAAGTGAAAACAAATTGGAAAAGAGAAAAAAAAAATAGGAAGAATTTTGGAAGAAGTTATATATTTTTTTTTTCAAAAGATGAAAGGATATAATGATTATAGTAAATTAATTTCTAAAAGCTTCCAAAGATATAATGGTTATTATGAAATAATAACCAATTAGTATATTTTCAGAAATTAATTAGATAAGGTCAATTAATCGAAAAAAAATCCGAATACTTTGAAATATAAAAAAAAATATTTGATATAAAAAGAATAATGATACCTTTTATAATTTTATATAATTTTAGAAAATTATAGTTTTTTTTTTCAATTTAAAATTAATGATAAATATTGATACATTGTTAATTAATTATAATTAATTTACAAAATAACATTAAAAAAATATTTGTCATTTGTTTTAAATTTAAAAAATATTTATTACAAAAAAGGAAAATATTTATAATTTTTTTAGACTATAGAAATTGTTTATCATTTTTCTTTTAATATCATTTTTTTAGACTATAAAAATTTTATCTAATAACTTATAACCTATAATATCATATTTTATGATGGTTCTTATTTTATATTACTTTTTTGAATAACTCGGAATCTCATGACTTTATTTTAATTGATAGATCTTATTCTATTAATATTAAAATATTAATTAAATATTTTATTTAAATTACGAATAATGAGGTAAAATTAAATTATAAACTTACACTCAACTTACATGTACTAAACTCAACTTACCATCACCGTACTACGTCCATAAATAATTCGTGATTCTTACTTTCAATCTTGAAAAAGAAAAAAATAGAAAACCTATCTCTGAGTGGTTTATGAAGTCATGAAAATTTTGTAGAATATTTTGAAATTTATTGATAAAAAATAAAGAACACGCATTCCTTATATTTTCAGCAAATACCTAAAAAAAAATAGAAAAGAAAGAAAGAAAGAAGTCAATGAATTTACAGGAAACTGACACCCCAGAAAAACAGCCATATGAACATGGTGTCCACTAATAGATTATTAGCCCAACAGAAGCAAAGACATAGCAACAAAACCGTGAATGAATGCAAGTCTTGCACGCCGCCCCACACCGCGTACTACAAAGAAAGAAAGAATCTACAAAGATAAAGAAACCGTCCACCAACTTTTCCCACTCACCACTCCTGTCTTCTTCTCTTCCTTTCTTCGGACAAAGAACACACATTTCTGCTATCCCATTTAGCTCAAAAGCTCGAAAGTTAATTTCTCTATTTGGGAAAATGAAGATGATGCGTGGGGTTTTGCTGGGTTTTGTATTTTTGTTGCTGTTGTTGCTGCTTGCAAATGCAGAGCATGTGAAGTACAAGGATCCGAAGCAGCCGGTGGCTGTGCGGGTTAAGGACTTACTGAGTAGAATGACGCTGGAAGAGAAGATTGGTCAGATGGTTCAGATTGATAGAACTGTTGCCACTGCCCAAACTATGAGAGATTATTCCATCGGTACTGGCTTAATCACTGCTTTAACTTTTTTTAGCTCATCAATGTCAATGTGATCTGAGTAAATTTCGTAGTAAATGTTAATAGAAATGGGTATTGCTTGTATGAGTTTAGCTCAAAGTATGTTGAGTACTGAACGGCAATGGTAATGGAAATGGATAATGTTTGTTTGAGTTTGGAGCAGGAAGTGTACTGAGTGGCGGTGGGAGTACGCCTCTTCCTCGGGCTAGTGCTGGGGATTGGGTCAATATGATAAATGATTTTCAAAAGGGTTCTTTGTCGAGTCGTTTGGGGATTCCGATGATATATGGTATTGATGCTGTTCATGGCCACAACAACGTCTATAATGCTACTATTTTCCCTCATAATGTTGGCCTTGGATCTACCAGGAAAGTGTTTTCTTCCTTGGATCATTAAGTTTCAGACCTTTTGGGAATATCTGTTTTCTATAAGCTTGTATCATGCTATTTTGCAAAAGCAAAGAATTATATAATGATGATTGCATTTATTTCTCGTTATCATATAACAATTAAATGATCAAAGTTATTAAACTGCTGTTTGATGCAAAATTTTTGAGTGAACTTTAGTTTATTTAAACTAAAGTTCGGCAATAACTCCTGTGAAATGCATCTGTATCGATATTTTGATGAACTATTATAATACAGGGATCCTGAACTGGTGAAGAGGATTGGTGCTGCAACTGCTCTCGAAGTTAGAGCTACAGGGATTCCTTATGTTTTCGCTCCTTGCATTGCGGTAACAACACAGTACACATGAGTTATAAAATTTCTGGATTCATCAGCACTTTGTTTATTTGGATGAATGAGTTGAGTATGCTTTCTGACATGTACTTGATAGGTTTGTAGAGATCCACGATGGGGTCGGTGTTATGAAAGTTACAGTGAAGATCACAAAATTGTGCAAGAAATGACAGATATTATACTTGGATTGCAAGGAAATCTTCCTTCAAATTCTCGAAAGGGAATTCCATATGTTGGTGGGAAGTAAGAACTTAATCAAGTTAAATTAATGCTTTCGTAAATAGTTATTATTGGAATCTGCAGCAAAATTCTCAATTTTTCTCACAGTTTTAATTTCTAGTAAAAAAATAACATATCTTATCTATATAGTCCTTATTGTTTGGTTATTGTTTACATATATCCAAATAGACTTGGAAAATTAAGCTTTCATAAAAGTGTTATAAATTTTTTGAAGCTAAGATATGGTAGAACGTATGCATTCAATTTTTTTTTTTTCAGTTGAACCCTGCACATTTTTATTTGTATCTCTGTCATCTTAAGTTGCTTTCAACAGAAGGTGAATCTATTCACTTTCAGAGTCATGTTTTCAACAGATAGTTCTATTATGCCATCGTTCTTCAAGTTTGTCATTCAAAGAAGGGAAGTATCTCAACAGCTAATATGTTCCTCTATTTTTGTGTTTTAACTATTATTTAGATCATTTTTCTTAGCTATTAGTCCATATAAGTTGTTTAATTTTCAAATTTTGTGACAGGGACAAGGTTGCAGCCTGTGCTAAGCACTTTGTGGGTGATGGTGGGACAACCAATGGCACCAATGAGAACAACACCATGATTGACATGCATGGATTGCTGAGTATACACATGCCGGCTTATTCTGATTCAATCATCAAGGGTGTTTCAACAATCATGGTTTCCTATTCCAGCTGGAATGGAGAGAAGATGCATGCTAACCAAGAGCTAGTCACTGGTTTCCTAAAGGGCACCCTTAAATTTAAAGTTAAGTTTCATCTTACAATTTTCATGCTTCACAGTTATAGAACAACCACATCAGATCATTGGCTGAATTGGTTAACTTGTGTGCAAATGTGGATTGTGACTTTGACAAAATAATGAACTCGTTTTCTCTGTCTTGTCCCTCACACAAACACATACTCCCACTCCCAACTGAATTCTCGAAGGAAGCTGCTACAAAAGTTTCTGAAAGAAAAGTTTTCTTACACATTGTAATTTGATAACTGTTCATCTGTGGACTTCATTGGTTTTTTTATTACTTCTTGCAAATGTTTTATTACCTTATAGGATCTTTCATTCCTAAGATATGCAGCTTAGCTTAACAAACTATTTGGGGTTTTGTTAATTGGATCTATAGTCACATATTCCTCAGCCAAACACTGGAAAATCATGTATTTTCTCATTAATGTTACCATCATTCATGGTGTTCCTTGTGATCATTCAATACCTTCAACATACATTTAAATCTTCTGTTGCAGCATGAAGTTCTTTTTCTTCTAGCTTTAGAAGGAAACATACCTTGTTAGCAAACGGTGTCACCTTTAGCAACTCACATATGTATCAATTAGTCTTCTTTTCTTTTATTTTCATGTGGCCATCCTAATATATTTGCTTTTCGTTACATTTGTTTGTTAAACACACTTCTTCGCTGCCAACATAGGTACCGCAAAGCATTTGTTGTTTTTTGACCAAAGACTTTCTTCCTTGTGATGTTGCTATAATTTTATAATGAAATCCTCCAATCAAAAGATTTATGAATGTATTCAGATAACGTCGGTTGTCACTTTTGGGTGTGCTTAAGCTGTCACCTTTCTCTGTGATATCTACTTTTAGTTTCTGTGAAAAAGGTACTCAGGCACAAGCATCTTTATGCATGAACACATTTATTTAGTCCTTAACCTAAAGCCTTCAGTTTTTTATGAAGAATTAAAAGTCGCATTCTTCTAAACATTGAACAATCATTGAACTTTTCTTTCCTAAATTTTTTTATGAACCCTATAATGAGTCTTTTTACTTTACTTTTCTGTGAACTTTACTGCTTCCTATGCAATAAATGCTTACAATGTCTCATACTAATTGTGCAAGCCATATTGGATGATATTCAGGGCTTTGTTATCTCAGACTGGGAGGGGATTGATAGAATCACCTGGCCACCGCATTCAAACTACACATACTCTGTCCAAGCTGGGATTCAAGCTGGAATTGACATGGTAAGCAGCTCACTTGAGTGGCAAATCTCGTCTCACAATGAATATAATAACTTGATAACTGTTTCTTACTATCATCAATACGAAGATTCAAAGCATGAGAAAAGTTGTGAATTCAGGAATGAATCTTAATTTGTTGTGTGTTTTGCAGGTCATGCTCCCCTTCAACCATACAGAGTTCATTGATGATCTCACTTACCTTGTCAAGAACAAGGTAGTTTCAATGGATCGTATTGATGATGCTGTAGGAAGGATTTTGCTAGTCAAGTTCAGCATGGGTCTCTTTGAGAATCCTTTGGCTGATCTCAGCCTAGTCAATGAGCTTGGGAGCCAGGTCATTTTGTCAAATCCTTGTGTCAGAATACCTAAAATTTTGCATCTTATCTTTCCTTGGGAACTGATATAAATGGACACGCCAAGCTATCTGTTCCCTGACTAGAGTTCCATACCACAAAAATTCCGTAAATGATAAAAATGTTTTGTTACTTTACCAGGCACATAGAGACTTGGCAAGGGAAGCTGTGAGAAAATCACTTGTTTTACTGAAGAATGGGAAAAATGAAACTCATCCCTTGCTACCACTTCCAAAGAAGGCTCCAAAGATCCTAGTTGCTGGTAGTCATGCCGATAATTTGGGTTATCAATGTGGTGGGTGGACAATCAACTGGCAAGGATTTAGCGGCAACAACCTGACAAGGGGTACCTTTTCCTTTACACATAATGAATTAATAAAATAAAATGTCTCACACTTATGATTTTAGTTACATTACTTCTATCTTCATTTCATTGACTAGGAACATAATGATTTGTTTACTTATCCTGGCAATGGTTCCTAAGATTCAGATTGCTACAGTACAATATGGTAGTAATAATTTTGATGAAGTTCTTTTATGTGACTAGGGACCACCATCCTTGATGCTGTAGGATCTGCTGTAGACCCAAGTACAGAAGTTGTATATCGTGAGAACCCTGACATGGACTTTTTCGAGTCCAACAACTTTGATTATGCTATTGTTGCCGTTGGCGAGGCCCCTTATGCTGAGACTGGAGGAGACAGCATGAACCTCACAATGCTGGACCCTGGTCCAAGTGTCATCAACAATGTCTGTGGAGCTGTTAAGTGTGTTGTCATCATTATTTCCGGCAGACCTATAGTGATTGAGCCATATGTTTCCTCAATTGATGCCCTGGTTGCAGCATGGTTACCGGGCACTGAAGGCCAAGGTGTGACTGATGTCCTCTTCGGGGACTATGGATTTAGTGGAAAGCTCCCAAGAACATGGTTTAAGAGAGTAGATCAACTACCAATGAATGTTGGGGATGTACACTATGATCCGCTCTTCCCCATTGATTTTGGACTTTTAACTGAATCAGTTCCAAGCATTGTAACCAGGTAAAAATTCATTTATTGTTTACTTTCTTCTGGTTATCTCTCTTATCACATCTTGATCTTTTGGTTGAACACATGGTGCGATATTACTTTACATTTCTCATTTTTCCATGGGTTTGTGCAATTGTGTTTGAAGGCGGTATGGGTATATCTATTGGGAAATACACAGATCTGTTTTTCTAGTGTGGCTTCAGCTATCAGTCTTGTCTCTATTGTGGATTAGCTTTCCCTTCCATTTAGAGGGAAAAACAAGTGGTAAAAACATTTTAAATTAGTAAGCATCAAATTTATTGGGAACTATGGAGATATCTTGGAATGCAGCTATCATTTTCACAATTTCCCATGACTTAACCCTACTAAATATAGTTAGGTTTTATTTTCTGAAAACTGTTGGTTGGCTGTGGGGAAACTTCATTGATTGGTTGATGTTGTATGCAGGTCAACTTCAGCTGGTGTTGATGCAAGACCATTTATACTTCTCGTTGTGGTTTCACTAATTTTCATTTGGTATTTCACAGGTACAGATTCATCCCAAAAAAACCTTTGCATTAATTATCTGTTTTTGGCTATTGGATCATTTTTTCTTTTTGCACTGTCGACATAAGCATACTTGGTTCAGTTGATTGATGTTATCTTGACTAACTTTGCTAGGTTAAAGTCAACTTACCAAGTGGAAGGCTCGAAAAAGAACCAAATGTACCAGAGTCTAGCTGTTGTAATCCTTTATTACTTGTTTAGAGATAGATTATAGATACCAATTGAATTTTAGTAGAGTAGGAATATTAGCAGTTGCTTAGAACAATTTCCTACCTGATTTTGCTAAGGTAGCTAGAAACAAGTATTTGAGAGCTTTATTAATATCTTGATAACTGCTAGAAAATGAATTTAGCCAGACTGGTCTTTAATACTTTTCAGACTTGGTAGTTTACATTACCATATCTGATTGTGTTGAGATAAGTATTTAAATATGTATCAAGTTTATTGTCTATCCATCCAGCATTCACTCCTAATCCGCGAAAACTTGTACAAATGAGATGATAGAGTTTTAGTTTTCTAGTAAATAACATTTGAAAAGTAAAATGATCATTTAGAGAACTAATTCATTGCTATCATTATGCCATCTGTTTTTCATTATTAGTTTCTTGCATAAAGGTTAAATTGAAGATTTGAATGAAATATTAATTTTTATATTATTGTGGTAAATTAAAACTTACCTCAGGTATTTCGAGCAAAAAATAAAAAAAAAAAAAAAGATTCAAAGCTATCTTTTTTTTTTTTTATTTGGAGAAAGTGTGTGGAGAGAAAACTTGTGATGAAAGACCTATTATCTGTGTGTGCGCTTAAATGTTTGTTTTATCTCCATGAAATTACAGTTGTGGATGTCTCAGCCATATTTCTTTCTCTTGAAAATGAAAGAAATAGAATTGCATTCCAGAATTTTATTTTTGTTGTTAGCAAATGATTAATGATTAATTTTGGCAGAATTGAAGAACTTCACATGTATGTCAATGTCATGGTTAAGAAGTTCTCCTTCATGTTTGTTCCAACGAAGATGGCTTTGATTTTAGTAGCTAAGCTAAGTTAGTTGGATGATGGACAATTCAATTTTGATCCTCTGAGAATGTTCCACTTTTCAGATGATAAACTCCATCTTCAAAGTTTGGAAGTCATTGGAAAGCTGAAATTTTGAGCTGCATACAAGCTATTGATAAAATATGATTTGAATCACTTAAAATTTTGAAGCTATTTGATAGCATTTTTTGAAAAATAAAAAAGGATCCTAGTCTACTGAAAAATTATTACGAGTTCCTTTCTTTCAAATAAAATAGTGTTTATTTAATAGGAAATTACATAACTAGAGGCTGCGAATAATATTTAAACTTTCCATTTTATTAAAAAAAATCTTACCCTTTATAATTTACCAAGACAATGTATAGTAACCATCAACATTAACTTTCAAGATAACAATTGCATGGTTAGCGGATTCATCATACTCTCATCAATGTTTTTGGCAACGAGAGATTTTGCGTTTTTACTTGGGAATTAACTAAAAATACCCACTGTTCATAATCCAAATTAAAAAATATCCACAGTAATAATTTTCAATAAAAAATGACCCGATTTACTGTTTGATGACGAAATTACCCCTGAGTTTAAAAATAAATATGCACAAGAGTAATAAATAGTGTCACGTGGCACTCTCCATGGCGCGCTGGGGCGTTCAAAAATGTCCACAGTAATAATTTTCAATCAAAAATGATCCGATTTACTGTTTGATGACGAAATTACCCCTGAGTTCAAAAATAAATATGCACGAGAGTAATAAATAGTGCCACGTCGTACTCTCCATGGCTCGCTGGGGCACGCCCAAGCGCGCCATGGAGAATGCAAAGTGACACTATTTATTACTCTCGTGCATATTTATTTTTGAACTCAGGGTAATTTCATTATCAAATAGTAAATCGGATTATTTTGATTGAAAATTATTACCGTGGATATTTTTGAATTTGAATTATAAACAGCGGGTATTTTTGGTTAATTTCCTAAATTCTAATATACTAATACTCGAGAAAATCGTTCATCGTGATCGTGGCGATGGCGGTCTTGCCTCCTGCATCAATCCAAAAGTCTATATATCTAATTTCCACTACTTTTTCATCCAAAAATTTAATATTTCGTTGTAAAACTAAAAAACTGTTCCTTCGACGTTGATTCCTTTATTTTTGTTAAGTTTTAAAGGTTCACAAGTGGGGTTGAAAAACTCGAATCGTTATTGAATTCTGTAGGATGGGCAATCCAGTGACAGAGGAGTTGAATCGAAACTGGGAACAATTGTTCAATGATTTTCAACATATTATGGCTTCTGGGACCGAGGTTACGCAATTAAAGGCCATAAGGAAGCTTTCCCGTCTCTCTAATCTGGCTCCAGAAGGTATGTTAGCCACAACTATTCCAATCCTCGCAACGTTTCTTGCTGAAAATTACACTGCAGATAATTTGACTCGTTCCATTCAGCAAGCAACTGTTTATTGCTTTAAACAAATTGCTTCTCAGGGTGAAGGCAGGTTGGCAACTGAGATTGGTCGATCTGGGGTTATACAATCTGTGTTAAGGTTATTGCCACTATCGGATGATACTTCGAAAAGAATATTAGTAAAATGTCTAAGGAATATTGTCACGTTTGCAAATGTCAACCGGGTGATTGCAGCTAGGAATGGTGGGTTGGAGCTTGTTATTGATACGTTGAATTCATGTAATGATGGAACGAGGAGGTATTTGTTAGAGATTTTGAGCGCGTTGACATTGTTGAGAGAGGTTAGGAGGATTCTTGTTTCTTTAGGAGCGTTAAGATATCTTGTTGAGGCGGCTAGGTTTGGCAGTATAGTTTCTAGAGAGCGAGCTTGTCAAGCAATTGGGTTGCTTGGGGTTACTAGGCGTGCTAGGTGTATGCTTGTTGAATTGGGTGTGATTCCAGTTCTTATAGAGTTGTTTCGTGTTGGAGATTGTACAATAAAATTGGTGGCTGGTAATTCTCTTGGTGTCATAGCGGCTCATGTTGATTACATTAGGCCAGTTGCTGAAGCTGGGGCTATTCCTTTGTATGCTGAGCTACTTCAAGGGACTGATCCTATTGGTAAAGAAATTGCCGAGGATGTGTTTTGTATATTAGCTGTTGCTGAGACGAATGCAGTTAAAATTGCTGAACACTTGGTTAGCATTCTTGGAGAAGGTGACATTGAAGCAAAAGCTGCTGCTGCGGATGTTTTGTGGGATCTTTCCAGTTACAAGTATGCAGTTCCTGTTATTAGAAACTCAGGCGCAATCCCAATCCTAGTTAGTCTTATGAGCGATGAAAGTGATGAGGTTAGGGAAAAGGTTTCTGGGGCTATTGCCCAATTAAGTTATAATGAGGGAGACCGAGTAGCACTAGCTGATGCAGGGGCAGTTCGAATTATGATTGAGTTGTTGGACTGTGAGTCAGAAGAGCTGAAGGATAATGCTGCAGAGGCTCTTATAAATTTTTCTGAAGATCCATTACAGCATGAAAGAATAACTGAAGCAATTGGCCTTCCATCCTTTCAGAGTATGCAATACAGGCTGATTAGACTACGTGCATCTGATGATCTGATGGTTAGGTCTATGAGACGTATGAGCATTGAACAACTTACTGGGGACCCAGACCTTGTGTGATATCTTTCTTGACACCTCTTCAAATTTACTCTCTTTAATACGTGTACAAACATATACAAAGTTCTCTAATGCCCATATGGGCTTATTTCTGTCTGTGTTTGATCTTTTGAACTTTGAGATCCATATTTCCTCTGATATTGCTATTGGAGTTGTTAGAGATGTCGTTTGCATTAGTTTTATATAAAAAGTAGCATAGGAAAGGGATTTAATTTTCGTGTATATAGCATAATAATGCTTTACTTTAGATTATATTATCTATAGACTTTCTTTTATTTGAAATTTCATCTTGTTATAAGCTCTTTCGACTTATGATGTGGCTGAACTTGGTTTTAGTTTCCACATGTTTCTAAATCTGTCAAGGCCATTCTTGTTTAATTTGACTCAAGATTACATTATCTATAGACTTTCTTTATTTGAAATTTCATCTAGTTATAAGTTCTTTCTACTTATGATGTAGCTGAACTTGGTTTTAGTTTCCACATGTTTCTAAAGCTGTCAAGGCTTTCTTGTTTAATGTGACTCAAGTTTGTGCCTCTTTTCTTCTTTTTTCTTTTTTTTTTTTTCTTTTACACAAAACAAGTATAATTCTAGGATGGAACTTCGGGAATAAGACTACAAAGTGCATGCTTTGATGCATCTGGCCCCTTTCCTCTTTCTTTCTCTCTTAGCCATTTCATAATGTTTTAATCAATTGTTTGTTTTTATCACTTCCTCTGTTGCCCAAGCTTTTGACAGGGATTGGGGCTGGTAAAATGTGATATGAGGTTCTACTGGTTATTGTCCCTCAAAAAGTCACGGCATTGTAGATCGAGTCCTTGCTTATATTTGAGATGCTGTTTTGGTTTCTGAACTTGGAATCCTTTACATGGTCAAATAATCTTTTGTGACGAGCCTTAGATTTGCTACTTCATTTTCTTTGGTACTACTTGCGGTTTCGTGATAAATATGCTATAAATTTGATACAAGCACAGAAAATAGAAGCCTATAATCATTTGATGACATGTAATAGGTAGACCAAATCCAATATTAATTGATACCGTAAGTTAATCAAAAATTGAGATTCATATTCAAGCATAGGGGAAAATTAAGAAGAAAAAGAAGGGAAGAGCTTTCATTTAACAGTTTCACATAGCGGTGCAACTGCTTGGATAAGGATCATAAACCACTTCATAGAATTCGCATTGCCTTTGCTGACGACTCGGTTTTTATATCTCTGTTTTCATTTTTTACTACTGTTTTTTTCTGCTCCACTTGTTCAACGCTTTCTGATCTCGCGTGTCTAAGCTTCTTCCCCAAACCTATGGCCAATTTGGCTGAATCAACTCCATCTCCGGTCACCACAACTTTTGTCTTTGGTGTCGCCTTCTAACGCCACTGAGATTACACCTGTACCATCACAACACTTTAAAAACATCAGAAAACAAAATTAATGATAAATGGATCTGCGTTTAATTTCTTTACCATTTTTTATTATTAATTGGAAATAAACAGATATGAAATGAATATGAGGCAAACCATCTGCAGCAGCGGCTATCTCGATGGCCTACATTTGTCACATCTCACTTGCACCTTTATGACTATCTTTTGCTGCACTGTTTCAATCAAAGACTCAACAAGCTACGCTAATTCTCATGGAATGGAAGAAAGTGACAAATAATTAATTACCTTCATTATCTGCTTGTGTAGAGTTTCGAAAGTTATCAGTGACTGGAATGTGTCACCAGACCAGTCAATATGTAGGATGATTCGATTTAATTATCAAGATCGAAATAGAGAATCAATCCCATATATATCATGTCAAGAAACGCAAGACTACATGTTAAGGTAAAAACTAAAACCCCAGTTGTAAATGAATTAAGTAACCAAATTTGGCGATCCACTTTTCATGGGTTCAAACGTATTTACTGTCCATTCACACGTATATATATATATTGCTTGACTTGTCACTAAATTCCTTGTTGTTTTCGTTAAAAGTAAGTATAATGTTAAGTCGACTATAAGCATTCGTTAATAAGGCGATTGACTATATGATCAAATATCAATTATATATACGCAGCACGCGCACCAGATAGTCGTAGAGCCTCGTTGATCACATGGCTGGATCGCTAAAGCTAATGCATTATTAATTGGTTGTCAATTTAATTATCAACCGATTCCGAAATTTCATTTAAAATTCAATAAGAAACAGAGATTTGACCAGTGAATAAAACTGCTTCTCTCAAAAATTTCATCAACAACGCTTGACGGACCCCGAGGATCGAATCCCTATGGTTGAAAAATGACATTAAATCCTTGTAATTTGATAAAATGATAAACATTAATATTGATATTTTTTTTTACACGAAAAATTTTAGTCTATTAAATTGAGTATACCAACGATAGATCAATCCTTTATTTAAAAAATAGTTTAAATAAAACTATAGTCTATCTTTTGATATTTTTATACAGTGATATACTTGACCTTCAAACTTAAATTACTTAAAATTCAAATTGTTACTATTAGATTAAGTCATAAGAGATTACTAAAACAGACACAATTATTATTTCAACAAAATTCTTAAATTATTATATTTCAATAAAATTAACCCTACATGTAATTAAAAAAAATCAAATCTGAATTCTTGTAATTATTTTTCATGAATAAATTGTACCTCCTTAATTTTATTTCTCATCACATTTTTTACAAAAATTTTATTTTTTTAACCTTAATTTGTTTATTCTTATACTCAAAAATTGAAAATTAAATTTAAAAAATTACAACAAAATATTTTTTTTATTTTTTTCATTAAATATCTAGAAGAAAAGAAAGACAAAAAAATTGTTTCGCTATTATTATTTTCTTTATCTTTTCTTTGATTTTTTTCTCCAAATAGATAAAAAATAAAAAGATATAGTTTTTGTACTATGATTATTTCTCTTTCTTTATAAAAAGTGTAAGAAGGATATATGCTATTAATTGATATAGTTTTATAATGATAAACTAATATAAAAATTAAAAAAAAAAAATTTAGATTTTTTTATTAATTTTTTGAAAATAGGGTTGTCATTGAATGTGGAGTTAATTTTGAAACGTAATGATTTATGAACTTATATGGAACAAAAATAAAAGTTACCTTATTATTTATTATTTTATCAAAGTAAAGGACTTAAATGTGAGCATATAAACTAACGACAATAATTTGAAAAACATATTATATCTGTGTGGTATTAATAAATTGATAATATTGTTATATTAATTCAAAATTGATTGGTTTATTAATTATATAAAAATTTTAATTCGAATATAACTTATTTATTAATTATGTTATCTATTTATTAAGAGGTGGAATAAAAAATTTATGTTAAGAGGTCAAAGTTAAAAATAAATATACTTATATAAAGTATAAAAATTAATAAATTATCATAAAAAATAAAATTATTAAATTATATTAT
>JAVXUL010000009.1:8396872-8418377 GCA_035590515.1 Trichilia minutiflora
ATATATATATATATATATATATATATATATATATTAATAATTGAAAGGAAAGTATGACACAACGTAATCTAACATTCAATTAAAAACTATGTTTCCTCTCCTAAACAATTAAAGGAAATAACTAATGACATGAATATATTTCACTAAATTTGATAGATTATATTTCTATTAATCAAGTGTTAAAATTGAGAAATTGTATGATAAAATCTCATTATATAATACATATATAGAAACGGGTCGGGTGGATTTAAGTACCCACTTTGTTTAGAAAGATTTCTCTTGAAGACATGCCATACAATGTTTAAAATAAACATTAAAAAATAAAAAAAAAAAAAAAAAAATCAGGCTGCATTATGTACAAAATTAATGGAGTTTGGTCCTTTAAGTTTTCAAACCGCACAAATTTCATTAAATGAAACGGGGGAAATTTCAGAAGGGCAGGGTTAATTAATCATCACGCAAAAAGTGACTATACGGCCCCGTAAAATTGTAACCCAATTGGCGTTTGCATCGGCCCATATTTCTACAAAACCAGAGAGAGATTCAGATAACTAAAAGAAAACGACGAAGGGGTTTTGAATGGGTCCTCTTTAAGCACTTCTGCTTCAAAATTCGCTTCGCTCCTCTTTCATTCACTTTATTCTGTTTAAATTTGCAAGACCTGTCTCTCTCCAAAGCAAGTACACCAACATGAACGCCGCTATAGTCGGTGAGTTTTGTTATTTTTTTTCAATTTTTTCTTCTTTGTTGGGTTTCTGTCTGTTCAGTGTAATAACTGCTGATTTTCTATGTAAATTTGGGTTGTCTCGTTAGATCCTCTGCAAGGAGATTTCCCAGAAGTGATAGAGGAGTATTTGGAACATGGGGTTATGAAATGCATTGCGTTTAATCGTCGCGGAACTCTTCTTGCTGGTAAAATTGTTTGCGTTCTCTCTTTTTTGTGGGAAAGGTGTAGCAGTTAATGGTAGCTTAGCTGGTGCCCTTTAAGTTGTTGTCAAATTTTACTTCCTGGGTATTTTTTTTCCTGGAAAAGTTGACGGTTTCTGTGGAAAGACATAATTATGTTATTCCCCTGGTGGATGGGAATCTTTTTAGGTGTTTCAGTGATAAATACAAGGACGTTAGGTTGTGCTGCACTATAAAAGATGTCTTCGTGTCCGTTTGTCCTTCATTTAGTTGGTTGAAAGTTGCCAAGTCAAAGTTTTTATGTTGATTGGATCACTTATTTGGAAAATTTATAGTGAATTTAGCGACCTAATTTGGTTTTTGAGTTGATCAAATAATTGATAAGATTAGTTTATGTTAACTGTGGCTACAAATGCTAACCAGCTGATGAGTTCTGACTTCGAAGTGGAATTTGAGCAAATGCTGGTTGCAAGATATTATTCTACCTATAAAGGTTAATACTTGGTTCTTGGTGTAGAAATTTACTATCTGAATGCTTGTTATTATGATACAACATTTACAATAGTTGACAAAAGAGTTTGACTTAGAAAATTTAGATGAACAAAAGAATGGATCAAGCTTTTGCACTTATGTCATACTTCTTTAAAATAATGAATTTTTGCATATAATTAACTCAAGTTTACTTTTTATGATTTTGTTTAGTTATAGAAGTTTAGCAAGAACTGATTGGATATATTCTATGTTCTTTACTGCTCACTGACTACGCTTGCTTTGATTCTCTTTCACCAGCTGGGTGCTCTGATGGGAGTTGCATTATTTGGGATTTTGAGACCAGGGGAATTGCAAAGGAGCTTCGGGATAAAGAATGTATTGCTGCCATAACAAGTGTCTGTTGGTCAAAGTATGGTCATCGTGTACTTGTGTCTGCTGCAGATAAGTCATTAACGCTTTGGGATGTCCTGAATGGGGAGAAGATCACGCGCATAGTTCTACAGCAAACTCCATTGCAGGCTCGTTTACATCCCGGTTCTTCTACCTCATCTCTTTGCTTGGCATGCCCCCTCTCGTCGACTCCTATGATTGTGGACCTAAATACAGGAAACACGAACATGCTCCCTGTTGCAGTTCCTGACATGGCTAATGGACTTGCTCCTCCATCACGGAACAAATACTCTGATGGAACTCTGCCTTTCACTCCTACTGCTGCATGCTTCAATAAATATGGGGATCTTGTTTATGTGGGCAACTCCAAAGGGGAAATTCTCATTATAGATCACAAAAGCAATCAAGTGCGAGCCCTGGTTTTCATATCTGGGGGTGCTGTGATAAAAAATATCATATTCAGCAGGAATGGGCAGTATCTCCTCACAAATTCAAATGATCGGACTATCAGGATCTATGACAATCTCCTTCCTTTGAAAAATGGACTTGGGGCTCTTGACAAGATAGAGAATGGCATTGATGAGCCTGATGGTATTCAGAAAATGAATAAGGTTGGGTCAATGTGCTTATCACTTTTCCGTGAATTTCAAGATTCCATTACCAAGATGCATTGGAAAGCTCCGTGTTTTAGTGGTGATGGTGAGTGGGTAATTGGTGGTTCTGCAAGTAAAGGGGAGCATAAGATTTACATATGGGATAGGGCTGGGCATCTTGTGAAAATCCTTGAAGGGCCTAAAGAAGCGTTAATAGATTTAGCATGGCATCCTGTTCATCCCATTATTGTCTCAGTTTCCTTGACCGGCTTGGTTTATATTTGGGCTAAAGATTATACGGAGAACTGGAGTGCATTTGCCCCTGATTTCAAAGAGCTTGAGGAGAACGAAGAATATGTAGAACGGGAAGATGAATTTGATTTGAATACTGAAACTGAAAAGGTGAGTGAGAAAAACAGATTGCCTGAGCAGATCTATTTTTTGATTTTGTTTTTCTAAAATATAAGTGCCTGCAGGTGAAAGAATCTGATATTAATGAAGATGATGAAGTTGATATTATCACAGTAGATAAGGATGCTTTCAGTGATTCTGATATGTCTCAAGAAGAGCTTTGCTTCTTGCCTGCCATTCCTTGTCCAGATGTTCCCGAGCAGCAAGACAAGTGTGTTGGGAGTTCTTCAAAGTTGATGGATGGTAATCATTCAGGTTCTCCCCTTTCAGAGGAGGCTGCACAAAATGGACAAGCTGCAAACCATGTGTCCAGTCCGCTTGAAGGTAACATCATGCCTATTGAAGTGCTACATAAAGTGATTATTATGGTTTTGGAATTTTGATAAATGTTTCTTATAATTTGTTAAACCAAATCAAATTAGACCTCGGCAATGCTTGCCACAGGAAGGATGTTTGTACCCCAATTTTTATCTGGTGGGCCAGGTAGGCCCTCCATTTAGCCAACCTGTCCTTGGAGTTATGGAAATTGTAGTCACTGCATCATAATCTAAACTGAAAATTCATTTCCATAGACTTCCATAAAGAATAAAAACATCATAGAAGAACTTCATTTCAGATGTGTTCAGAAAAGAGGCACAATGTCTTTTTGTGTAGACATCGATGTACCCATTGATATTTGTATGCTTTCTCAACGTGTCAGTCTTTTTCTTCTTGTAACTAGATTGTTAGTGATCTGTTTAAGTCGCTTTATTTTTTTTCTTATCCTTTTTTTCCGCTCTTTTAATAAGAGCTATGTTAAATTAATCAAAAAATGACTGATTACTATGCTTTGATGGATAATCTGTTGCAGAGGACACTGGTGGAACGCGCTTGAAAAGAAAGAGGAAGCCTTCAGAGAAGGGATTGGAATTGCAGGCAGAGAAGGTCAGAAAACCCTTGAAATCTTCTGGTAGATTGTCAAAAGTGAAAACCAAATCTATGGTGGGTCAGGATATGAGTAATGGTGTATGCGGAGATGATGTTTCTGATGAGTACCCTTAAACTATAAATCTGTATATTTTATTTGTAATAACAAGATTTCCTTCTACCAGAGGAACAGCTTAAAGTCAATATTTAATTCTTAAATATCTTTGGGTTGGTCAAATACGGTTTTACTTGGGATTGATGTTTTGCAATTTCTCAAATATTTAAATTATAAATCTGGGTTCTGTTTAGTCAGTATTGGAGTTAATTAAGTAAAGAATCTTGGAGTGGATGCGATGTCGGGACTGGACATGGTGTTTTGCAGATGAGATGTTTTATTTGTTTATACAAAATTGTCTCATGGAATGAAGAGAATAGCAACCATGGTAAATGCTGGCAGATGAAGTATCTGGGGCTTCCTATTGGAGGAGATCCTAGAGATTTAGCGTTGAGATCTGAAGGTGGAATGGGCAGAGAAAAGGTTAGAAGAGTGGAATGAAGCTTTTCCAAGGTAGGCAGGCTTGATTTTGTTTGCATTCTGTCTAAAGTTTGTTTACGCATGTTTCTCTGTATGTTGAGTATTCCAATTAAAAAGGATTGGAAAGTTAACATGAAATTTTCTTTGGGAAAGACATGGAAAAACCTAAAGCGACAATCCGGATCCAGATTTAGATTTAAAGGAGGTTTAGGATTGGACAATTTCGTAAAGTGAAATTTGGTGACACTGTGTAAGTTGCTTTGGGGATTTCTTTGCAAAGAAGCTCTCCCACATTCTATATCAGAGGCAAATTTGGAATTCTGCCACATTGCTAGAGGATGGAGTAGGAAGCCATAGAAATATCGCAAAAAGGCAGTCTATTCCATCTCTTTCTTTTTTGTTGAGGTGGATAGAGAGGTGACAAAGTTTTGGGAGGAGTTGTGGATAGGTGATTACCTGTACTCACTACTCATCGTTTTCTGGGTTTTGCACACTATCTTCCTCCATAATGTAATTTGGTGGACTCAGTTTAATTTCCTGTGGTTGGGAATTTAATTTTGTAGTGCAAAGGTGGATGAATTTTCTTTAGTACAGTCGTTGATTAAGAATGTCTCCATGGATTCTGGTTGGGGGAATTCTAGGTTGTAGAGTCTTGGCTCATTCTTGAAAATTTTCATTTTACACGCCAGTCCTTTAAAATCTTATTTTGAATGTCTTGTTGGTGAACAATCCTTTGTCACCTGATAAGAGGTAAAAACAGTTTGAAATATATGAGATGTTCTGTGTAAATTCAAAATTACTTCTGGGTTTGTTGCTTTGGCTTCGCTGCTTGTCTCTTCGTTTTTGTTATTATGGTTAAAAAGGATGCCAAAAGCATCGATCATCTTTTTATCATTCTGCATCAAAATTGTGACAATTTGATATTTTTTGAGCCCTTTTATGTATACCAATAATTATGGAAGCAAATGGTGCAGTTGATAGTTGAGGGATTAAACCTTGTGTTTTTTGGAGGTACGGTGATGTCTGCTTTTGGTAAGACTAGAAGCATTTTCACCTGTGAGGATGTTGAGTAGGGTAGGAAATCGATTATTCACGGAATTGAGCTTATTTTTCGAATACAGTTTTTCGCGTCACTCTTTACAAGGTTTTTAATTAGTTCAGAGATTATTTTCCTGTCATTATTTCGGTAGTTAAGTCGTTCATGGAATTGAGCTTATTCTCTCCTCGCATTTTTGTTGACTTGACGAACTATTTTAGGGAAGACTTAGATCTGTTATTTTATATTCAGTGTATTTCAATCCCATTAAACTGCGAAACCCAGTAATTGTTAGACTCATTTACAATAAATAATTAAAAAAAAAATTGAGAAGACTGATCTATTCTTATAGACAATTATTACATTTACAATTACAAATTTTACAAACATGGATCTCATAGAAAACTAAGATTTGGTAACCCGTGCTCCAGACTGTGTTATTAAATTAATTTAGGAATAGGTGACTGAGCTGTATAATTTTAAATTAATGATGGAAATAACCGAGCTATATATCTGTTAATAATCCCATAATTGAATTTGGATCGACCTTGTGAATAAACAACCAACTATTGCTTGCAAAGATTACAGGGCAAACAAAGTATTATTCCACTTTATTTGTTGAAGTTATACCTCACAAAACAACCCAAGGAATAGTGTCATTCTGAAGAAAGAACAATATTCAATCTCCCAAGTACAAATTCTCCGTCCTATAAAAGCACTTACACATTGAAAGCACATCTATCCATAGCTATATTGCCATTTTCTAATAGGGGCCGAAAAGAAAAATAGGAAATCAACCGAAGAAATTGACAAGAATTAAGTAATGGATAAGAGACCCCAAACTGGTGGATCTAGAGCCAATCTTCATGAGGATTTCCAGCCTGTGTCCGAATGGAAAGAAGAACCAGAAAATAATATCTTAGTTGTTCATCTTCCTGGTATGTACCTTGCTTAATTATACTTTATTATTTAAAGCCAGAATCTGAAGTTGAAAAACCTGACTCATGCTATTGAAGGTTTCAAAAAGGAGCAAATACGTATTAACTGCGTACGTTCTACCCGCATAGTTAGAGTTGCCGGCGAGCGGCAACTTCTGGGTAACAAATGGAGCCGATGCAATCAAACGTTTCAGATTCCACAAAATTGCAAGATGGATAAGATTGGAGCAAACTGGCAAGATGGAGCTCTTACAATTACAATGCCCAAGGAAACTATAACTCAGCCAGTTGAAAGGCAAGAGGAAGCAAAAACCGCCCAAGAAGCTCCGAAAGATGATCAGCAAGCAGCTTCTCCGAAAGCAGCTGCTGAGCCAAAATCTTCAAACGATCATCAGCTACTAGCTCCTGGAAAAGCAGCTGCATCTTCTACTGATGAAAAGCAAAATGGGGTGAAGAAGGATGCTGCTTCTCCAAAAGCTACTTCAAGCATTCATGATGAACAGAAAACAGAAGGGAGAAGTATTGATTCTTTAATTGCTCAAAAATCGGACAAAGATGCTAAGCTGCAGAAGGGTGACCGTAAAGATGAAACCACTTTTCCAGAATCCGCTTCTGCTTCCACTCCCATGAAGCAAACAGATAAAGACAGTCCGGTTCCCAAAGTTGAAAATATTGATCAATTCAAAAGGAAAGAAAGAGGAACGAAAATTGAGAATATTGCAGCAGAATCCAAAAAACCCGAAGATGTTACAGAAAAAAACACTCAGGTTAAAGAAAGCGCTTTTCCAGAGACTTCGGTTAAGGAGAAGGAAAAGGAGGATAAATCCGCTGGTGAAGAGAAGCAGAAGGAAAAGAAAGATTACTTTTCGGCAAAAACGATGGCAAAGAAAAGCATCGACGGTGCTTCCGTGAAAGCTGTGAAAGGAGTTTTCCTGGAGCAAAATGGAGATAAACAGCTTGTCATAAACATAACTGTGGCTGCTCTAGTGCTTCTGGCACTTGGGGCTTACATTTCCAACAGCTTCGGATCGAAATCCAAAGATTAATTGTTCAAATGGATTAATGTGTAATTGAATTATGTATAATAATTCGTTTAAATGTTTATGATCAATACTTAATACAGTGCAATATACGTGGAATATTTTTTTTTGTCAGTTTCACACATCCAAATTTTATAGGTTAATCTCATATATATTCAAAGTTGAATATGGGTAGAAGAATACAAACTACCAGCCGGCTTATGTCAACGGAACTAGGATATTTTAATGATTACTTAATTCAAAGATTAAGAGATTCAATTCCATTGGAGTGTTTTATGAATAATAATAGTATTAATGTTACCAAATTTAATTCAATTAAATTGCAAATCCCTGTGGCTAATTATCCAAAATGCCATGATTAATAAGGTTTTAGAATTCTTGCATTCTACAAAAGTAAAGGTTTGGCCCCATTTTATTTAAGAACATACTGGATCATTAATTTGAGAAAACAATGAGGATAACGATTTTTTGAAAACAAAAAATAGGAGAAAAAGAAATTGTCCACTTTCAGACATTTTTTTCCGTGGCACTTTATTTCTTTTACAATGTGTAGAATGAGATTTATTTTATGGTGATCCTCAGGAATCTTGAAACCATTCCATCCCTTCCTGGGACATGGGTGGTAGCACAAATGAATGGCATCTCACAATGAAATTTTTTTACAAAATAGGAGAAAATCAAATACCTTAGGATATATATATATATATATATATATATATATATATATATATCCTTATCTATATATATATAAACTCTTTTTTTTTTGAAATCAGGGAAACTCCTACACCCAGTCATCATCGAGGCGTCCAGCCGAGTACGGGACCAGCGCTTCTCTTGGGGACGGGACCTCACAGATCACCTGATAGTCGTTCTATATCACAGGGTGCATGCACAGGAATCACACACGGTGGTATCAAGTACAGGATAAAACCCTAACCTGGTCCCCATGATACGTGCACATAGACCACACACGATAGTACTAAACATTGAGCATAGGACTAGCGCACTTCTTGGGGGCGGGATCTCACGGATCACCTGACAACCGTCCTATACTCCTATATCATAGGGTGCGTGCACAGAAACTACATACAGTGATATCAAGTGCAGGATAAAATCTTGACTTGATCCCCAGGATGTGTGCACAAAGACCATACATAATAGTATTAAATACAGGATAAAATCCCAACCTAATTCCCTAAGCGTTTCTCATATATATGCATGGGTGAAAATCGAATTTGAGACCTTAAAGGTTTCGGATGCAACTCCCATCACCAGGCCAACCCTGGGGTTTTGGGGGAGAGGGGTGGGGGTGTTTGTTTTAATAAACTATTAACCAGACGGATGTATTAGCCAAAAATCCAAGAGCAGAATGGTAAAACATATAATAGTAATAGTTTTTTCTATTATGTCTATATATATACAGGGCCCTATAATTATTGATCTCAAAGCAATATTAACTTTCTTTTATATATCTCACATTGATGAAGGTTACCCTAACTTGAAAAAAGAATATACATCACCGTTATATTAATGAGTTAGAATTTTGTATGAATACAAAATTTAATTCATAAATAAGAATGTGTATGTATGTGTGTGAGTATATATATTTTTTAAATGCGTACAAATATAGTTTTTATTACATTTAACTTATGAACTATCAGTCAAAAGTATATTTATCAAGTAAGACATTATATCAGCAGAGAATATAATCCCGTAGTAATAATTATTCTGCACATTTTGATGCTTCTCATGCACGTACAATTCACGAAATTGTAAAACGATTTTCTACCTTCTATAACTTCACTACCCGCTTTCAAGTAATAGATTTTAAAGAGTAGAGGATAAATAAAGAACTTTCTTAGGAAGAAGTTAATGATATAGAATTGAATTCAACCAGAGCAAGAAATATAAAGGATAGCCTGATTCACAAGTTTGTATGTAGCACATAAGAAAACCAAAACAATCAAAGGAATTAAAGAATACCCTCGTTGATAAGACAACCAAATCGATATCATAACTCCAATACAAAAATTTATTACAACATGCATTTGAATGTATAAATCTACAAATATTAAGCAACAATTCAACCAACGTTTTCTTTCAAATTTATTGTATATTAAGAAAACACAGAGAGACAGACAAAAAAATGGCAATGAGGCCAAGAGGTAGAACCGGTTATTTACCACGACAACCAATGCGGCCAACGTATGAGAATTTCAAGCCAAAATCGGAATGGAAATATGAAGATGACGCTACGAGATTACTTGTTTATCTTCCTGGTATGTTATTGTTGAATAAAACTATGCGGAAAAATTGAGGAGATATCCATTGATTCATTTTAGTCGAGGTTTAGAAATAATTAGATTCACTATACATTTTTTGTCTATAGAAATGGATCAACTGGTTCAAGTTTTTATTTACTGCTAAACTAAATTGAAAAAGATTTTTAAAAAAAAAACTCACGTTGATTCGGAATAGAACTAAGAACAAAAAAACGAATTAAATCAAATTTAAGGATTCCATAACTAGTTGATATATCAATATTGTTTTTCGTGTATGCCTAAAATTCATAGTATAATTAGGGAATGATTTTTTGTCTCAGGTAGAATTTCTTCTGTACTTTTGCAGGCTTTGTGAGGGAGCAGATAAGAGTGGAGTTCACGTACGTTGATAATATCAACCTTGCTATCAAAGTTCAAGGCCAGCGTCATCTTGCCGGAGGAAGATGGAGCCAATTCATAGAAACTTACGAAATTCCTGGAAATTGTGATGCTAATAAAATCAACTATAGTTTTGAGAGGGGATTTCTTGCCATAATTATGCCAAAAATTGTTGAAGCTAAAAAGGTTTCTGCAGATGAAGAGAATATAGCAACTCCGGATATTTCCAGCAGGACAAGCACTCAAGAAAAAGAAGAAACTTCGGCTATGGAGAAACAAAGAGAAGAAAAAGGTGTTAAAGCAAGCCCGAAGAAAGAAAAGTCGGGTCGAGAAGAAACTTCTTTAGAAACTGCTGCATTGGTTGATACGGCAGAGAAAATTAATGAAAAGAGAGTAGAATCAGGAAGTGAAAGTGCTTCTGAAAAAGCTGAAGAAAAGTCTCATAAGGGTCCAGATGAAGTTTCTGCAACACCTGCTGCATTGGCTGATTCGGCAGAGAGGATTGATGGAAAGAAACTGGGATCACGTGGTGAAAGTGCTACTGGACAATCTGATGGAAAGCCTCAAGGTGAAGTTTCTTCAAAAACTGCTTCATTGGCCGATTCGACGGAGAAAATGGATGGGAAGAGGATGGGATCAGGAGGTGAAAGTGCTTCTGGAAAAGCTGATGGAAAATCTGAAAAGGGTCAAAACGATGCTTCTACAAAAACTGCTGCATTGGTTGATACAGTAGAAAAAATCGATGATAAGAAAATGGGATCGGGTGGTGAAAGTAAAACAATTGAGAGGGAGATGCCAGCGGAAGCAGAAAAGCCTGAAAGGAGAGCTGAGAAAAGCAAAGAATTTTCGTCTGCACTGGAAGCAGTTGCCCCAAGTACTGAAGAGAAGGAAACAATTATTAAGAAAAGTGGTAAGTCTGTGAATGATGTTGCAGATGAACAAAAAAGGGATACAATTGTTGGGAAATTGAAAGATATAAAAGATGAAAGTGCTTCGGCTGCCGCTGCTTCTTATTCGGTCTCGACTGAAGGGAAGTACCTGTTGTTAAACATGGGAACTGCTGTCCTAGTGATTATGGGACTTGGGGCCTATATTTCCTACTCGTTGGTTCCGAATTAAGTTTTGTTTAATTTCTAAAGGAATTACTTGTATACTATAGTATTTCTTATGTTGTAAGTACATATCATTTATTGTCTTTCTCATTCATAGAAATGATATATAAATCATTGCAACTACTGATTATAATAAAAAATAAATTTGATTTTATACACTAGTTCGAAACTCATTTTTAATAACTGAAGTACTTTTGAGTCGAGTAATTTTAGTAAGATGCATTAGAGTGAGGTAGAAAGAGTTAGGATTCTACCTATACTACGAAGTTGATTCAATATGCATTTTTCTAGTACTACTTTTAAAGGTAAATCCCTTTAATAACAGGGTAGGCATGGATTCAGATTATATATGGCTGTAGTAAATGACCTGTGGGTTACATTGGACAAATAAATATTATCTTTCAGATATTTTATTGAACATCAACAATAACTTAGAAAATTTAATTTTAAAGTTATATTTTTTACATTTACTGTGTTAGTCTGAGATGTTTGTTAGAGTTCACGGCATGCTAACAATTATAGTTTCAACTTCGTCAGTCTAAATTCACAACTATGGAGGGGAAACTTTACTCAGTTAGATCAGAAAAATGAACATAGATATGGTTGGAACCGATTGAATGGCAACCAGAAGATATGCATAATGTGAAACCAGCTTATCCAAGCCGGTTACCTTCTCATCAATGGGGACTTCTTGTCGCTTGCACCATGCTACTGTGATTCTAGGATCAAGGTAATTGATCTTGGACGTGCTCAATGCCACAGTTTTCAGATCCTCTTTCGTCTTAATATCTTATTCCATTTTCTCAATCTTCAAATTGGTTTGAGCTACCTTCTTCTCCAATCTGTGCATCAATTAACAAACTACAATGGACTAACAAAGCAAAATTCATAAAGAGCTCAAACAAATGGTCAAAAGTACTATTACGCTTCGGGTGTCAAGTTCCTCTTTATCTTTCCATCAGCATCCTTCAATGGCGCTTCCCTTTTGTAGCCCTATCTAAATCAATTTTCAAGTCTTTCATAGCACCCTACAAGCAAACAACTGAAAGTCAGCTCCGACAATACAAGTTTTGTGAGAAGATCAATGGAGTTCCCCAAATGCATAGGTGTTCAAAGAGGCAACCTGAATACAGAAACCAACCACCACTGCTATAGTAAAAGATATATTGTCTGGTGTCCGCAAGTCTTTCAAAGTTCTATCGATTTAGTCTTTTAAAATAAGTTTTTCTTTTTATCTAATTTTGGTCTCTGCAAAATTATAACATTTATATTTTGACATACTTTTGATGAACAATAAAGAAGGAACTGGAGAAAAGTATGGATGTCAGAAATATGGTTTTTCTGATCTGTTATTCTCAATTTCCTCCTCTGTTAATAATTTCTGTAATGTAACTTAAGGGCAGAAGAGATTTATAGAGAAAGAGACTTTGAAAACAATACTTAGAATGTGAAAGCATATTTCTATCGGGGAATTGATTTCTATACTTAAAACTACTATCATATATTGTATTTCATATTTTGTCAAAATGCATGGAAAGCTAAGCTAATCATCGTTTGAACTCCACAAAATTTCTGTGGAAGACTGCCAGTAAAGCCCAAAACGAGCCAAAGCCACAGCTCTTATTCTTAACACTAACTGTGATTTGTGAATTTTGCGTGGCTCCTTTGTAACTTCATCATAGATTTTATTTTTCAATATTCAGCGTCTGGCAGGCTGTGAGTGATCTTAAATGTTTGACTCTACGGGTCAATGGGCAATATCGTAACTTTCTTTTTTAATAGTGGGTTAGTGCCGTAACGAAAACCACTTGTTGTAATGTATATAAAAATAGAGTCATGTCCGAATTATGCTACTAAAAGTAAAATTGTACCCTCTCAATGTTAACAACAAGGTTCACCCTACAATTATTAGTTGTGTTAATTGTTATAATCGTAACTTAACATAAGAAAATTTTGTGGTTAATATTAGTCATGCCACCAATAGGATGAGCACAATAATATCACGTAATCGTAGTATTAAATCATTAAATTTAACTCTTAATTATAATTATTATTCATAAAATGCAATATATTTCAAAGGTTGGCTATGTTATGTTATCCACTAAAGATTTTTTAATGTCAATTAAAAAAATAATTTCTTCCCAAAGAAATAACAACTATGCAAACCTTTAGTTAAGAAGATATATAATACCGTCATGTGTACTAAATCTGGAACTTAATGTTCGGTTCCACGGTTTATACAAGAGTAAATGACCGTTTTTTCCCTGCTTTTTAGTTTTATGCCTTAATATTTCCTAATTTTTCAAAAAATATCATTATCCGTGTCCCACAATTGAATAAAGGGACTTAAAGTCGCTATCTAAATCAAGTTATCCTGCATACGCAACAGCAAAATACCGGCGCTATCATCGACTCTAGAATACACAACGATTTCGATTCGAGAGATTGTCGTTCATGGCCAAGATTACTTTGGTAGACTGTTTAATTAGAACGTAAATGAATCATGATCTTCGCCATGCTCACAATAAAATGAAGCAGTGTTGATTTCATTTAACAAAACAGACATGCTTTGTCAATGCGAATTTGGCATGATTAAATTAATGTTATGCATTGGAACTATCTTTCTTTTTTTCTTTTTTCTTTTTTCTTTTTTCTTTTTTTTATTAACGTTGTTCATAAAGTACTTCAGGTATTATTTTAAGTGGCTTTATGACATGCTGCATTTTGAACTAAAACTTGTAATAGGGTAGCGTTTTAACTTGAAACATTGTATTTTTGGTCATTTTATTTCCTTTATGCACTCTGTATTTGTTGGAGATAACTGACAGTATTCAAAGTTAGAGGTACAAAGAATAATATAAATGTTGAAAAATGACCAAAAATCCTTAAATGCTCCAGAAAGGTCTTTTAATCAAGCAATCAATTCAAATGAATATAAAAAGTGGAAATTCAGTGAAAAATTAAGCAATAATACCCTCATAAAATTCATAGCTTCTATTTCACAATTTAAATTAATGAAATAAACTTGTTTTAAAGTCATTATATTAATAATACAATAATAAAAAATTGGACAATTGACATATAATAATGAATAATAATTTAACAAAAATATTATTAATTAATTTAATAAATAATTAGCTCTTTCATACATAATTCGAGTGGTAAAAGCCACTTAAGTTATTTAACATCTCATCTAAACTTTAACAAAAAATTAACTATAAACTATTCATATTTCTTTTTGCTTAAATAAGTGGAAATTTTAAATCTCAAACCAACTTAAAAAAAAAATTGATACCATTTAAATATCCATACAAAATGAAAAACTCAATCTCTATTGTTGCCCGCGAAAAAACTTTTGTATACAAAAATAATTAAAGGCTATTTGGTGTGACTGTGAGATCCAAGACAATCTTACTCCAAAGCAAAGATAATTCAGCCTCAGATGATTATTGCGAAGAGAATGTTTCGTAAATTTCAAAAGCAAAATATAAACGATACATTAGTTTTACTGTTAAAATGCATTCAACCACGAATTATAACAAATATCGTCTCTCTCCAAAAATTTATCGAATATCTTTGGAATTAGGATGATAACAGAATGTCACTGTTATGCACAAATAAGTAATTGTTGTCTTTTTTTTTTCTAATAAATATTATACTTTTACCTTTTTAATCTAAAAGTTAAAAAAAAAATTACAAACCCTTGACTCAATTAATATTTAAATCTATCCCAATATATTATTTCATAATTTCTTTTAGAAAAATCACTCCGCATCCGCTTTTAAAATTTTCTACCATTGACAAACAAAATTTTGATCTAAAATTTGGGGAAGAATTTCTTAAAATTTATACAAAGCGAAAAAACCCAAATGGATCGTTTATTTGGCCGTCTCAATGTTATTGGACTAGTTGATTACTTGAAAATTCCTATTCTCAAAAGCTACTATCAGAAAAATGTGTACCGGTCCTTATTCTTTTTCTGAATTTCATACACAACAAAAAAATCCTACAGCAGAGTACCTAGAGAGTTTCACAATAAACACCAACAGCAAAGCAGCCGAAAGTAAAATAGAAACAGAATCAACCAAGCTGCATCTACTGCACAAATCCGGGAATCCCCAGAAGTAGCCCAAGAAGACATTATACAGACAGTTCCCCCCATTGCCCACCACATCTACTAAGAACATGAAGGGAGAATTTGATCAAGGAAACAAGGACACATTTTCAACACACACCTATACCATCTATGCATCCCCCGCAACGAAATCTTATGTACTAAAATAACAATGGAAATAAACCTCAACTAATATAACCTACTCACCCCAGAGACGGGTGCAAGAAGATAGGTCCGAATTACTGAGGACAAAAGCTCCAGGTCTTCCCCACCCCTCTGAAAGAATCAGACATGGAACTTAGTTGATGTTGTCTTTTACCACAACTGACTGCAAACTCACTATCGGCTTCTCTGCTTTTATCATAAAGTCGAACATGCCACTAAGAACATATTTGTCCGATGCATTACTAATTGTAGATTTTTACAGGCTTCTCATATGTGTGACGATTCTGCAAAATTGAGGCTAAGTCACTCTAGTGAATCACCACAAATAAAATTTGACTTACTATTATTTT
Organism: Trichilia minutiflora; assembly: GCA_035590515.1. Classification (NCBI taxonomy): domain Eukaryota; kingdom Viridiplantae; phylum Streptophyta; class Magnoliopsida; order Sapindales; family Meliaceae; genus Trichilia; species Trichilia minutiflora. The sequence goes on from JAVXUL010000009.1 coordinate 8,412,521, forward strand.
TATCTCATAATTGCTCGTCATAAATCAAGCTAACAACCTTCGCTTTTGTCTAAGCTCCAACCCACAAAATCATTATATAATACTTGACATTATAAAAAGGGAAAAGAAATGGCAATTTGATGCACAGTCAAGACTCAATTCCCACGACGACAACTCATCATTATTATCTACTCCAATTACGATTCCACAACAACAAATAATTCAAATTAGAAATAAATTAAATGAAGAAAAACAACAGCATGTCTGGTACAGCTTCTAACAAAAATCACACTTAAAACCTCCACCATTAACAATTTCAATAACCGACATAGTTGAAGTAATTCCAAAAAATTATGTTTACCTGATTGGCTGCATATGACCTCTTGGGGGCATTGTCTGTGTGTTCCAGTCCAAGATACTGCTCCCAAGCACCATAGACATCCCTTCGCTGAAAGCACATTGCAGAAATCATAGTTCACAGAGGGAATCACATAACAAGCCAAAAATAATATGGGGAGTGGTTGTGCAAAAGAAAGGGAGAGAAAGAAGCGTATAGACACCTGAAATCGACTGGACACAACATCTGAGTCCTGAAGGTACTCGGGCCGACCCAATGACAAAAATGCAAACTTCCACTGAGTGCAAAGTAAACATTAAAACAGAAAATTACTGTATTAAATTGTTTAAGCTTTTTACAAGAGTGCATTTGGTGTGAAAGTGCCAATTAATATTTTACAAACACTGGGAAAGGTCAATAAAATTCCTCTTGTATGCACCAGCCACTACTCAAGTGAAGCATTGAGAAGATACCTTTGAGAATTCTTCATCAGGGACCTGCAATTTTTTCTGAATCCGAACTTTAACATCAACTAATGTTTCACCCTCACGAATGACAAGGAAAAATGGTTCTCCAAAATTTTGAATCTGCTGTTAAAGAAATAAAACATAAACGACTGATGCAGTCAAAAAACAGAAAAGGAGACACAAGCATATGAACTTACCACTTGATTCTGCGTCGTGTCTTTCATAAAATGATAAACATGAATCAAGCGATCATGAGGACCAAAGTTTTTCTCCTCCTCTGGAATCTGAGGGATATATAAAAGTCGGAATACTTCTATAGTGACAGCGAAAGTGGAAGGAAAAAAGCCATCTACTAAAGTTATGCATATAGGCCATGAAAACAGGCCACCAACTATTTATAATACCAGTGAAAACAATAAAACCATGTTCTTTTTCCCACCCAGAACTAAACAGGACAACAAAGTCAAAGCCATTGACTAATCTGTGGGTATCACTCGGGGTTATTAGATTAAAAAGGCAAAGGAAATATACACAAACGTATAGGGTGAGGTTCACTGCTGAAATCTAAAGTCAATAAGTAGCATGTAACCCCACCCACATTCATTTTGAGTAAAAAATTTATGGGGACCCCATCCATATATAGTTTGGAAGATTACATTGGAAACAATGTTCATTCAACAACCAGAGATCACAATCTCTGTCATCAAACTTTCTAATAATATGGATCTCAAGGAAAGTTCAACCAAAATTATCGAATAATTCGACAGACAAGAACACTAAGTACATATATGTCTCTAGTCTCTACACTAATTACTAGGCTTTGGCAAGTCTTGACTTCACTATCAACACCAAATGCAGAATTACAACCAAATTCACCAAACACAAAATGGCAATCCACAATCAATGAGAACATTGAAAAGATATAGATAAATTCATAGCGGCAGTGAAAATTTACCTCCTCAGCACGTAATGTCCAGTATTGATCATTTATATTCTCTATTTTCTCATTAAGCGGGAAGATCTGAAAAAAAAAAAAACAGTTGCAGAGTTACTTTCTTTCTATCTCTTTTGGCTATGAGAATCAAATTACAAGCAAGACAAAAAAAGCACATAAAAAAGTAGGCCAGATGAACTTGAAAACTTCAATAACGCCACAACAAAATCTAAATGGAAGAAGCATAAATTGAACAATTCTTTCTTTCCCTGTTTAACACAAAAAAAGACAACCAGCTGGCTGATTTCAGCTTTGCAGAAATTCAGAACAAGGACATCCCCTGATACCTCTACTTTTGTACTTAAGATGGTAATTACTGATGGATACAGCTTTTGAATGTAGCATAACCTATTTTATTTAACTGTCTCCTCTCACTTTTTCAAGGGACATGACAACAAAAAGAGTTTGCAAAACAACGGCAAAGCAGAAACAGCATTATGATCAACTCCACAATGACGATTATCACAACAATGATTCTCCAAAATTGAAAATATTATCATAGTAGTTTAAAACTATTTAAATTCTTATGAAATTGATAAATTAACCCTTGCCACATAATTAAGAATCAGCATCCATTGAGTGACAATGTGAAAAAAGTATTATGTCAAAAGTTGTTGAAAGATAACAAAGTGGTTAACACATATGATTCAGTGTGTGCATGAACCATTCAACATTTCTTTTTTCTTTTGTTGCTAAGAAGGTTAATTAGGATTGTTAATCAAGGCAACCAAGTCCATCATTAACTAATGGTATCCCTCAAGAATTAAGAAGAAATTAAGAAAAAACAGATCACATTGACATAAAATTTATTCAATACCTTGTAAATCTTGTGATAGAAAACCTCAAGCAATCTAAGTTCAGCATTGGGATTAGACAACTCAACCTGTTTCATATTAAGGCAGAGGAAAGTCATAAATTTTGTATATATATTCAGCAAATAATTTAATCCAATTGAAATGTAATAATTTAATTATTAGGTTTCTTTGAATAAAACAGAGGCCCACGGAAAAGACATAGGAGAAACTTTTAAATAGCACAAGGCTGAATAAGAGAAAGACATGGGAGAAGCATTAAAAAACACAAGGATATATTGGATAATTCACAATATTTAAAGAGCTCAAGAAAAACTTCTCATAGAAGTTCAAACTTTGAGCTCCTCCTATAGACACAAGTTTTTCAAATAAAAATGCACCTCTCAAATTGCAGCCAAGCCAGTCAAAGATATTCAAATAGAGCTTTTATTTCTTAAAGTTCTTTTAGCATTCCAAAGCCACATAACATAGAGGCTTGAGAAAGAAATGTATGAGAGAGAAACAACAAAGCTGTACTGGCTACCTTCGTTTTAAGCTCATCAAGTACATCGGCTACAGTGCTCTGTTTTGGCAATCTAATAGTATGAATTACTACCTGAGAAAAGCAAGTTTCTGTGAGAGGCAAAGACTTAAAAGTGCAACTTAAAATAAACAATAATCAAGAAACTTAATTTCACAATGTGCACTCACTTCATCCTTGGTAGCATGATGAAAAGCAACCTTCAACGTTTTCAGGCCTTGAAGTTCTGGCAGAGGAATATCCAGTACTTCATAGTATAGGATATCTGAAGTCTATCAAATGAGATTAAAAACAATTTGCTTTCAGCTATTGAGCTATGCAAGTAATCGATAATGTAGGCATAATCAATAATATCAAACAGAGACACACAATGATGTACTAACCTGATTGTAGTGGACCAGCATGTCAAATAAGTGTTCCACCCCGCGGTACTTGATAGGTTGAGGTTTAGGTGTCTGGGAGTAACAGTTATGAGATGTAAGCCTAATTTTGGATGGATCATCCAAGCCAAGATGGTAAGCTACTCTTTCCACAACATCATCGTAATTGTGAAACTTTGACCTACACACATTACAACAAGAAATAAGTAAGAAAAAATCCTAAATATTCATTGGATGGACTGATTGTTCCAGAAAAGAATTACAGGATAAACTTACAACTCAAGCAAAAATTCATCATCCTTTGGCTTCTCCAAAGATCTAAAGCGAACAACCTATAGATCATCAAGTAAAACAGAATGGAAGTTAAACTAGACAGTGATTGATTGGTTCCCTTTTTTACTTTATTAAGTAAACAAGTTAATTGCTACAAAATCTCACACATTAACATCCCAAGAACTGAAAATTGAATGCCAAAAGTTAAAGAAATCAAACAATGATTCCTTGGTGTTACAGAACAGAAAATCAAAAAGGAGAAACAGGCCAAAAATTGGTTCTTCTGTAATCTTTCTCATTAAACCTTCTGGGGTTTCTACACCTAGGTTTCATAATTGTTTCCCCCTTCAAACTTACTTATTGCAAAATCTAATAAAAGAATACTATGGCTAAATAAATAAATAGTACAATGACAATCCTAAATATAATTGTTAAAAGAGAATATTAATAGGAACTATCCTACCACCCGCTATCCACCACCAAAATTTTGGGGCATATTCCGTCTTTCATGTGTTCATGTGTTTGAAGCATGCATAACATGCAAACAAGTGTCTGCATCAATAAATAGATGCACACATAGACGCACTATGATTTTTTATTTTTTTTCTAAGAGCTTATGCATACACTCTTAAGCCTCCAAATCGATCCCATTTTACACCCAAAGTTACCACTTCTGGTGAGAAAGGAAAAAAATAAAGATTTTGTTTCTAAATCATTTTATACATTCCAGTTTATCATTTTACATTTGAGAAACCAATACGATAATGAATATATTGAGAATAATTAACAAGACCGAAACTTCAAATGAAAATGAATTGCAAATATAAAATATTGTTAACCACCATCAACACAATGGGCCAATGCCTCACTGAGTTTAGTTCAGAATTGAAAGGTCTATAATGGCTACAGGTAGAAAACAATTTTATTCAATAATTTAAAATTTTCATGATAGCATAAAGTGATATAGAATTAATTTGATTTGACTTATTAATACAATTCAACAATAGCATGCCCCAAATTAAGCAAGCACTGAGATGAAAGGAAAACTTAAAGAAGAACACTTAGGTTGTATCGAATAGCATAAAAACTTGGAGCCTCAAACCTTCCTATCAGAAAGGTTCAAAGTATACCTGACGATTATGTACATAATCCAAGAATGAAGGAACATCGGGATAACGACATTGTTCATCAGTTCCAGCTTGAGAAGATTTTTGGAAGCATATTATGTCACCATCTTCAAGCTACAGAGAGATTTAATGAATAAAAAGATGAAAAGAAAAAGAAAAGAAAGTTGTCAGTTGATGCAGAAGACAACAGCTTAAAACATCAAAATAGATTTAGTGAAAAAGAAAACCCTCTCAAATATAACCAACAAAAAGGAAAAACTTTGGAAAATATAATAAAAAAAGTGTCAGCAGCAGCAGAAGTCCACTAAAAAATTTTAAAAAAAAAAAAAGTTGCCATAGACAACATTATGTTTTTCATGGCTGCATAAGACACGTTATACTTCCCCAAAAGTAAAAAGCAACTCTCACTACAAGAGGCCATACTCAACAATGGTTATGCATACCTGACAAGCACGAAAAGTTAACTTCTTGTCCATGGGTTCACACATAACATTAGGTTCAAACTTTATTTCCTGGCATAGGAAAACATGGTTTAAGATAAAGGTAGGAAAATGCGATAGAAGATAATGCTGAAATGTAGATAAATAACCTCGTAAAGGTCAATTTCTTCTTCAGGAACAAAGCCAGCCATTTCATTTAGTTTAGCTAATATTTCTACTGGCTTACCAGTACCCTTCACAAACAGCCTCCCAACATACCTGACATCATGGAAGAAGGCCAATGTAATCATAATTCATACATAATTATAACCCAAAGAAAAACAAGAAAAATAAAAATACCGGAACTCCTCTTTCAATGGATCATAGAGTTTAAAGAATAGAAGAATATCCTCTTTAGTTTTCTCAGGCAGAGGGAGAGGCCGCAAATCCTGGATAATTGTAAAGATCAATAATGAAGCAATAGAAAAGGGAGATTGACAAAATCCCCCCTAAACTCTTTTAAAAAACCAATTACCCCCCGGTCCCGAA
>JAVXUL010000009.1:8418477-8435280 GCA_035590515.1 Trichilia minutiflora
TGTTAAAAAACCTTGCAAACAAGTCCATAACACATTGCATATAGGTCCCACGAAGTTTACTCAACTTTTGAAGCATACCAACACTAATATTATTAAATTTTAAATTTTGCTATTTATACAATCGTAAAAATAATTTTTAGATTAAAATATCAAAAAAGTCTAAAATAATAAATAAAGATTAATATTTTTTTAATTTAATAAAACTACAATATTTTTTTATCGAACGTTAGTGTAAACATCCTTGATCTAAAAGTCAAGTGTAAAAGTAAAACATTCCTGGCCTAAAATATTTAAAAAAAAAAAAAAAGAAACAGATATTGACGGTTGACCCATGAATTCATACATTTAAGATGACAGCCTGGCAGACACTGAATGTTGAAAACTAAAATATACAAATCAATTGCAAAGAAGGTACTCACAATTCACACATTACAAGTGGTGTCAAGAAAGCCACGTTAGAGTTTAAACAATGATTTAGCTTAGCTTAGCTTTCCTTTCCCTTTCCTTCCATTTTCACAAAATATGAAATATAATAGTGAAGGATGGAAATATAATTTTTTTTTAACGTCTTATAATTATTTCGACGTTGTCTTTCACAAAATGTACGAATTACCAAGAGTCTAGGAAAAATAAGGATATTTGGGATCTCGTGGAATTGTAAAAGGTACGAAATTTGATGATTATAAATGGGTATTTAAAATTAAGAGAGATTCCAAAAACATTGTTTAGAGATATAAAATTTATCTTACTATAAAGGATTTTATTAAAAAAAAAAAGCATTGATTATAAAAAATTCTTTTCAAAAATAAGTTATTGATTATAAAGAAAAATTTTTCTTCGATTTTATTGAAGGAATTTTTTAGAATTATAATGATACTTATGACTTATTTTAATCTTGAGTTACTTTAGATGGATACGAAGATTGTGTTTTTTAATAGTAATATTGATTAGATGGTTTATATGATACAATCAAAAAAACTTTGTATCAAATAATCCAAAGAAAATGGTTTATAAATTTAAGAAATCTATCTATCTGTTCAAGTAAGTTTTTCGTCAATGATATCATAAATTTTATCATGTAATAACCTCGTTTGGATTTAAGATTAATATAATTAATAATATGTATATGATATGTTCAATGAAAGTAAATCCATTTTCTTATTACTATATATTGACATATTGCTTGCTAGTAATAATATAAGCTTATTATACAAAATTAAGAGATTTCTGATGTTAAAAAACAATGTCGTATTTCGTATTTCGATGCTGCACGAGCAAATTTGATATTCTTAACTTTGAGACCCTTCGTATGTGATTCATCAATTTCATTCCATATTGTCTTTTTTATTTTTTCGTGACAAATCTAATAATATATTCAAACTTACGCACAAAGGTCAAAAATAATATTTTATTTTGATCCTCACACAAGCAGTTTCAATATTCTATAGATTTAAGAACTTTTGCAAGTGATTTATTGACTTTGCTCCACTATGTCGTCTTCAATTTTTTTGACCCATCTAATGATATAATCCTGATTCATGTGCGCCATGTCGATTGAAAGTTACTATTAATTTATTACACAAAGATCAAATATAATATTTGCTTTCTGATCTTATTCCAAGGTTACAGAAATGTATTAACGGGAAACAACTCTTATTCAACTTTTCAAATAATTTTCAAATTTGTGATCGATATACACATTGGTAGAAAGATAGATAAGAAAAGAAAAAAGCAAATAAATTTGTTGAGAAAGCAACAAATTTATTCCTACCACCCTCTAAAGTTTCAAGACCATCAGAAAAACTCTCTCACATTCTACCGACACAACACATTATCACAGCTGGTTTTAAATTTCTGTTTACAAAAAAAATGTCAGTTAGCACACATTCAAGGAACTACACAAACATGGTAATTGAAAATGTCAAAAATAAATTGCGTATGGAAAAGGTTTTGTACAAAAGTTGAAGAAGAAAATGCCGTGGAGACGATCTGCGACAAGGTCATGTCACCGATGTTGGTCGGCAACAATGGGCTTCGCCGGTCGTCCCACGGCATTTTCTTCTTCTTCTTCTTCTTTCCAAAATTATTGTAGTTTATACACATTTAAAATATCAAGAAAAAGTACAAAATTATGGTATAGATATCCTAAATATAAAAGAATTTTAAATATATACTCACATTTAAAATTAGTAGAAGGAAAAAAATTTAAAATATGTCAAGGTGAGTGACTTGGGAAGTTGGAGTTGACCGAAAATATTACACAAATTATGTTGTTGGGTACCTCAAAACATTGTTAGTGTTTGAGTTTGATCAATTAATTAATATCTTTGATTGTTTCTTCAATTTGATAAGCAAAACAACTAAGTAAAAAATGAAATAAAAAAAAAAAAAAAAAGGTTTGCATGCACAAAAAATACAACTGAAGTAGACAAAAGCAAGTACAATTTTGCTCAAAATAGGTAGTGGCTAAAAAAACAGAGGTGAGATTGTTGCTAGGAAAATAATCGAAACCCCAAATTGATTAAAATTTCATATTATTTATTGCATTCAATTGAATTGCCTACCTTGAAAAGAGGGAAAATTCAATAATGTACTCCTAAAAGCTCAATCATATCATCTCCTTCGCTATCCTAATCAAGTTATCCTGCATACCAAACCACAAAATAGTGGCGCTATCATCTACTCGTAGAATAAACGATAACAACGGTTCGCGACATTGTCGTTCACGGCCAAGTTTACTTGGTTTTGAATCCATTTGGAAGATTACTTGATTCGGTAGATTGTTTAATTAAAATTTAAACGAATCATGAAATATACGAATTGCAGAATATCTTTTTCACTGAACTCACATGACTGTTCAATGTTTTCTCACAATAAAACGAATCAATGTTGATTTTATTTGACAAATAAATATGCTTTGTCAATAGAAATTTTGCATGATTATTGATTAAAGGTGCGATACAGTGCCTATGATCGGAACTCTCTTCTTTATTTGTTTTAAAATTAATGTTATTCATATTCAAGTATTATTTATGTAATTATGTGACATTAATAACATAATGTTTTGACTTCTGGAATATTGTGTTTGCGGATAATTTTATTCTTTCATGCATTTTGTATTTGTTGGAGATAATTGACAATATGCAAAGCTGGAGGTGCAAAGTATAATATAAACGTTGAAAAATGACCAAAAATCCTTAACTGGACCAGAAAGATCTTTCAATCAAGCAATCAATTCAAATGAATATAAAAGTTGAAAGCGCGTGGAAAATCAAGTAACAAAATTCATACCTTGCGTTTCACATTTTAAATGAAATAAACTTGTTTTACAGTGGTTATACGAATAATAGAATAATAAAAATTAAAAAAATCGTACAACTGACATACAAATAATAGACAACAATTTGGTAAGAATATTATTAATTAATTCAACAAATGACTAAAAGATTTATATATGATAGAATTTTAACGATTATAAACTATTCATCCTTCTCATTAAATAAGTGAAAAATTAACCCCCGAGGGCTATCCGGGTGAGCTCCACCCACACTCAAATTTTTTTGGCCAATTACCCAAGCTAAATCTAGAAAGTATGTGCAGGTGCACTCCAAATTTATAATTTAAAAGCATTGAGATCTTGAGCTCTTAGACCGCACTCACCTATGTTGAGTATGTTCTAGTGGGGTATTTCAAAAAATTTGAGACCCCTTAAATTCCTCTGTTTAGCTTAATCTGGTGGTGGGGGACTTCTAATATATAGATATATAGATATATAGATATATAAGTGGAAAACGTAAATCTTAAATATACCAACTTGGGAGAAAAATTCAGGTACAATTTAAATATCCACACGAATAATGCCACTAAAATGAAAACTCAATTGTAGACCTCAAAGCTTTTGTATACAAAAATAATTAAAGCTAATTGGTCTGAATGTGAGATCTAAGATAATCCTCTTCAAAAGCATGGATAACAAAAATGCCTTCAACCATGAATTATAACAAAAATGGTCTTTCTCCAAACACTTACAGATATCGTTGGTGAAAAAAAAAATCCCTTGTTATACACATAAGTAATAGTTGTGTTATTTTTCTATAAATATTACACTTTTACCTTGTACTTTCAAAGTTAAAATATAACAACGGTTATTAACATACCCTTTATTCAATTAATAATACTGAAAACCATCCCGACGTATTATTTCATAATTTCTTTTAGAAAAATAACTCACCCTCTGTTGAGAATTTTTCCACCATTCCAAAACACAAATTTGATCTAAAATTTGTGGCTGAATTTGCGGAAACTACTACAAAGCAAAAACCCAAATGGATCGTTTATTTGGCTATCTCAAGTAAGAGTATACATCTGTCTATTTGACTAGTTGATTACTTGCAAATACTTATCCCAAAAGCTTCTATCAGAAAAACGTGTACCAAGTCTTGACCTTTTTCTGTATTTCATACACAACAATAAAATCCTAGCAGAGTAACTAGAGAGTTTCACAATAAAATTCACCAACAGCAAAGCAGCTGAAAGCAAAACAGAAACAAAATCAACCAAGCTGCATCTACAGTATAAATCCGGGAATCCCCAGAAGTAACCAAATAAGAAATAAGCCATTATACAGACGGTTCTCCCCATTGCCTATCACATATTCCAGAACATGAAGGGAGAATTCGATCAAGGAAACATTTTCAACTTGCACCAATACCATCTATACACACACACACACAACAAAATCTTTATGTACTAAAACAACAATGAAAATAAGCCTCAAATTAATATAACCTACTCACCCCAGAGACGGGTGCAAGAGGATAGGTCCAAACTACTGAGGACACAAGCTCCAGGTCTTCCCCACCACTCAGAAAGAATCAGACGTGGAACATAGTTGATGCTGTCTTTTGCCGCAATTGACTGCAATCTCACTATCGGCTTTCTGCTTTTATCACAAAGTTGAAGATGCCACAAAGAATATATTCTTCCAAGAATTATTTAATTGTAGATTTTTACCGGCTTCTCATATGTGTGACGATTCTGCAAAATTTTGGCCAAGTCACTCTAGTGAATAACCACAAATAAATTTTGACTGACTATTATTTTCATCTCCTTATTGTTCTAGTCATCAATCAAGCTAACCACCTTGGCTTTTGTCTAAGCTCCAACCCACAAAATCTTTATATAATACTTGAGATCACAAAAGAGGAAAAGAAATGGCAATGGATGCAGAGTCAAGGCTCAATTCCCACAACTACTAACATCATTATTATCCACTTCGATTATGACTCCACAACAATAATTCAAATTAGAAATAAATTAAATAAAGAAGAACAATAGCATGTCTGGTACAGCCTCTGACAAAAATCACAATTAAAATCTCCACCATTAATTATTTCAATAGCCAACATAGTTGAAGTTATTGTAAAAAGTTCTGTTACCTGATTGGCCGCATATGACCTCTTAGGGGCATTGTCTTTGTGTTCCAGTCCAAGATACTGCTCCCAAGCACCATAGACATCCCTTCGCTGAAAGCACATTGTAGAAAATCATAGTTCACAGAGAGGACCACATAACAAGTCAATAATAATATGGTGTATGGATGTGTGGAAGAAAGGTGGAGAAAGAAGAGTATAGCCACCTGAAAACGACTGGACACAATATCCGAGTCCTGAAGGTACTCAGGCCGACCCAACGACAAAAATGCGAACTTCCACTGAGTGCAAATAAATGAGAGTTAAAATTCAAGTAGAAAATTGTTGTATGAAATCGTTTAAGCTTTGTACAAGAGGGCATTTGGTGTGAAAGTGCCAATTAATATTTACAAATGCAGGGAAAAGTTCAATAAAATTCCTCGTGTGTTCACCAGCCACTACACAAGTGAAACAATAAGAGGATACCTTTGAGAATTCTTCATCAGGAACCCGCAATTTTTTCTGAATCCGAACTTTAGCATCTCCTAATGTTTCACCCTCGCAAATGACAAGGAAAAATGGTTCTCCAAAATTTTGAACCTGCTGTTAAAGAAATAAAACATAAATGACTGATGCAGTCAAAAAACAGAAAAGGAGATAGAAGCATACAAACATACCACTTGATTCTGAGTTGTGTCTTTCATAAAATGATAAACATGAATCAAGCGATCATGAGGTCCAAAGTTTTTCTCCTCCTCTGGAATCTGAGGGATAAATAAAAGTTGGAATATTTACAATGATGGGGAAAGTGGAAGGAAAAAAGTCATATATTAATATAATGCATATAGGCCACGAAAACAGGCCACCAATTATTTATAATACCAGTGAAAAAAATAAATCCATGCTCTTTTTCCCACCCAAAACTAGACAGGACATCAAAGTCAAAGCCCTTGACTAATTCTGTGGGTATCACTCAGGTTTATTAGATAATCAAACACAAAAAAGAAGAAAAAAATTTTGAAAAAAAGAAGCAAATGAAATATACACACAGATATAGGGTGAGGTTCGCAGGTAAAATCTTAAGTCAAAAAGTAGCATTTACCACCCGCTTATTCATTTTTAGTAAATAATTTATGGGAACCCCACCTACATATATTTTAGAAGATTACCTTGGAAACAATGTTCATTCAACACCCACAGATTGCAATCTTTGTCATCAAACTTTCTAATACCACGGATCTCAAGAAAGGCTTAACCAAAATTATTAGATAATTTGACAGACAAGAACACTAAGTATGTATATGTCCTTTCTCTACACCACTTACTAGGCTTTGGCAAGTCACGACTTCACTATCAAGCTAAGATCAAAGCCAAAATGGCAACCAACAATCAATCAAATCAGGATTTAAAGCAAGTACTGATTTTAAACTTAGATATTAAATGCGAGCATTGAAAAATAGATAAATTCATAGCAGCAATGAAGATTTACCTCCTCTGCACGTAATGTCCAGTATTGATCATTTATATTCTCGATTTTCTCATTAGGTGGGAAGATCTGCAAAAAAAAAAGTTGCAGAGTTGCTCTCTTTCTATCTCTTTTGGCTATGAGAAGCAGAATTGTGAGCAAGACAAAAAGAGCACATAGAAAAGATAGACCAGATGAACTTGAAAACTTCAATCACGCCACAGCAAAATCTAAATGCAAGAAGAAGAAATTGTTGCCATTCTTTCTTTCCCTGTTTAACACAAAAACAGACAACCAGCTGGCTGATTTCCGCTTTGCAGAAATGCAGAACAAGGATATCCCCTGATACCTCTACTTTTGTACCTAAGATGGTAATTACTGATGGATACAGCTTTTGATGCTGAAACTATTTTATTTAACCGTTTCTCCTCACTTTTTCAAGGGAAATTGCCACAAATAGAGTTTGAAAAACAACAGCAAAGAAGAAAGAGCAATATGATCAACTCCTCAAGAACCATTATCACGGCACTGATTCTCCAAAACAGAGAATATTTCATCATAGTTCTAAACTTATGGAATTCATAAATTAAACCTTGCCACATAACTAAGAATTGGCATCTATTGAGTGACAATGTGAAAAAAATACTATGTCCAAAGTTGTTGAAAGATAATAAAACAGTAACACATGATTCAGTGTGTGCATGAACCATTCAACATTTCTTTTTTCTTTTGTTGCTAAGACGGTTAATTAACCAAATTCATCATTAATTAATGACATCCCCTCTCTGAATTAAGAAGAAATTAAGAAGAAATAGACCATTCACAAAAAATGTATTCAATACCTTGTAAATCTTGTGATAGAAAACTTCAAGCAATCTAAGCTCAGCATTGGGATTAGACAACTCAACCTGTTCCAGATTAAAGTAGAGAAAAAGTATAAACTTTGTATACATATTCGGCAAATAATTTATTCCAATATAAATATAATGTTATTTATTAGGTTTCCTTTGAATAAAACAGAGGCCTATGAGAAAGACATAGGAGAAACTTTAAAACAGCATAAAGTTGCATGAGTGAAAGACATGGGATAAAATAACACAAGGATATATTGGATAATTTAGAATATTTAAAGACCTCACAAAGAGGATCTCAGAGAAGTTCCAAATTTGAGCTTCTCCTATAGACATGAGTTCTTCAAAAAATATAAAAATGCACTTCTCAAATTGCAGCCAAGCAAGTAAAAGAATATCCAAATAGAGCTTTTGTTTCTTAAAGAAGTTGTTTTAGCCATTCCAAAGCCATATCAAATAGAGGCTTGAGAAAGAAATTGTGCAGGTGGGAAACATCAAAGCCACAGGAGCTACCTTCGTCTTAAGCTCATCAAGTACATCGGCTACACTGCTCTGTTTTGGCAATCTAATGGTATGAATTGCTACCTGAGAAAAGCAAGTTTCTGTGAGAGGCAAAAACTTTAAAAATGCAATTTAAAATGAAAAATAATCAAGAAACATAATTTCACAATGTGCACTCACTTCATCCTTGGTAGCATGATGAAAAGCAACCTTCAATGTTTTCAGGCCTTGAAGTTCTGGCAGAGGAATATCCAGTACTTCAAAGTATAGGATATCTGAAGTCTATCAATCAAGATAAAAAACAATATCTTTTCAACTATTAAGCTATACAGGTAATTGGTAATGTAGGCATAATCAGTAATATCAAACAGAGATACCAGGACGTACTAACCTGATTGTAGTGGACCAGCATGTCAAATAAGTTTTCCACCCCACGGTACTTGATAGGTTGGGGTTTAGGTGTCTGGGAGTAACAGTTATGAGATGTAAGCCTAATTTTGGATGGATCATCCAAGCCAAGATGGTAAGCTACTCTTTCCAAAACATCATCATAATTGTGAAACTTTGACCTACACACATTACAACAAATGTATGAAACCTGTTTATCCTTTTTTTTAAAAAAAAGTAAGAATAAGTAACCAAAAATCCAAAATACACATTCAGTGGACTGATTGCTTCAGAAAAGAATTATAGGATGAACTTACAACTCAAGCAAAAATTCATCTTCCTTTGGCTTCTCTATAGATCTAAAGCGAACAACCTACAGATCATCGAGTATCAGAATGGAAGTTAAACTAGACAGTGATTGATTGGTTCCATTTTTTATTTTATTAAGTAAACAAGTTAATTGCTACAATCTTGCACTTTAATATCCAACAAACTAAAAATTGAACGCCAAAAGTTAAAGAAATAAAAAAAACGATTCCTTTTGTATTCTTGTTAAAATCGAACCCAAAATCGAAAAAGAGAAACATGCTAAAAATTGATTCTTTTGTATTCTTTCCCATTAAACGGCATAAGGCTTCTATCACCTATGTTATAACTGTTTCCCCCTTTGTACTTAGTACAAAATCTAATAAAAAGATACTATGACTAAATAAATAAATAGTACATTGCCAATACTAAATACAATTGTTAAAAGAAAATAATAATAGAAAGTACTCTACCACCAGCTATCCACCACCAAAATTTTGGGGGCACACTCCGTCTTTCATGTGTTGGTGTGTTTGAAGCACGCATAACATGCAAACAAATGTATGCACCAATAAATGGATGCACATAGAGATGCAGTATGATTTTTTTTTTTTAAACTAAGACCTTACACAGACTCTTAAGCCTCAAAATTTATGCTATTTTACACATCCAAAGTTACCACTTCTTGCTAGAAAGAAAAAAATTAAAGTTTCAATTTTGAATCATTTTATACATTCCAATTTATCATTTTACATTCGAGAAACCAATACAATAATGAATATATTGAAAATAATTAACAAGATCAAAACTCCAAATGAAAATGAATTGCAAGTATAAAACATCGTTAACCAACATCAACCTGATGGGCCAATACCTTCCTGAGTTTAGTTCAGAATTCAAAGGTCTACAATAGCTACCCATAGAAAACAATTTTATTCAATAATTTAATCTTTTGCTTATAGCATAAAGCAATATAGAACTAATTTGATTTGTCTTATTAATACACTTGAACACTTAGCATGCCCCAAATTAAGCAAGCATTGAGATGAAAGGAAAACTGAAATAAAAACACATACGTTGCATCAAATAGCATAAGAACATAGAGGCTCAAACCTTCTTATCAGAAAGGTTCAAAGTATACCTGACGATTATGCACATAATCCAGGAATGAAGGGACATTGGGATAACGACATTGTTCATGAGTTCCAGCTTGTGAAGATTTTTGGAAGCATATTATGTCACCATCTTCAAGCTACAGAGAGATTTCATGAATAAAAAAATGATAAGTAAAGAAAAGAAAGTTGTCAGTTGATGCAGAAGACAACAGCTTAAAACATCAAATTAGATTTAGTGAAAAGAAAGCCATCAAATGTAAACAACCAAGAGGATGGCTTTGCAAAAAATAACAAAAAAGCGTCAGGAACAGCAGAAGTGCCCTCAAAAATAGAAAACAAAAGCAGCCATCTCTTTCCACGGCTACATAAGACACATTATACTTTCCCAAAGTGAAAATCAGTTCACTACAAGAGGCCATCTTGAACTATGCATACCTGACAAGCACGAAAAGTTAGCTTCTTATCTATGGGTTCACACATAACATGAGGTTCAAACTTTATTTCCTGCCATTGAAAAACATGGGGTAAGATAAAGGTTGGAAATAAAACTTGATTAATGCGAGAGAACATCATGCCGAAATGCAGACAAATAACCTCATAAAGGTCAATTTCTTCTTCAAGAACAAAGCCAGCCATTTTATTTAGTTTAGCCAATATTTCTACCGGCTTCCCGGTACCCTTCACAAAAAGCCTCCCAGCATACCTAACATCATGGAAGAAGGCCTATGTAATCATAACTTACACTAATTATAACCCAAAGAAAAACAAGAAAAAGAAAAATACCGGAACTCCTGTTTCAAAGGATCATAGAATTTAAAGAATAGAAGAATATCTTCTTTAGTTTTCTCAGGCAGAGGGAGAGGACACAAATCCTGGATAATTGTAAAGATTGTTAATGAAGCAATACAGAAACATCTCCAAACCAGCAAGAACAAATTATTAAGAGAAACTAAAAAATTATCAAAATTCCAGTTCCACATGCATAAGAAAAGACAGTGAAAAACACTAGAGATAATTACCGGCCCAAGTTCTACTTCCAAAAACAGCTTTAGCTCTGCATTATTAGCCTTATTGGAAACCTCTCTCAATTGTCCAACCTACAATGTGTTGACAAGTTATTACAAAAAATAAACTGCATGCCACAGTGACCCAGTTAAAGTCACAATCATCACATCTTATTTACATAATCAAAGATAAATCATGTGGATAAATCGTACAATGGATAACTGGTTATAAGATTCATCTAATATACCAAACTCAAGCAGTGATGTTGCACAATGGTAATGCCAATCCAATCCCACCTTCAATAGGAATGTCAGTAGGATATACAAGGAAGGGGAAACATCTACCCCTCACTGAGTATCTTGTTCATGAGAAGGAAAAAATTATTTGCCAAGAATATATTTTTACTACAAATGGAGTTCACCAAAAATTTTACACATGCAACCTTAACAAATATAACAAAACTTTTCAATACAAAACTATGACTCCAAAACCAACAAAAGAATACACACACTATGAACACTCATTGCTATATTGTTGAAATGACACAGATGAAGGCACTTTGAAATAAAAACCACTGATCCGTAACTTGTTTTTCTTATATTTACAGAAAGCACTATTCCTAAATAATAGAGATAAAAATAGAACACTATTTCTAAGATAATAGAGATAAACAGCAAAATGCTATATATAGGTTGTACCACTTCCTGTAGAATATGCATAAACAGCATTTACTGAAAATCAAACAATGAGAAGTCAAAAGCTTCTTACAGATTGCGCTTCCTCCTGAGGGGTCAGCGGTCGATTTGGACGATATGTATGGTTTTGGCGCTTTGCCCACAGCCAGAAACGCTGAAATTGCACCGGAATTCCCAATTCCTTGGCAACTTCTTCCTATGAAAAGCTTAATAATCAGAATACATGGATTATAGATATCCAAGGAAACGGAACTTTAGGGGATGAAATATCACATTGTTGGTTTTATTGTATACGAAGAAAGTGAGCAAATAAATGTTTACAGCCCATAGTGCATAAAGCTTAAAATGCCACACATTTGGCAAACAACACAACAGACAGCAATAAATGCAAGATATGATTTCTTAATAGAAACTTAAAAATCTGCATGCATGAATTCCAGTGACTACTGGCCCCAAAACAGCATGATATCACATTTACAAGAATGAGAAACAGCAGACTAAAACAAATGATAACAATAATGTTACTGCATGCTCATAAATCAAAAAAGCATTCATGAGTATCAAAGTTGATTTCAGTAGACTTAGCTGCTGAAAGTGTAATTTGACTATTTCAAAAAACCATAATGTGCAGATGCCTCAACATTCACCACAACTATAGTCATAGGTAATCCATTATGGACCCTTCAGCAGACGTTCAAAGTAAATTCCCCACAAATCTTCCCACTCAGATAATTCATAAGGTGTAATTGTAAATTAAGGGGAGGGGGGGAAATGATAAGAAACGATATATTAAAGCAGCAAAATTCAGTAAGGAATTTGCTCACAAGCAAGCAAAGAATTTTCCTAAGAACATGTTAAATAAGAAATAATACCTTAAAAAGGTTAAATGGCGTTTGTTTCTGAATTCGAAAATTCGGAACCTTTTCATGATCTACAAGGTCAAAGTATATATTCTTCCCCACCTGCTCCATTAGGTCCTCACTACGTGCAACCTGAAGCATAAATCAATTGCATCAATGACCAATGTCTCATAACAAATAAATTTCACACTTTGATAACCATCAATGATGTTTGTAGAGAGAGAGAGAAAAAGAAGAAGGGGGAGTGGGAATAGAAGAGGAGTTTCAAAATTTTATAACCTTTATGAGTGTATATAGGTGAGCTTCTGCTTTTTCCTTTCTCTTTTGTTCCTTTTCTTCTTGTTCTTTCTTCAACCTTATCTGAAATGGCATTTGCAAAATTCAGAGCAAGACTTGTAGGGAACAGAACATGAAGTTCTCATATGGTTAACAAACATCACCACACATCTCACCCTAAGGTGCTCAGCAATATCTTTCTCATCCACATTACAGATTATTTTGTCCTTGTCACTTTCACGTATATACACAAGCATATATGCATTTGAGTATTTTGTAAATTTAAATGGAGAGTTGTTGAAGCCAGGATTTGTATGAGGTAACTGTCAGACACAAATCAAAACATGAAAAGGCATCATTTTAAAGAAGTTAGGCAATAAATTAATCAAAAACTAATGATATAAAGGTTAGAGCACTACCTCTTCTTCACCACCATACTGCTCCTCTAATGCTCTCTTCACGTCTTCTTTTGTCACCCGTTCATCATCAAATTTGAACCTAGACATAAGCAATACATTAAAGGGTTACAATATAATGGAATGGAAATGATAAAGCAGTAACATATAATTCGCTGAAATAGTAACCAGGATCGAACTTCAATCAGAAAACAAAAATAAAACACACATTCAGGCAAACGGGTAAATGAATGTGCAATGCAGTCCATGCAAAAATGGATATTTAAGGGTGCTTTTGATATTTCTTTAAAAAGGTGTTTTCAGAATCAGAATGTGCATTTGGTTGTGTTTGTTAAAAATATTTTTTCTGGAGGTGAAAACAATGGCATATTTGGCATTGTTTTCAAAAATGAGTGGTATAGTCTTTTAAGGGGAAAATTGTGGTTTGTTTCCAGAAAATGTTCAGGTTCAAAACAACAGATAGTTGTTTTCTCATTTCTATTCGTATTTTGGAGAATAATGTTTTCTATTTCGCAAATAAATTTTGAGAAACACTGAACCAAACATGTTTTTGACTGATTTTCATTTTCAAAAACAGAAAATTGCTTTGACAATGGAAACAAAGAGCAACTAAAATTGCAAAGCCAAAATATCAAACATTGCCAACAAGAAAACTGAATAAAGACAAACAAGAAGAAAACATATAATGAATGACAGCAAAGAAGAAAATAGCATCACTAATTTTGCAAACTTGCATACACCTGGCAAGATATTGCTGACTTCATTGCCTCCGGAATCTCAAAAACACATAAACCCCATAAAAAGAGAGATAGATGTATGGTAAGCAAACTTTCAATATACAAAACAAACAACGAATGTAAGGGAAAAAACCCAAAGAATTAGCCATTTGCAACTAGACAATGCATATGCAATCAACATGATCTTTGTTGTGTTATAAGAAAAAAATGGAAAGATTTGAGTTTATAATACATATATTACTGATTTTCGTAAGCATAAGCAACTCAATTATGACTTAACAACTAAAAGAGCATAATCACATTGATCTTTCATTTTGTTTTTACAGGAATACACTAATGTCTAGTCTTTACAGAACTTCCCAATCATAACAACAGCAAATCTGAATAAAAAGAAAACAGAGTTTTCATTAAGAACATTAAGGGGAAAAATAAAGAAAATACTTTCACCAATGTCAAGAAAAGAAATAGACAAAGCTCACACGTAGCTAAACCAAGAACAATATAAACATAATATGTTCAATTTCTCAATCTACAATTGATCACTCAAGAGACTTTTAAATTTGACACAGATATATATCCATTACATACCACTGATCTGAAAGGGTTGGCCTGATATAGGCATAGTAATGCCCGCCATGCACTCCACCACTATGAACCAAAACACTGCAAGTAAACAATAATTAAGATACAAAGTACCTAAATTAGTGTCTCTTCCTATCAAGCTGTGTGATGTACAAAGAAGTTAATAGACATCTAATCATATGTTTTCCCATTGTAGTGTTGCTTCTAGATTGCGAGAAGATTAAGCCAAGTGACTAAGATATCTTGGGAAATTCCATGCTCTTGTGATTATTTGTTGATGGAGGACATTCACGCTTTGGGGAGAGGGATAAAGGCCAAGATTGTTGGATATGTGCAGTTTCATTTCTGTTTCAGGTGATTTGGAGTAAAAGAACCAATCAAAACTCCACGAATCAAGAGAGGACAACATAGATGACTAGTGGGATTTCACTTTGGTAGCTTTAGTATAGTTTTACTATGTTTCAGTACAGTTTTTGCTTCTTTGTGGACCTCTCACCCTGCTTCATTACACAATTGTAACACTTTCAAAGTTACTTCAATAATATTTCTTAAACAAAATTTTTTTTTATAAAATTTCCAAAGGAACAGTAACTAGCCACATGTAATCATATGAATTATACAATCTCAAAAGATAACAGACTTGTCACAACAGATGTGACTCTTCAATCAAAAGGGTATATTTATTACCTCAAACAGTAAAGGAGATGTGCAATTCTGAATATTAAGAACATGGGACTGTGGTCAATAATCTGATGAGCGTACACTTTCCTAGCATTTTTGGTGCTTGAAAGGTATTTAGTTTAACGATAGGATTAGTCAAGAAATGAATCCTACAAAAAGATTATCGTAGATAAACAATACCTGTGTAGAGTGTAAAGATTGCGAACACTACTATCTGCTTGAGGCGATAAATATTTTCTATTCTCTCTGTCAAGATCAAGTTGCAGAGGAAACTCATACCGGTCATTTATCTGTCAAAAATCAGCAATAAGAATGACTAATAGATGTACAAAAAGAAAATGAAAAACATAGTGAATGTACGCGAACACAAGTTCAATCAATGATAATTATGGATACCAAGTCCTTCACATAGTAAATAGATCAGGCAGCTGATAACCTGCTTTGACCAAATATTTCAGAACTCTTACAATTAATGTCTATTTCATCCAAAGAAAATTTTGAACATTTACAATAATTTTCATAGGGTATAAACATTCGCAATACATAAGACACATACGTACATAAATAAATAAATATGTAGTGCATGTCTGCACAAGCATGCAGATGCATGTTTGCATGACTGTGTGGACATATCCTGTCTGGAATTTGAGGTTTTCAGTATACACATTGTATCTGCATAGACACCAAAAATACATGTCTACACTTACAGTAGTTGTCAAACCAAGTCCATATCATAACAAAAAGTGCAAGAATCAAACAGAGAAATGAAGGCAGAAAAAAGAAAATTTGACAGGCAGAATAATATCTATCACTTTTGAACATCCTTTCCCCAGCCAACAGTAATACCAGTCTATAAGAAAAGAAAAAAAACAGTAATGTTAACAGCAATCCAATTTCAGAAAGGCAAAGAATTATCTACAGAACTACTAACCTTAACCATAGTATCCCGCATAAAATCATACTCAAATCGCTTCAACTGAAGTTGAAGGACAGGAGGAAAGTCAATGAACAGAACACCCTTCCTAGCATCCTGAAAAAAACCAGAATTAATTTCATCACAAATTGTCTTCAAAAAAAGTAAACATTCAGGACAAAATGGCAAAATAACTGGCAAGACAAACCTTCCCAAAGCAATGTACAATCAACAGGTCAAATCCTTTTGAGGTTAGTTAAATCTATAAAGCTTGATTGTTTAATTAATAAATTTTCCTGTCCTGAAGGCACCTCACCTGTAACCCATGCTGTTCAGCATGATACTTGTTATCACCCTCTAAACGTTCCACTTCTACATATTTGTCAAAAGAAGCATAAACATCTCGACAACCTTTGACATCAAGCTGAAGATCTACACTTCAAATATAGTAAATTCCATAAGGGCCAAAAATTAATTTGCACTAATTTAGTAATCCACTATAACCTCAAAAACGTACCATAGAAAGATTCCTTTCTTGTTGATTTATAGTCCACGTTGATGCATTCAATGTAGTTCATGTGATGTCCTTCAAATAACTGTTG
>JAVXUL010000009.1:8440387-8452920 GCA_035590515.1 Trichilia minutiflora
GATTTCCTTTTCCACGCCAGTTTCTCGTTCAAAAAGAGAAAAGAGCATTAAATTGGACTAGAACCTTCCATTGGCTGAGGACCTTCGGCGAAGTCGGAGTGTGGAACCAACATCTCGTCGTCCTCCTGTCGCTGCAAAAGACAAAATTAAAAACAAAAAATAAAAAATAAAAATCGATAAGAAATATAGCACCGATCTTTACCAATTGAAATCTTAGAAGCCAAATACCGACTATAATTCAATTGAAATAAACATTTAGAAACTTGAAACGGCGATGTTTAAGAGACGGTAGAAATCAAATTGAACTGACAAAGAGAATAAATGAGGAAGGGAGAATTACACCCAACGGTGGAGGAGTCATCAGAGTCATAGTTGGCCGTATGATCGACTGATGAATCGAAAATAATTCTGAAAATAAGAAAACTTAAAGAGGAGGGAAAGAGAGACGATTGGCTATGGAAACAGGGGCTGCGGGGGGGTTTGTTCGACGAAGGGGCAATTTGGGCATTTGATTGAAAAAGTTTTCGTACGGATTATAGACACGACTGGGGCTGGCAATAGTTGAAGTGCTTTTTATTTTATGTTAATACTTAATATCATATTCATACCATTAAATAAAATAAATAAAAATCGATGTCACGTAATCTCAAAAAATGCACTCCCAGTTTGATATTATAATGTTAATTTTGTTATAAATAGACCATATGATTTTGTACTTTGAACTTCAAGCCTAAAACACGTCTATTAAAGTAATAAATAATATCTATTATTTCGTATAAATTATATCACAATCTGTTATGAAGCAATATAAAATATTCACAGCAACAACCTTTTGGGGTAGTCTAGTGATAGGGGTTGGGCTTGAGACCTCAAGATTCCAAGTTTAATTCTCCTTATATCATTTTTGTTGAAGCGTCTAAGAGGTTAAATTCCAATTTTCTTCAATCGTTTAGTACCGTGTACTTACCTGTCGTAGGGTATCACGAACACTTTCGATTTAGGTTTAGATCCCGTCCCAATAACATTGTCCAAAGATAATCGAAGATCTGGGTTCCTATAACAAATCCCAGAGTATTGGCTGGTGGTTGGAATTTCGGATTTCAAAAAAAAAAAATATTCACAACATATCTTTTCATTACTAATTATTAATTATAAAAAAAAAATTAATAGATATCGATGGTATACCTCGTGATTTATGGTTCAAACCTCAAACTAAAAATATATATAATAAATAAATATCTATTATTCATTTTTAACTTTGAGAAGTGAGATATTTCAACTATTTCATAAAGTTATATTGTTTTAAATCCTTTTATTTTCTTTTAAAAAAATTCTTTTATTTTTTAATACGATTTTTATCAATTTATTTATTAGAAAAACTATATCAATTTTGATTGGTTTTTTCTTATTATTATAGAAACTCTATTATGATTATTTAATTTAAAATAAATATACATTTAATAGAAAAACCAATCAATGAAAGACGCGTATTAAGAAATCGTCATATCACTCATATGTACATTTACAGTGAAATTAAATTGTTAACTTTTGCTTCAAATTTATAATTTAAAAGCCTGGTGGCTTTTGAATATGTGGAACACGTTTACTATCAAAACCATCCAATAAAATACACGTATTAAAAAATGGTCAAATCCTTTTATAAAAGAACTTTAAGGGGGGTGAACCCGTTTATTGGCAAAACCAGCCAATGAAAAACTCGTATATTAAGAAATTGTTAATTTTTTTTTATGGAAAAAATTTTAAATGAAACAATTAAATAAAATAATCCATTTTATAATAAACAATTAACTAAAATAATTGACTCATTTATATGTTTTATAATAAAATAAAATAATTATATTTTTACTTCATATTTATAATTCAAAAAATTTGAGATTTTTGAGTGTTTAAGTTGATTCAATTGTTTATCATAATACATCTTATAATAAACAATTAACTAAAATATTAAATAATTAATTAAAATAATACAATTAACTAAAATAATTAACTCGTATATATATTATAAAATAAAATAGTTATATTTTTACTTCAGATTTGTAATTCAAAAAATTTGAGATCTTTGAGTGATTAAGTTGAAGGTAATTTATATTGTATAATTTAAAAGACTTGAGGTCCCTTAAGTCTCTTTATATTTTGTTAATAGCTCGCTTATGATATGAGGGAGGGTTTTTAAAATAAAAAAGTTATATTTTTACTTAATTTTAAAATTATATAAAATAAAAGGAAAATATTTTCTAAACACCAATTTTCAATAATAATAAAAAAAAACTACTCTTTCTTTCTTTTTTTTAAATTGATCCTCTATATCGAATAATCATAGAAAAAATGTATGGAAAATACAAAATATTCGACAAGGCTCTCGCACCATTGTCATTCAATAAATTTTTTTGGTGTTATAATATTTTCTATTTCTTTGTACATAAAATTCTTTTCATTACTTTATTTAAATGAAATGTATATATGATAAGATTTGAAAAAAAAATTATGCGACATACTCATTTGTCTAACAGTGTTTCTGATTTACTTTCTTATAATAATTGTTGTTATTGCTCTTGGAAAAGTGAAAAAAAAAAAAAACCCTTAGAAATAGAATAGAAGGTATTGATTTAAAAAATTAACGTCTCCTTCAATCTCGTATATCAATGTATTCGTCAACTTCGTTTGCAATTATATTCTACTATAAAACAAAGAAAACACTTATGTATAAAGTCGTTTTTTCAGTGAAAACTCTTTAATATTTAAGTCAATAAAGTTTTTCCTTAGAGGTGAAAGAACTAAAGAACACAAAAAAGAATTTGGAAAGAAAAAAATTATAGGAAATATAAGAATAGTCGTATCCCTAAATAAATGAATTTTGTCCCTATTATTTCAAAATCTATTATCTCTTAATCATTTGCATTTTTAACCATTGATACGTATTCCGTTGTCATTCGATTTTTATAAAAATTTGTCACGCGAATCATGAGACATTACTATCATAAAAATAATACTTAGTTACACATATAAATAAATATTCATGACTGATAAAGGTGTCGAAATAACTAATACTTAGCAAATTTTTAACCTCAACGTTAGATTAAAGATCTTGAATAGACTTATGAGATGTATAGTTGATCCCTAAAAAGATATAAAAGGTTTTGAACGGTAGATACAACTGTAATTCTTTAATATATGGTCTTTATAAATAATCTGAGTCATTTTTCATTATTTATGTCTCAGATACAGTTGTAGAATGGAAGAATTTTGACTTATATACCATAATAGAAAATCTTGAAATCTTGCTATATAATGAAGTAGATTAAAATTGAAGGAATATTGAGTCTAAATATTTAAATTGAATTCCAATAAATTATCGAAATAGATACTAATTTTATTGTTTTATGACAAAAAATTGAATAAATTTCTTTATTTAAATATCAATTAATAATCTTATATTAAAAATAAACAAAATAAGAATAAAATGATCATAATTAAACTCAAAAAGATTGCAAACAATTATAAAATTGTTCTAAAAAATAATAAAATCATTTAAATTTTTTTATATTTTTTATGGCCAATTTATAGTTATTGATTAAACAATATTTTAACATAATATGTCTCTTAAGTACAAGAAAGAAATTAAGAAATACAGTAATTAAAAAAGGTACACGTATTTTATTAAAAAATCATAATAACTTTTAGGTAAAATTACAAAATCTATATGTAAAAAAAGAGTCCCATATTTCCGTTCTCCTATATCATCATAATTGTATTTGATTTTCAATCAAGTTATTTTATCATGGCACTTGAGAGTAACGACAACGTTACGTGGGTTGATGGGTGACGGGCCGGCCGGGCCTTGTTTTCTCAGTATCATCGATTTTTAAAAGTGGGTTGAACATTTTAGTTGAAAAGTGGGCTTAACTTACCCTTTTTCTTATACGAAAAAGGTCAGTGAAACGTTAATTTTCATAAATTTTATGAAAATAATAAAAAATATATATATATTTTATTTACGTGTATATATAAATAAATAAATTTTATAAAAAGAAATTTCTACTTTTCTTTTTTTAGATATAAATTTTTTAAGATATTATAAATTTTTAAAGTTATTTTTATTCTTTAAAAAAAAATACATCTTTTTATTACTATTCTTAATAAAAAAATATTAACAATTAATTCGTTCCTTTACCCCTTCTTTCTTTTTTTTATTTTGCAAAACCTATCAACAACAACAAAAAAAAATGTTGAAGTTATGAAAGCACAAGAAGTGGAAAGCGAAATGAATCCTAGATTTTCACAGGTGTGTTCCAAAGCTATGGAAACTGATAATAAAAATAGGAGACTTAACACGAGTATCCTTATTCGTTATCCTGGACCTTCTGGAAGCCGCAACATTCAAGTAAGTGAAAGATACTTCTACTTTGACCAAGCTTGTCTTGGTATGTTATGAAGGAGAAACAAATGAATTCTTCATACTAAGTTACGATTGGCAGAGGATGCACTCGCCTTTCTTAACATCCTATGCTACCAATTTTCTGATCCGTATTTGTTTGCATCTAATTCATGTGATTTCATTTTATTGTATTTGTTTCGTGATATGTGTTTGTTTTACATCAATTAGCATTAATGAGCATGTAGTTGGTCTAACTTGAAAATTAAATTCTACAGTTTGAGCCTTTTTTCTAGGGGAAAATCCGAAAATGGTAATGAGAAACTATTATTCCATATGACCAAACTTTTTCTCCAAAATAAGAATGAGAAACCGAAAATTACCTAGTAGTAACCAAGGAAATTTCGCTGGGTTCACTAAATTCCGAAAACTTATATGACAAGGTTTTTCTCTTGAATTTCTTTTTTGCAGGTTTTTCTACCCCAATGCTCTTTGTTCCCTGCTTTTGGGTTAGTTTTTATCCCATTTACTTGAAATCCTTTTTAGTCTCTATGTTAAGTCCATATAAGAAACCAATTGCTCGATCACAATCAATGGTAATTCACTAGAGAGAGCAATAAATTGGATGCAAATATAAAGGAGAATATGACATAGGTGCTGTAGTGAACAAGGCATGATGTTTTTTCGTGTACCACTAAAAGAATAAAATGAAAATTCTGGCATCATTACTTCAGGGTGGCACTATTTTAGTTTCCGGAGTATGTAATGACTTTTTTTCAGAAGAATGCCATACCAATGAAAATTCTGGCATCGTTACTTAAGGGTGGCACTCGTTGTGTTAGACTCTGTACTAGCTATGAAAAGAATGTATCTGGCTAAGATGATTGTGTTTCCAATGAAACTCATTGGATGGAAGTGAACTTCTGCATTTTGTTGCAAAGTTAGGTTTAGGTTTTTCTCTTTTCTTAGAACCTTTCTATTTGTCAGTTTTGACATTGTATACATTTTGGTGATTTTGGTCATGTCTCCTGTCTCCATATATGTTAAGCACAATGCCGATACCAGTTTCCATGAGGTGCTTGGCTTCTTCTCATGCATACTGAAGATTTTATTCTGTGTGTATAGGAGATTGATGCTCAAAAGTTATCGACTTCCAAATTACATCTATTCATATTTGTTTGATGCATAGAACATTAAATATTGCCTCTTCCTATTGGTATTTGTGCTCAGTACATATTAGAAATATTAATATTACGTCTAAAATTGTACCCCGTATAAGGTATAACTGGTTGGCCTGGACTAGCTTTAATTTTAACGTTGACATTGAATTTAAATTTGTATTAAAATATTAAAATATATCTAAATAAAATAATGATTTAACTAATTTTAAAAAATACATTAAAAAAACATGTATTATAATTACATAAACAATATAATTATTTATAAATATAATTTAGATATGATGATTTATTTTAAATTATTAAAATATATAAAATAACGAATTTTATTTTAATTAATATCAAATTTATATTATACTCTTTATAATAATTTAATTAAAAATAAAATTTATTTAAAATATTTTATCAATAATTAAAATAAATTTATCAAATATTTATCAAATAATTTTATCTTAAATTTTTAAATTCTTATTTCATATAAGAGTTTCTTTTCACCTGTTCAGTTGAAAAAAGTTAATATCAAATATTTTTGTCTTATCTATTTTAAAGTATTTACACAAATATCGGTCTATTAAAATATTTTATTAATTTGACATATAAATACTTTTAAAATTTATAAAATTAAAATATATATTCATAAATTTTTCTAGTTCATATAGAATTTATAAACACAAACAATCCACAAAATTCTGCATATGCGATTTTGGATCAACCATCATTTTCATCTAACGCCTTCAATAAGTATAATTCCTTCGCACGTAGAACACGTCCTAAACAATTTGTCTTCTGAAAAAATGACGGCTCGTAAAGTTATTTACTCTATACACTTATTTACATTTATAATTTTAGCTCATACGAGATTAGAAATTTATATTCTCTTGTTCTTCTTTTGAAATTGGATGCACTTACCCAAGTCAATTTTAAAACAAGAATAATTTTAGCATAATTTTGAATGGTTTTCATTTCATGTGTGTTTGGATTTCGAATGGTTAAAGCTTGAACCAAACCAAACCAATCGATTCGGTTTTCACAAATTTGCCCATCCTATCCACATAGGCTAGTTAATAGTTCTTCATTATTAATTGATCTCGATCACGAAGAAGGGAGGAAGAAAGGGCAAACATAAATGGGAAATAAATGCAACAAATTTATTTTGAATCTGTCATGAACACAAAAGAATTCACCTTTTCTTTACTATATTTTATTACATTTTCTCGCATACATTTTCCTTACTCTTTTATTGAGTGGGATACCCACGCGGCCGAGTCTTTTTCTTTTTTCCCTTTCTGTCCTTCTATAATACACCGCACAAAGTAAATCCCCTTAAACACCTTTTTCATCAACTAATCAACAATAGACAGTTCAGCACCACCATATTACACACAGAAGAAAAAGAAAAATATTACAAAAATCTTGTACCTTTTACGGTAACTATAAGCACGATTAATGACATCAGATACAGACCTTTTATCATTTCCTTCCCATGCAGTCTCATCAAACCAAATGCTTGGCTTGATTTGTAAATTTTCCCATTTCCCCTTTCTTCGGTCTGACTGATTTGCAGCCTTCCACGGGAAGAATGAAGAGAATAAAATAGCAAGAAGTCACATCTTACACCAAGAAAAATAAACTTTTTACATGGATTAGTACCTGCAATATTGAGTTAATTAGAAGACAAAGATTAGTACAAATCAAGATCTTATTATAAAACAAAATTTTACATATATAAGACCTTATGTAGGATTCATAAATTTTATCAGAAACTTCTTCTGTAAAAGGATTTTTTGCTTGTGTAAAGTATATGCCTGAAAATGGACAAACTATATGCTTCTAAATTATAAATAGGTCAAATTTAAGAGAGATATTACTTCACATTAGATGTTTTTGCCATGATTTGGTAGAAAGGGATCATTTTACGACTTTAAAGCAAAGTTATATAATCTCTATCTACCAATCATGGAGCTGTAAATTATATGGGCAATGCATGCAATAAAGAAATCAAATCCTTCTTAACACCCAACCTTTAAACCAATAGTATAACAGCTGACTGTTATAATCGGTTGATTCAACTGCTTAAACTTTTTGAAATGATACAAGAGTTTGGGTCAAATTATGATCACTCTAAGTTGATTTATCTTGAGAATTCAGAATTATATAATTCTACTCAAATAGAAAAGATTTTGAATCCGAATTAGAATACCTACCTTTCTCCTTGTTTTATGTTTTGGCTTTGATTTAAGTAAGGGTTGATTTTCACTGGCATTTGGTGAAACGAGAATCCTGCCCAACAGCACCAAGCATCTGACAAGCTATTTCAAGCAATTTTCCTGACATATATACATTATTCCGTTAACAAAAATTCTTTCAATTAAATACAAAAACAATTCAACAGATAGAAAG
Source organism: Trichilia minutiflora (assembly GCA_035590515.1). Lineage (NCBI taxonomy): Eukaryota > Viridiplantae > Streptophyta > Magnoliopsida > Sapindales > Meliaceae > Trichilia > Trichilia minutiflora. The sequence continues at coordinate 8,448,359 of JAVXUL010000009.1, forward strand.
CAACATATTAACTTCCAATATCAGTATTGATCGATGAATGACACTTTCTAACCACATCTATTCCAGTAAAAGACATTCATCAAGCACTCTAATGATTTAAGAAGCAAATAATACTACATATACAATCTGTTGTGTGTTAATACAAATGATTCTATCAGTGTCAATATAAATTGATGTAACATTGTGATTTTACTTTACAACAAATAAATTTTATTTTTATTTTTAATAATTGATTAATTTTATATGGCATCTGTTTTGTACTCTGTACACATAATTTGCATATATAATTAACATTAATTGTTGTGAGGAGATCAATTAGAGTGGATGCATCTCTGACAACAAACAGAAAATGGAAGAGTTAAGAAAACAGAGAGAAAGAGATTTTAATACTATATATCAATGGTTCGAATTGAAAGTTGGCAATTTGCACGGTGTGTGTTTATATATTGACAGGATACTCCAACCATATCAACATAGACTGATATTGTTCCCGTATCTTATTTTACTTAATATATAACAATTAAATAAATAAACCAAAACCAAAATCAAATCATGCCTGAGATGAGAAATATTTTAAAAAATATAAAAATAATTCAATGGAGAAAAAATTGAATCGGCAGCCAAGCTGTCGTTTTACTTCCAGGAGTGGCAAGAAAGTAAGTCAAGATTCCCAAAACAACTCTAGTACTAATTCTTAACTTATGCTTATACTTTGTGGCCAACTGGCTATTTTCTATGCGTCCCTAATTCCAAATAATAAATAAATATTATTATTTTTTAATTTTTCTCATTCAAGTCTCACCGACAGTTTCTTCCGAATTCAGAATCCCGTTTGCAACCAGAGTTTTTGACTTGGCCGACACTTCCGAAGTTCATCAAAGTTTCTTCTAAACTTTAAATAATAGTTCTCTCTTGAAAAAATATTTTCTATCCCAAGTAATAACTAATAACAGGCATTTCAATCTTGCTATGAAATTGTTTTAATTATTCTACTAGGATATATTTTTTGAGATGAAATTCAATTCACATCAACACGGAGGAAATGTGTAATTAATATTGAAATATAATAATATAATTAAGTATTGTAAAAAATATTATTTTTATTTTTGTATTTTTTTTCCTTGTACCTAATTGAAAGCCATCAATTTTAGGGTACTGTTCGCCTTAATAAAGCATGCATATCCAATCCTTTAAGTCCAAGGCAAATCCAACGCACATAGATTTCGGCTTTTCGACAATTGAAAAAAAAAACACAACATCCAGAGCCGCTAATTTCTTCCTATCATGTCCTCTGAATGAATGAAAATGAAAATTGTCACGGACTGGACCTACCCGAAAAGCACCAATGAAAACAACAAAAGCTGACAGAAAAAAAAAAATGACAACTATCAACCAATGAACAACTCTGACCCACCGTCAACTCGAATTCAAACCTACAGCAAACACATCGCCGGCATTTCACCATTTCCGATGGATAGCTTCATATTTTATTTTAATCAAAATTGCAAGCCCCGGTAAATAATATGCTTCCTATTCTAATTAATTCTTGTAATAATAGGGTTTGCATTCTGAAAAATATATATATATATCTTGCTTGCTTTCTAATTAAGTATTTTGAAAATTTCAATTTTTTCTAATAAAAAACCCTTAAACAAAAAATAAAAATAAAAAAGTCGTAGTAAAACATACCTCTTCTGGGTTTTACTGCAACTTTAACGATTTTCTTACTTTCCAATTTCGTCGTCGTTTCTTCCGGCGGGAACAAGACTCCATCAATTCCCTGAACTGAAATTCGGCCGTTGGTATATATATCGGGGTCAAATAAATAGGCCGATCCCTCACCATGACCGAATTTCACCGACCCATCAGCTTCCTCTGCCATCACTTTAAGCGGGAAACGAAGCGTATCGTACGAAATTTTCCCGAATCTTCTCACCGCATTGTACATACTTTCCTCGGTCTGGTACTCGGGAAACACGTGGTAATATATGATCTGTTCCGGAGCGCCAGGCTCGCTCAGCTGGTCCGTCGTCAGCTTAGCCATGGCCTCGTCATTGGGCGCCAAGACGGTCAAAACGTAACCCTCCGATACGAGACGGCCCATTTCGGTTGCAAGCGATGTGAGATTCACTAAAATATCGGCCATTTCGTTGTATCCGCCGTAAAGCAACAGTGTCTGAATGAAATCCTTCACTTGCTTCTCCCCGTTGAAATGGTGATGCGGCCCACCTGGTCCAGGTGCCGGTGCCGGAGCTATGGATGGACCGGGTGCCATTGCGTATTTAATAGGAAGGGCAGGGGGTGAACCAGGTTTTGCAGGTGGTGCTGGTTTTTTTAATCTGTTCGTCCTGGGATCGATCTCTGGTGCTCCCTCCGGTTTGACGGCCGAGATGGACTGGAGACTGCGGCGATTGTTGAAATCTTGCTGTACGGATCGAGGTATTAGTAGCCGTTCGATACCGTGGATGACTCCATCTGGACGGTTGACGGCATTTAGGTGTAAAACCTTCGATTTACTAATAAACTTTTCACCATAGTCTTGACTGGTTAAGTGGACGGCATCACCTGATAGCGTGTGATGCCGAGTTGACTCGGTGGCTTTAGCGGGCCATTGATGAACTTCAATCCTTCGGGGTACAATGTGATGAAGCATAAGCATCTGCAGAGACTTCAAATTTCCCGGTTCGAGCAAGAACCGCTTGAACTCCGGATCGAGATCCCGCTCAAGAGCTTCATTTTTCGGGGCAAAAATGGTGATATTATACTTTCCAACAGCGTCTTCAAGAGTCTGCAACAGAAGCGCTTTTTCCACGAGTTCAGCGAGCTCCGTGTAATGGGAATCGAGAAGCGCTACGAGGACTGAGTTTGAATTGATTTGTCCCGAATGAACCGTGTTTTCCTGCAACGAAACCGTGAGTTGAAGACTAAAAAGAAACAGAAGAAATGCGAATCCTTTCTGAGTTTCTGCCACTGCCATTGAATGGAATGAATAATTGATTGTTGAAGGTTGTTTTTGCCGTTCGGAGATGATATAAATAAAACCTTTAGGCTTTATTCGCTTCAAAGGCCAGTCAGTTTCTTCTCCTATGAACTTTTTTGCTTTTTATTTTATTTTATTTTATTTTTCTGTGTTTAACCTTGTTGATGTTTGAGCGAAAGAGAAATGAAGATGAGCGTTTGGTGGACGGTGAAAAACTAGCGTCGGTTGCGGGTTAAAAAAGAAAGTCCGACACGTGGGAATTGTTGATTTAAGAAATTGGAGGTTGCCGCCATTTCAAGTTTACGGGAAAAAGAAAGGTAGGGTGCCATTTTTGCTTGATCTATTCAATGGTAAATGTGTTTCTTCCTTTCTTCTTTCGTTTTCTTTTTTATATCTTGGAAGCTCTTGTACTCACTCATCGTTATGGATGATGAGTATCTTACTCTCATTTAATGGATGATTGTAAATCATACGATCCTAATTTTAATTATTAGACATATATGATCGTAGATCATATGATACTATTCTTAATTATTAGACATATGTGCAGATATTATCCGTAACGATATTAAGTACAAGAATAAATCGGAACTTCCACTTTGATGAGTGAATCGAATAATGTAATGATTCGAACTCAAGACACTATAAACAGTATCTCTAGTTTTTATCGTCATATCACCCAATCGAGTGTGTTTCTTTCCTTAATTAAAGCAGTTTCACAACTTATGCTAAAAATTTAGACTAATGGTGACTATTTAATTTTTACAATAATATTAAGATATTAAGTTTTAATATAAATTAATCCGATTATATTATATCAGTGTCACGTAGATTTTATAATGTATTGAAACTTTTTTTTTTTCGATACTTCCATTTACTAAAACAAATCACTTGGTTAAATCTAATATTAAGCTCGATCAAAGAGTCAAATTTCACATAAAAAAGGCCCCTCTACAATATATGAAAAGGATTAAACCTTTTAATTGAGTGGAGACAAGAAAATGAATATCAATTAAATTAAACGAAACGACTATTCTTGTAATGAATGAATATATGTATATTGAAATATAAAATTTACACTTTAATTGACCATTATTTGATTGGTTACTTATCCAGTTGACTAAAAATTCTGCAATAAATTTTGAGGATACTAAGTACTAACGGATACAACTCTTAAAATTTGGAAAAATTACAAATAAATAGGACAATATCAAAAAATAAAAAATAAAATAAAATAAAATAAAATACAGATACACCTCGCATCGTTCCCGTCAAATTTGTTTTTTCGTATTTTTCTACAGTACTACTTCTACCCTTTAATCTTTATCGCTTCAAAAAAGGTTGCATGCACATATTAAAACTTAAATATGTTGGATGTCCTAAACATGTTTTAATTCATCATTTATCATAATATAGCATTAGAATAAAATTACGAAAGCTTTAAAACATACCTCCGATCATTGAGTTTTTTTCGAGTTTGAGGACGAATTTAAAGAGCTTCTCTTCCTTTCTGAACTTCAATTTGATGGTGTATAATTTCTTAATGAGTTCAGCAAGCATTGGGACCTCAAAAACCTTCCTA
>JAVXUL010000009.1:8453020-8479160 GCA_035590515.1 Trichilia minutiflora
TTTTATTTTTTTGGCGGCCTGCGTACCGATCTGCAGGGCTAGATGAATTGGCCCGTTTAACCCACGGGTTAAATGGATCGGATCAAAAAGCCTGCGAATTAAATAAGCCAAATTTTTTTAGGCTCAACCCACTAATTTAAGTGGGTTAAACGGATCGGCCCGTCGACCGCCGGCCTGTTTGATAGCTCTAGGCGGATTCAATAAAAAAAAGGTTTAATTTGTTTAAAATTTTAAAAACATAATTTATTTATTAAAATAATAATAATAATTTTGATAATACACTGTAAAGTCAACTCTTAATTTTTGCTTTATAAAAAAATATAAGAAAAGATTTCACTCCATGCTTGTTTGATTAAATTTAGTATAAAAAAAATAAAAATGAAATGAGAGAGGAGAGAAAAAATGAAGAAGAATGAGCAATAAAAAAGATTTATTTTATCTTAATTTTATAATAGTTTTATTTGTATATTATTAATTTTTTCATAATAATCTTATATAATACAGATTATACTTAATTTATTAAAGATTAAAATATAATGATTATATTAAAATTATTATGAGTGGTTTATCTTTTTTAAGGATAAAAAGATAAATTCACTTTATAAAAAAATTATTTTGTTACTTTATTTTCCCTTTGTTTGATAGAAAAAAATATAAAGAAGTTTGGTTAAATGATAAAAAGTAAAATTAATTATATTATTTAGACTAACATATTAATTATGGTAAATATTAGAATTATTTATTTTAATACATAAAATTATGCAATTTAAAACAAGAGTAAGGATTAAAATGAAATTATCCAGTAAATTGTGACAAACCGTGCAAATATTAACTAATTCAATTAATAAAATGATTCAAATTGAGAAGAGGTAAAGACTATTGATAAAATAATAGGTCAACACGAATATACAAATTATTAATTTATTTATATGATATATTGTTAAGTTATAAACACACGTTTTTTATGCATTTTAATTTCTCATTGACCACAATCAAATAAATACAAATGTAATATATGTTTTTAATTAAACTAAGCATTCTTTGCCACTAAACCAATTTCATATTAGATTCGAAACATTTTAATAGAAAGGGAAAAATGCAATTTTTTTGAAATCTTTTCTTAATCATTTTTATAAATAAAATATCAGTTTTTAGTAAATTTGTTTTATAAAACAAAGCAAAATAAAAAAAAAAAACCTCTAACAAATAAAAAGTGATGCAAATTACCAAACAGCTGCTTATTATGCGTTCTGGTAATTATAGGGGGCAAAAATGATGATGCTACCCATTGTTAACATATAGAGCCCCTCTAACCGGCCTGGGCTTAAACTTGGTTTTAGATGGACCCGACCCACCTAGGGGCATCTTAATCCCTTTCCTTCGCCCTTCGGGCGTATCGCAATCCAACAGTTTGACTGTTTGAGGTTGTAGAAGACGCGAAAGCTGAATTGCAGATTTTAGGATTAAATGCTCGATGGAATCAATTGCTGTGATGGCTGCAGGTTTACCCTGCAACAATTGTTGTTCTTCCATTAAATTTTCATGTTCACCCTCTAGGTCTTTCGTATTTGGGCTTCCGAACTTCCGACCTCCCCGTCTCCGTTCAAATCACCGCCGTCTGTCTCCAAACCGCGTTACAGCCACCCTCTCTGCCGTAGATTCTCCCTCGAAATCTTCCGCCGATGGACAGAATGAGAATAACCGGCCTCTGCTTCAAGTCACTGGTTTAACTGCGGTGATCACTGAAACTAAACAGGAAATTCTCAGGGGAGTCAACTTCTCAATCTATGAAGGAGAGGTCAGTCCAAATTTCAACCTCCAGATTTTATTTAGAATGAAATCAATGACGAAAATTAATCTGACACTTTCGTGATTTTGAACAATAGATTCACGCGATCATGGGAAAGAACGGTTCAGGGAAGAGCACCCTTGCAAAGGTTTTATTGTCTTTGCTTTTATTTCGTAGAAATAAAAATAAAATTACGATATAAAAAAAAATTGAATTTAGAGCGTGCACTATGTATAGGTTCTTGTTGGGCATCCAGATTATGAAGTCACAGGAGGGAGTGTCGTATTTAAAGGGGAAAATTTGCTTGAAATGGAGCCAGAGGAACGCTCACTTGCTGGACTTTTTATGAGTTTTCAGTCTCCAGTTGAGATTCCAGGAGTCAATAATATTGACTTTCTTCATATGGCTTATAATGCTCGACGAAGGAAACTTGGCCAGCCGGAGCTTGGACCAATTGAGGTTAGAAGTAATTTCTAGTGTGTTTGGTCAGCATTTTGTTCGCTTAAAAGCACTTTCGAAAAATTAAAATAGCATTGATGCTCCTGCTGCTTGATAGGCCATTTTCAAGTTAAAAGTTCTATTGCTTGAAGAACTAATTCTATTGTACACTTCCAAAACTAATGCTTGTTATCTCCTGTGTAAGGTTTTAATATAATCAGTATATTTTCTATATCATTTCTTGCTGCAGTTCTATGCTTACATATATCCCAAACTGGAACTTGTGAGCATGAAGACTGACTTTCTTAATAGAAATGTTAATGAAGGATTTAGTGGCGGTGAAAGGAAACGCAATGAGATTTTACAGCTTGCGGTATGAATACCCTTCTTTGTTTTACATTTAATTCTGTGTTTCTTTTAAGTTAAATATTTTAACGGTGATGGGGCCTTGACAAAAGAGAGTAATTGTGTTGAATCCATGATATGCTTGTCTTAATATAGACACAATAGAAGAATGATCACTTGTAACATATCATTTATTATTGTCCTTGAAGTTTGAGAATAGTGGTATAATTTTTATACGGCTGAAATTGCTGACAAGGAGTTTTCATGCTGCTACTGGTTTTTAAGCCTTCACTTTCTATGTATTAATATTGAGATCGAAGAATTTTTTGTATCTCCAAATAGATGGAAATGGAATTAAAAATTGTTTGATTGGATTTTCTTTGGCTGGAAAGTGGTGGGATGGGGATGCGTCACTATATATTTATAGGTTTTACCCACATTTAAGTTGCCAGAGCTTGGGAAAGTTGAGATGAAAAAGTAGCTAAAAGCAGCCTCCTTGCATATGCTTAAATTCCCCAATTTTCATGATTGAATTTACTTCTATGTATTACAGGTTCTGGGAGCAGACTTGGCTATATTAGACGAAATTGATTCTGGGTTAGATGTTGATGCACTTAGAGATGTAGCAAAAGCAGTGAATGGGCTTTTGACTACAAAGAATTCTGTGCTGATGATAACTCATTATAGACGGCTTTTGGAATTCATAAAACCTACATTTATCCATGTCATGGTGAGTTAGTTGGAAATTTAGGAAATTAATACATGGATTTGTGTTTGCTTGGAGTTTAATTATTAAAATAAGATTTTCGAGCTAATTGATATGACCAATTCAGTTACATTTTGGGTATCTGCTGTAGGATAACTTGAAACAGTATGGTGGTGGTATAACTTATTGGTATTGGAAAGGAAGGAAGAAAGATTGTTGGTTATATGTTTACATATTTAAAACCCATAGAAGGGTAAAGTTTATTATTTAGTTCTTTTTGGAGGCTAAAGCATGGAAGTTTCTCTGAATCAGTTATATATAACTTAAAAGGTCTAATTTTAATTGTTTTGCTGTTGCAGTTGCACGTGTTCATTTCAAGGAAATATTTTCAATTTCAACTCATATTCAGTTTTCTCTAAAGATAAATTCTGGTCAATCCCTTGTTGGTTTTGCAAGGATTTTCTTGCATTCTATTTCCTTCGCATTTTAATATTAATTTCTTCATAAAGATATAATTGAAGTTTTAAGATTTGTTGAAAATCCAACACAATGACATAATTAGAGTTAAAGGATCTTAAACTTGGTTACTGTACTGTTCTTCAGTATGTGTGATTTGTGAAAAAGAAAACAATGCCCTCAATTATATGACTCTGGTCAAAACTTTACATCAACTTTTGTGCTTTCTGTTTTTGGATTGCGGGAGCATTTATTGTACACAGGACTTGTAAATGAGAAAAAGGTCCTTTTATTCTTATTGAGTTGATATATGATATTCTTGTCTGTGGTCCTTTAGGATGATGGAAGAATCATAAAGACAGGGGATATCTCCATAGCAACGGTTCTTGAAGAAGGCGGCTATAAAGCAGTCGTTGAAACATAAATGTAGACCATTGGTGACTGGTATACTCTCACTAACAAAATTTGTGGACCATTTGTATTTTTAATCTGGTTTATGTTTGCAGTGAAATTTGCTGTATTGTGCAATCGGCACCATTCGGTGAACTTTATTATATGTGTCCTATTGTTGTTGGGTCAAGAATTGTTCTCGGATTCAAAGATCAACTGAGGCTAGTTTCGAGTCTACTGCCTTCTTGAGATATAATGAACTTCTTTTAATCTTACATTTGCCATGGATTTCCAAGTCCAGTCACTTGTCTCCACCTGCTAGTCACTAAATTTGCTTGTTTTGTTTCATGTTCCGCATGCTCTTTATAGAGCTTGTTGGAGTAATGGCCTGTAATTTTGGATCATAGGTCAGGGATGGCTATGGTCATGTACCGTGATCCCATATGTAAGTTCATAGCAATTTGTGTTTTCATCTGGAGGTTGGTTGTGGGCTTTATTGGAATCGTATATGTGAGAATTCTTGCTGCCCGTGGTGGTTTTGTTGAACATCCCAAAAACTGGGGTTATCTATCTGTCAACCATACAACCTTCAAGTTCTAAAATATTTGATCATATTTTTAACTTACAACATAATTACGGAATTGTGGTTAAAGTTGGAATCAGGATACTGCTGGGATAAGGAGAAGCTGAAGGCATATGTATGTCTCCCAAAATTTAATTGGATCAAGTGCTTTACCTCTCTCTCTCTCTCTCTCTCTCTCTTTGCTCTATGTGTGTATCTCATTCCCTTGCTAGTGCTTTCTTTTGTTTTCTAATTCTGCAGTAATTCACTTTTTTTAAATGGTTTTAGCAAATACAGTCTCAAAATAATGTTATTAGACATTGGTATCCTTTCAATTTTCTATTTCAATAATTGTACATGACCCTTAATGGAAATCATGGCAGTCCCATGATATTGTTCCTTTCCTGTATGTCTTCTTGATTCTTTTTTCACACATAAATGATGCATAGAACTCCATTACAGTCATGGCGGGAACTCTGTTTTTGAACTTCTGACAAATTCTCTTGTATTGGTAACTTCTACATTGCCTCGTCACATTTTCGCATACACCCCTCTAAATTATTTTCAAATGGGAAGAGATAAGCAATGTTGCTTGGAACCATATCGACTAGATTTCACATTGTCCTTTCAGATTTGTCCATGAGAGTCACATTCATCCTACACAAGTTCTTTCCATGGAATTGGGAAAGTCTCTTCGATGCTGTTATAGGTTGTCTTTGCAGATTCTCTGCCTTGCTGTTTTTGTAGGCGTACAAGTTAATACAATTTTATCTGTTTCAAGTCTTAGTAGTTCTGGGGAATTAAATTTTTTCCAAGGTGTGAATGGAGCCTCATAGCTTGTAAATTACAATTAGATCTCAAATATTGATTGATGAATGTGGTGAGCTTAATGTTAAAGAATGGGTTTCATTGTCTGTCCCAGGTCGTGAGAGTATGACAAAATTACTCACAATGTGATGGAAAATGTGGTAGATTGGTTGTAGTTTTGCTTACTCTGTTTTTCTTTTTTCTGCAAAAGAAAAACACCATTGAATTTTCACCGTCTGTATAATCTGTGTGCTCACATCACAATAATTGATGGAAACAAATGTTAACGTGTAGAATTTCATAGATTTGCATCTATAACTGAATCGCTGCATCTAAAATAGGCAGAGCTGAAATTTTCTGAATCCCACAGTTCCTCCTTGAATCTAGGAAAATCTTGATGTTGTCTGTGAAGAATTTCCTGTACAACTGAGGTTTGGTGCAATTGCAATTTGTGCTTTACATATGTGAACAAAAATGACTTCATTGTTTGGTCTATGAATGAATTTTTTAGTTTAGATTTGGATTTCAGATTTCTGTGCAAAGAGATCCTGTGGTTTTCTTTTCCTTGTGTATGAATCTTATTGGTTCCTTGTTTTCAGTTTAATATTTTGCAGCTACTAGGCAGTGGTGTCAGCTTCAGGACATGGAAAGATGGTATGTTAGAAATGTTGAGGACTTCCGGGAAAATGCCAGTATGCTTTCCCAACACTTTGATTTGTGAATGACTTATTTCGGTGAACTGAGAGAGATGAAGAATATAAATGCTACTGGAAGGAAGCAAAAAGGAAAAAAGAAAACATGAACTGCAAAAAGTGAGAAGACAAGAATTTGTAAAAATTAAGTTAACAAGATTTCTGAAATTTTAGAATGGTTGGATCTTTCTAAGAAAATGAGAAATGCATCAAGAGTTTGTACATCAGGTAAAACAAAAAAAATTAGACCTTATTTTTGTTTGTGCGGTGGTTGCAGATTCTTTAGGTTTTTTTCCTGAAAGATGGTTGCCCGTATTGTTTCTCATGTCCAAAAGCAAGGAATTGCTAAATGTTGTGTTGTTTGAATGCTTTTCATATTTGTAGATGAGCAACCCTATGGGTCAATGAATCTTTTATTTGTCGATGTTTTGGTTTCTTTGACATATATTTACTATTTTTTTGATGATTTTATATCGTGTGGAAATTTATAATATAATCTTCTTTTGGTTAATGGACTTCCTAGTGTGAAAAGATATTGGAAATGATGTGTATATATCCCATTTGTCGCGAGACGAGATGTTGGTGGTGACATTCGATTATCTCATTTATAAATCGTATTGTATTTCGTTGTGGTTCGACTACGAATCACATTATCCTGGTGCTGAATTTAAATTTTATGACATCGTTAAAGATTCATTATATAAGTCCATTGCAAGATTGAATTTCGGATGGCTTTGAATTCCACGGTATAAATCCTATAGAAATCAAAACATTAAAATTCGGGAATTTAAAAGATCTTATAAATAGGAAGTGAAAAAAAAAATCTAAACAATCTTTGCCTTTATTTATAGTAAAATTTTCAGGTTCAATATAATTATAAATATGTACTTAACATGCGAAGAAAATAAAGTAAAGTAAAAAAATAAAAAAATAAATTTTTGACTAGCCTAAAAAGGACCGGCACCTGTCGAAGGTGTGTACGGCGCCGGACACATGTTGAGCACGTAACTGGCACAGAATTCACCACCTTGACCCGAGCCGGATGCTTCCTGTCTGCATGGCTCCCTCAGAATGTCATTCTCCACGTCAACCATGCCTAAATATTATCATTAGAAATAGAAACTGCGTGTAAACTACGAGACAATAATTCTAGGGTTAAAAATACGATATGCAGATCTCAAAATTCGTATGCGTCACATATAGTAATAGTATCTTCCTTTTTTTTTTAATTAAATACTGTGCATCTGCTGTTATCACATCATCTTACGAGTAAATAGATTTATTTTGAAAGAAAATACGGAGGTAATATATTGACACTTAATTAATAAGACATATAATAAGAGATAAGGTATAATCTTAGGATATTTTTTTTTTAGGTGTATTCTATCTCAGGTATTCCGGTCCAGTGATGCCACTGTCTCAGGTATCCTTCGATTTAAGGATCCTGCAGTCTCAGGTAAACTTCGCCTCAGGTATCTCGATTCAGGGATTCTGTGATCTCAGGCAAGTTTTGTCCCAGACAACCTATTTTCAGAAAAATTATCATCGTCGCAAGCATCCGAAAGTTAGATTTCACAGTCATCCCTAGCTCAGGGATTAGAATGGCTTCTTAGGAAAATTGCCTCAAGTCAGGAGTTACCTGGCTGCTAGCTCTTCAACGATCCTTGACCAGAGTATCAATGGACATGTGCCCTTTTCACTCAAAAAATGAGAATAATTAATGATAACTAGCTCTTTAAAAATACATATCCCATCCTCTGACCATTTCTAGGTGATGGGACGGTGACGGACTGTAAAGTCGATAGAAGTGATAGCATCATTAAAAGAAATCGGCTGCACACTATCCCATGTCAGATGTCACATCCTTTCCATTCTCCGATATCAAGTCATATCACTGTTCGAATGAGAGACACTATATAAATCAAGCTTCTTCAACGGAACGGGTTATTGGTTTTTTGGTTGGTTCTTTGTTGGTTGGTTTTGAGTGAGTTAGTTGGTTTTTCGGTATTCGTAAATTGGTTATTGAATTTGGGAGTGAGACTTCTTCTTACTCGTGAGATTGAAAACACTTGAACTACATAGAGAGATTGAGAAAGATTCGACAGTCAGATTATCTCTGTTTTTCCTTCATTATCTTCGAAGGGTAAACTCTATACATTTCTTCTCTTGTTCTTAGTTCATTTAGACTTTCTTTTTGCTGCTTTTACTGGAAGCACAATTTATTCCTCCATCTCTTTTTCTGACTTAGATATCAGAGTTTCTCTATCGAAAATCCCTATCGACGTCACTCCGAGATGTTTACTTTCTTTGCAAACTTAGGAGGTGAAGCTCTGTCGAAAATAACCATATTTACAGTTATTTTTCGGTGTAAAAATCATTGTTCGACAAGCAGTCGTATTACCCTCATATCTCATCAGTTGAGTTATTCTATATTGATCGCGAAGAGGATCCACGAATAATTTATGTACCATCAAGATTAATTATAAAAAATTTTTAAATTTTCTTTTCTATTCGTTGTCTCTCCTCTCGATCTGTCTTCATCCTGCACCTCACATTTTTTTTAATTTTCTCTTTATTTTATTAACCTCCACTTGAGTTTTTATTTTAAAAAAAAATCATGTATATCTTGACAAAATCTTAAGTAGTCGCTACTCGTCCCTTCTCTTCTATCATCGGGGTTTATGCCTCACATATTTTTTTCTCTTTATTTTATTAGCCTCGGATCTTGTATATCGTGACAAGATCTTAAGTAGCGGAAGGAGGGAAATACGCTTCACAATTTTTTTCGATTATTTTCTTTCACAATATTATGTAAATAAATATGCGCTGCTATAAAATATCGGTAGCAAAATCATACTGACAGCAAAATGGAATAAAGTTGTTTAACACATAGCATTATCCAGAGAATAATCATGGATAAAAGGGAGGGAAACTTTAGTGTTTTGATGTTTCCATGGGTGGCTTATGGTCATGTAACTCCATTTCTGGAGCTGGCCAAGAAACTTGCTGAGAGAAATTTCTTCGTATACTTTCGTTCAACGCCTGCAATTCTGAGTTCCATTAAACTTTCTGCTAAGTCGTCACTTTCTATACAACTTGTTGAGTTTAGCTTCCTCCTCACTATCACACAACGAAAGGCTTACCGCTTCATCTCTTATCTACTCCGAAGAAAGCTGTCAAAATGGCTAGCCCTAACTGTTAGATCTATTAGATCTTAATACAACCCATAACAAACAACTCAAAGATCACATATAAATTTTTAAATAATTATTTATAAATTAAAAATAAAGAACAAAATATTTATAAAAATTTATACTTAATAAGATAAATTCTTAGATATTAATATCTATTAATTATATCAATTCTGAAATTATCTAAAATTAAGTGTTTTTAAGTTTAAATTTGTTGTTGCTCTAATTTGCACTATAATGAAAATTATGATGTGTTGAGAAAATTGTTTGTAAATCAAATATTAAAATTCTAGGGCCAGAAACCATTTTTATGCCAAAATGATGGTCAAAGAGACTCTACCATGGAAGCAAATCCAATTGGCCAAATGTTTACAGTCACCAGAGTTACAATGATTTAAAGGTGAACATCATTGTTTGCAAAAATTAAAATCAAAATTAAAAAAAACAAAACAAAAAACATCGACTAGGTTATTTGTAATTGAGGAACCAGTTGGTCGAATTTATTTCACGGGGTAGGATACCAATTCATTATACTCAGAGTATACAGATGGTACTTCTTTTGCAAATAATTTTTCTCTTTTTCTATTTGATTCTCTAACACAGCGTTTAGTTTCACGGTAGTTTTAAGATAAATACTTCAATATTATTATTATTATCGCTTTTGAGGCTTGCAATTTATTATTTAAAAATATTTTTTAAAATTTATTACTTACATCTCTTAAAATTTTCATTCTTTTAATTTTTTTATAAAATTATAAATCATATAAATATTTTTTTATAATTTAATTGAAGAGTTGAGGGGATATAAATCTTAAGAAAAATAAGTGATAATTTTTTTTAAAATATTATTTAAATAGTAAAAAATTTTAAATTTTAAAGAAGATAAGTGATAAGTTTATATATATATATATATATTTTTTTTTTTCGGATGTTTATAAGCAAACAAACAAACAAACAAAAGACATCTTACCTACTCAATATTTTAAGGGGCGTTGAATTGGTGACCGTTGATGAATTGGCTTTTGCTTTAGGCTTATCTGCTCAATTAATATAATGGCAAGACTAATTAATACATATTAATTAAATAATAATAAATTTTTATCGTTAGAATGTCATGTTTTTCTTTTTAATTGCCTCGTTTTACACGTGAATACAAATTATATTAATTTTCTTTTCAAAGTTGATAAGATATTTTCTTTATTAGAGCATTCAATCATATAAAAATATATTTAATAATTAAAATCAAACAATAGTAACATTTTTGCTGTTCATTTCATCAGTAAAAATATTTTTGTACAAAATTTAACTTAAAATAATTAAATCATTTTTTTTATATTAATAATTTGAACTATTATACTCATAAAACATGAAGTTGTAATATGGAATACATATTTATTGCATGAAATTTATAGCACATCGTATTCATAAGAGAAAATATTCTTAGAAAAAACATTTTGCAGCATTACTTGTCAAGTGCCATTTTCATTGCATTAAGCACCAAAGCTTTTGGTCAAATAGCGATTATCCCTAAACATTTTAGAATTCACACATTGAATGAAGATTCAATTTGTGAATTCTATCATTCAAGATTCACGTGCTTCTCATATAATTAATTAACCTTGAACCTACTTTATATAATAATAATTAATTAACCTTCACCAACTCTATATAATTTATTGAAGTTTAATTTTCTATCGTTCAAAATTCACGTGCTTCTTATATAATTTAGGGTTTCAAAGACAAATATTAGTTTGTTTGTTTTTTAATTTTAATAAAAAAAATAGGTTAAATGCAAACATATGGGTCGGTTTGTTTGCGAGTATGGGTTAGTTTGCGAGTATGTATGGGTTTTAAGGTTGCATTTAATATAATACCCAATTTTAGGGGAGGTTTTTGAAAATATTACTGATTTTTTTATTTTAAAACACAATTCAAAATTTTATTTGATACAATATTGAAATTTGTATCTTAAAACTAATTAAATAAAATTTAATATTAATATTAATATTTTTCTTTTATTATATATTTAACATACTTCCGCAATATACAAAATATGTAACAATCTTACCTCATTTTTTATCTTTAAGGTTTGCCTTTATGCTGCCCCTCACATTATTTTTTTTTTAAATTTATTACCCAAGCTTTAGGTTTTATTTAAAAAAAAAAGCATATCTTGACAGTCTTGACTCTTGATTTAGTGGGAGGGAGATGCTTTGCAAATTTTTTAAAAATATTTTTATTTTTGGATGTCATATAAAAAATTATTATCACTTACTTTTTTACAATATTTCACTTAAATATTGAAAATATAAAAATAGTTATTTACTTATTCTCTTCCTTAAATTTATCTTTTGTAATTATTTTTATATCTTCATATACAATAATAAAATTATACAATTATTTATTTATTCCTTATCATTAAAATATATATTTAATTACTATTAAAAATAAAAATTAACTAGATATTTACTAATTAAAATTAAATAATTAGTAAATAATTCTTTTTATTTTTCCTAGATTATTGTCATTGTCTCATAATTCACTATAAACTTTTTTCTTTGAAATAATAGTTAAATATATTATAATAACAAAATAAGATTATATAACTAAAATAGTATATTAAATATTTAACTATTTTTATCTATCAAATATGTATTTGAATAATAATAAATAAATAAATGTGTAAAATTTTGTTATTATATATAAAAATAATTATAAAAGATAGATTTAAGAAAAATGAGAGATAAGCGATTATTTTTATAATTTTGTCACCCTCAAAAAAGATATTGACATCCCAAACAAAAGTGACTGTTTTGCAACATTATTCATATTATAGTAATAGTTTAATAGTGTTCAAAGTATTTGTGTTGTGTGTGTGCGCCCAAAATAGACCCACTCACCGACTCAATATTATAATTAATTTTAAACATATTCTAATACAAGGTGTTAATACTAAAATACGTTGAATGACTTTTGTATATTAAACAGTAAAAAACTTTGATAAATTTTTTATATTAAATATGGAGTAACTTATAGTAAAAGAGCAATATTTGATATTGTGATTAAACTTGAATTGCTTTTAAGTTATCTAGGTATCCTTCTCTTTCTCTCTTTCTCTCGTTTTTTTTTTTTTAAATTGATTTTCTCTCTCTTATTTTTTTTTATTTATTTTTAGTAAGAGATCAAATCACACGTAATTCTTTAAGATTTGAAAGAAGGAGATAATAATTTTATAAGAGAGATAATGATATTATAGGTTAAGATGACAGAGTAATAATCTCGAAAAATCGTAAAACGACTATCATTAAATATATAGAGATTACATCATTAACTAAGTAAATAATATAATGTATAAACCTCAAATCACCATCAGCATAAGATAATTTCGGTTCATAGAAGATAAACTTGTTTCACGTGCTCCAACTTTCAAATGTTGAATTCGATCCTTGGACAAAACCCCATCAATATCAGACAACATTGAAAGGAAACAAAGAAAGAAAAATTTTAATAATTAAAAAAAGCAAATGGGAAAAAGAAAGAGTCTCTGTACAAAAAGTGTACAAACTCGATTAATTATTCTTCTGTGTGGAAGATTGCTTTGGGGGCACCCTATAAAACCAACAACATCAACCATGTGAGCTGCAACACATTAGAAACTTAAAAAAAAATAAAAACGAAGGTCTCAGTCATGATTGTTGCCCTAATTTTTCTTTTCTTCTTAGTCACAGTAGCTTCAACGACACCGCCGACGTCAAATCCTATCATCATCGTCGGGGCTGGAATGTCAGGTGATGGATCGTTAGAAAAAATATTTTGTAGTCACAAAATTTGATTTTATATAAAAAAAAAGGTTACAGTTGGGATATTTATTTATTTTTTATTTTTTTAGGAATTATGGCAGCAAAAACTCTTCAAGAGTCTGGATACAAAGATTTCATAATATTAGAAGCAACTTCCAGGGTTGGTGGGAGGATTCACAGAGGAAATGTAGGAGGCAACACAGTTGAAATGGGTGCCAATTGGCTTTTTAGTGGAGGTCCAAAGACTAGTCCTTCACTAGCAGTCGCTAAGAAAATCAACCTCACGAGTTTCTACTCGGACTACGGAAATCTCTCTGCAAACGTCTACAAACAAGAGTATAATAATTATCTCAACTCGTTTTTCCTTTTTTTCTTTTTTTTAATATATGAAACAATACTATATCCTATTACTAAATCTTACCAAGTTTATTCATCCATCTCAAGGTCAAGAACTACTTATACGATGTGATTTCTATTCATAGAATCAAAATGATGAATTATAACGAGATGGTACATGACAGTTTCATAACGTGAATAACGTGATCGGTAAATTGATATGCTTGGTGATACGACTATTATTAATATTTTCTTTAACATATTTTCCTCTCTTCATTTTTACTAGTAAGGAAAAAAGAAATAATTTTGGTAGATTGAAATGCTTGGTGATAGATGGATTTGTACTCTCAATATTGCTACTCTGTAAAGCCGATTAAAATTCTTTTCTTTTCTTTTTTAAGTAAACCTGGATTAAAAAATAACCTTTCAAGATAAATATTTGATTGATCTGTCTCTCTTAATTTGTGCACAGGGGCGGATTGTACGAGAAGCAATTGGTTGAATCTGAGATGAAAATTGCAGATGAAAGAGATGAATTTAGCACAAACCTGTCAAAAACTTTATCTTCGGAAACAAAGAGGGATGATGATGTATCAGTTTTGGGATCACAACGACTTTTCAAAAAGTGAGAAATTACTTTTTTTTTAATAAGTGTATAATTTTTTTAATTTAAATCAAATAAGTCCTTGATGTTAATTAAATGACCAACTTTACCTTATAAGTTTGAATTTATGTGTTGATACAGGGTTCCAAAGACTCCCCTTGAGATGGTGGTGGATTTCTTTTATAATGATTTTGAAGAAGCAGAACCCACAAGAATTACAAGTTTAAAGAATACATTTCCTCGACAACTAATGGAAGATTTTGGAGAAGATTCCTATTTTGTAGCTGATCCGAGAGGATTCGAAAGTGTGGTTCATTATATTGCCAAGCAGTTTCTTTATACTAAGAATAATACGATTAGAGATCCCAGACTCAAACTAAAAAAGGTGAAATAGTTTTTCTATTTTACAGTCGATTGATTAATAATTCAGATAATAATCTTGAATTTTTACATTCTTCTCTTAAATAACATATAATTTTGTTTATTTATATTAAAATCACAAAAGGTCAAGACATATATGATTTAGAGTCTTTTATTTTATAGCGTTTGTTGACAAGTGTCCTTATTTCAACAATAAAAAAAGATCGACGGGACTTAAATATACTTTTTAGATTGAAAAGAAAGAAAGAAAGAAAGAAATTCCAAATTGTCCTCCGGCGAAAGCTAAAGCACACAATAAAAATTAAAGGTTCATGTTCATCTTTTCGGATTCTAGATTAATCCAAATTATGTGATTAAATTTCAGGTCGTGAGAAAGATTAGTTACTCTAAGGATCACGTGACAGTTAGGACTGAAGATGGATCCACATACCAAGCAAACCATGTGATTGTCACGGTTAGCATCGGAGTTCTTCAAAGCAATCTTATTGATTTTGTACCAAAATTGCCCGTAAGTAGACTCTTTTTTTTTTTTCTTTCTAATTTTTATTATTCCATTCAATTAAATTAATTAATAACCTTTTTCTTTTGTGTATTGAAATATATGTCTCTAGCTTTGGAAAAGTCTGGCAATCAACAACTTCGACATGGCAGTGTATACGAAAATATTTCTGAAATTCCCATATAAATTCTGGCCAACTGGTCCTGGGACGGAGTTCTTCCTTTATGCCCATCAAAGACGAGGCTATTTTCCTATTTGGCAGGTATATTTGAAAAGTCAACTCATTAGAATGCATGGTTAAAATTAAGTAATATGATATATGATTAAAATTGGGTAAATTATGAATTGCAGCATTTGGACAAGGAATTACCAGGATCCAACATTCTATTTGCAACAGTAACAGATGAAGAATCCAGAAGAATAGAGAAACAATCCGATGCAGTGACAAAGGCAGAGCTCATGCTTGTTCTAAATAAATTGTTTGGTAAAAATATTCCAGAGCCACAGACCATTCTTGTTCCAAAATGGTGGTCCAACAGGTTCTATAGAGGCAGCTACTCCAATTGGCCGAATGGGTACACACAAAATGACTATCATGACTTGAAGGTCAGTAATTTGAGAGTTTGTATTTTACAATATATATCTATAATTTTGACTAATTATTTGATTTTATTAAGTGGAATGAACTACATCATTGTTTTTATGAATCCAGGAACCAATAGGTCCAATTTACTTCGCGGGGGAGCATACCAATGCAACATATATTGGATATGCAGATGGTGCTTATTTTTCAGGTTAGTTTTCTACCGTCTCTATTTAATTTTCTCACACAAATTCTTGTTTAATTTTAGATAAATATCTCTCCTAATCAATTTTTTTAATTATTACTATTTTTTATTTATATACATATATAGGTATCAAGACCGCAAAGGATTTGATCGAGTGCCTCAAACAATCTTGTAAAGGACGCCAATCACGCCATATATAACAAACACAAAGGATAATCTCTATCATTAGTAGCAAGAGATTTTGGAATTTAAATATGGAAAATAATTATGTGTTCTTCACTTATTTGATTGTTAACCACAAACTATGGATATGATTCTATTGTTGGAAGTATTGAATGTGATGATGGATGCAATAATAAACATTCTCAATTCATCAGTTAAGTTGATAAATGTTTCTTCAAAGGGTTAGTTATAGTTTTGACTTAGTAATATGAGGTCCTTTAGATGTGTGAAATTTAAAATAATAATAATAATAAGTTGGTGTATATTATTGAGAAAATAAATAAACAAGTTCTTAGAATACTTGTTGATACGGAAATTATACAATCGCTTGTTAATCCTCAAGAACAAAATAAAAATTTAATTCACAAAAAAAATATAAACCACGAAAATAAGAACAAAATTTATAGAGAAGAAGAATTTATATTTAATTGTAGATTCAATCATTACAATACCAAAAATAATTTTTGAATATATTGCTCTTTTCCTTTCTTTTTTGCACTTTTTAAGCTCTTCGTTAACCTTTAATTCTTCTCTAGAAAATCTCTTTTTTAACCTAGAAGAACTCTCACTTAAATAAGATTTATAAAAGAATTAGAAAGTTTAAAGTAAAACTTGTTTAAAAGAAATTTACTCTATTTAATCGAATGAATTACTTGATTTATTCAATCGAATTTTCACGTGTTCTCTGTCTTCTAGCTTTTAGGAGCTCATTTAAACATTTTAAGCCATTCATTCAATAAATTACCTACAAAATTGAATCACATTCACAATTTTCATCTTAATTCAAGTTTTATAACCTTGACTTTAGTCTTCTCTTCATATCAACATCCTTTAACATGCTTTTCTATACAAATCTAATATTGAAACCTTTGCTTCTTCCCTTAATAATGTTCTTTAACTAATTCTTCACTCATTAATTGACAAACCAATAAATTCATTATAATAAGTGAATTTCTTGGTTGATACCTCCTTAGTCATAAAATCAGTTGCATTCTTTTTCGTATCTACCTTTTGAATATCAACTTTTCTCTCTGTCAATATATCTCTGATAAAGTGAAGTCTTACATCAATGTGTTTGGTTCTTTCGTAAAATACTTGATGTTCCAAAAGTTTTATTGTAGTTTGGTTATCATAACACACTAAAGAAGTTTTATTATTGATCTTTAACTCAGCTCCCCTACAACTACAATACTTCTTTAATTACTTCTACCGTTGCCATGTACTTAGCCTCAGTCATCAATAAGGCTACTACATATTGTAACGATGCCTTTCAATTAACCATGCATTCATAAATAATAAATACATAGCCAATAAACAATCTTCTCTTGTCTAAATCTGCTATGAAATCCACATTTACATAGCCGTCTATCTTCTCAGCGTTTTGACCCTTTAGTTTATACCAAAATACCTCAAGGTTCTATTAATGTATCTCAAAATCTACATCACAGCTTTTCAATGTGTTTCCCTAAATTTGACATAAATTGACTGACCAAACCATCGAATATGCCAAATCAAATCTTGTGCACACTATAGCATACATCAAGCTTTCAAACGCTATCGAATAAAGAGTCTTTATCATCTCTTGTTTTTCTTTCTCGCTCACAAGCTCTTGATTCTTTGAGAGTTTAAAATATGCCACCAATAGTATTTTTACCACCTTAGCATCCTCCATGTTAAACCTTTGAAAAACTTTTCTTAAGTACTTCTCTTATGAGAAAAATAACCCTTTACCTTTATCTTTAATAACTTCAATCCCTACAATTCTCTTTGTACCCTAAGATCGTTAATATTAAATTTCAAACTTAATATAGTCTTCAACCTGATCAACTTCTCGTTGTTCTTACTTGCTACTTACATATCATTAACATAAATAAGTAAATATACCATATCATATATGTTGTTACCTCAGAAATAAATGCAATAGTACTACTGGCTCTTAGAGTATCTATTTTACATCATAAAATCATTAAACCTTATATTCCATTGTTTCAGCGATTGTTTCAATTTATACAATGATTTCTTCAATAAGCATATTTGATTCTCAACTCCTTTTACTTTAAAATACTCTAATTGCTTTATATATACTTTTTTAGCGAGCTTTTTATATATAAATTCTATTTTAATATCCATTTCCTTTAATTACATGTCATAAATAGCCATTAGGATAAGAAGTAACCTAATCAAAACGTGTCTCACTACAGGTAAAATACTTCAATGTAATCCACCATATATCTCTACGTTAACCCTTTGGTAAAAGGTTCAACTTCGTATCTAAACTCTTCATCAGTCTCCTCTTTTTCTTTGAAGATCCATTTGTAATCAACTTTCTTTCTTTCTTTTAATTTCTTCACTAACTCCTAAGTGTCATTTTTTCTCAGAAAATATATTTTCTCACACATGACTTTGTGTCACTTATTAGTCTCTGAACTTTTTAAAACTTCTTTGATAATGGTTGGTTTATTTTCTTCCACTTTCTTAGATGTTAAGAATGGGAATGCAACCATATATATATATATTTATATCTCATAGGTGCTTTCATCGATTCTTTTGCCATATCCCTTGTTAGATTGTAATAATGTAAAGTTTTTATCAGAAAATCGCTTCTTGGTTCACGGTTTTCCTCTCCTTTAGCTTTTTTCTTACCTTCCTTTCTTAAGATTCCAACTTCTCTTCGTCTTCCGAGTTAAACTCTACCTCAAGTTGAAAGCCTCTTATTTTTTATATTAAAACACCAACTTTGCTAGTGCTTTCTTTGCCTAAACCATCCTTTAAAAACTTTACTTCTCTACTCACAATACGTTTTCCATTCACGCTATTA
Organism: Trichilia minutiflora; assembly: GCA_035590515.1. Classification (NCBI taxonomy): domain Eukaryota; kingdom Viridiplantae; phylum Streptophyta; class Magnoliopsida; order Sapindales; family Meliaceae; genus Trichilia; species Trichilia minutiflora. The sequence continues at coordinate 8,471,845 of JAVXUL010000009.1, forward strand.
TGACACTAAATTTTTTAGTCCTTTATGCTCTTCAAATAACTAATGAATACACGTTTTGACCACCTTAGTTTTTAGCTTTCCTCACCTTATGTATGCATAGGTTGTACAGTCAAAAACTGTCAAATGATCAAGTATCGATGTCTTCCCTGTCCATAACTCCTCTAGAGATTTGAAGTTCGGTGATGAATTAGGACTTCTATTGATAAGATATACAACAATATACATTGCTTCTGCCCATAACATATTAGACAAATCTGTATATATCAACATACTCCTCATCTCTTTTGGTGATGTCCGATTCATCCTCTCCGCTACTCTGTTTTACTATAAAGTATAAGTGACTATATTGTACTTTGCTATTCCATTTGATCTATAAAACTTACCAAAATATGAGTTATAAAACTTTTCATTTTTAGTGTGTTAATCTTGATGTTCTTTTGATTTTTTACAAGCTCCTTCCAATCTTTAAATTTTAAGAACACTTAATTTTTGGTCTTCAAGATGTATATCCATACTTTTCTTGAGTAATCATTGGTTATAGGCAAGAAGTACTTAGTTTTACCTAGAGACAAAACTTGTGCTGGTCCTCAAATACCTGTATGAATACACTCCAATGCCTAACTTGTTTGTATCTTTCTAGTTTTGAACTGGTCTTATGATATTTTCTACAGATACAATACTCACAAAACCTTAGTTGATTTCCTACTTTCTTCCCTAACAACTTTTATTTCTTCAATTTAATTAGGATTTTCTTGCCTAAATGACCCATCCTTTAGTGTTATAACATTAGTTTGTCATTCATCTTTTTGGTTGTTACATTAATATCTCCTGTGATCACATCTCTTAGTAACACATACAAATTATGTCTTTTCTCAGCTTTCATTAAGACTAACAATCCTTTCAGTACCTTTAACATGTCTACGTCACCCCTAAAGGTATATTTCAATGCTTCTAGCATCTTAAGAGAGATTAAGTTTCTTTTCAATCCTAATACATGTCTTACTTATAACAACTTAACGTATTATCTTCATCTTGATTGTTCCTATCCCTTTCATGTCATAAGTCATGTTATTTCCTAACATTATTTTTCCAAGTTCTTTTCTCAAGGTTGAGAACAGTCCTTTACTATGACATATATGAAATGTGCAGCTTGAATCTAAAATCCATTCTTCTAACATCTTTCAGCCATTACCAATAAAAAAGTATTTTGAAATTTTGTTTCTTCAACAATAGCAATACTTTCAGGTATCTTTCTCCTTTGTTTGCTTAGTTTGAAAGTCTTTCTCTTAGAGATAATTCTTTTTAAGGTGCTAGCATCATTCGTTACACTATATAAGCTTGTCTATGCTTTTCTTCCTCATATCCATCATCATTATTGTAATTATCGGGCTCACACAATATCTCCTATATATTATCTTCCTCGTCTTACTCTACTAAATTCACATCTTGTCTCAAAGAACACTCATGACATCTATGTTCTGGTTGATTGCACTTAAAGCATTTTCACATAGCGGGTTTTGCATAAGGGTTAAAATTGGCGCCAATTGGCTTTTTAACAGAGGTACAAAGATTAGGCCTTCTTTGGCAGTCCCTAAGAAAATCAACCTCAGGACATTCGACTCATACTATAGAAATATCTCTGCAAACGTCTACAAACAAGAGTACGTATACATTTTGTCTCTCACCTCTCTTCTTTTTTATTGAATTATACCATAAATAGTGGGTGCATAAATTGTAAAAAGTTGGATGATATAACTCAGAATAAATTCTTAATTGATATCTGTTTAAATTGGCATGCAAGGGTGGATTATACGAGAAGCATATTGTTGAGTCTGAGACGAAACTCACTGATGAAAGTAAAGAATTTTCCGCAAGTCTATCAGAAACCTTATCTTCTGAAAAGGGAAGGGATGATGATGATTTCTCAATTATGGGATCACAACGAATGTTCAAACGGTAATAAACATTAAAATTAAAATACTTTTCTTATTTTGCATAATCAACACATTAAAATTAATAATTAATTATAAGATATGTATTTTTATTATGATCTCTTAAGTTTTTAATTCTAACTGGCTTTGCTACTAGCAGGGTTCCCACCACTCCACTTGAAATGGTCGTAGATTTCTTTAATTATGATTTGAAGAAGCAGAGCCTCCAAGAATTACAAGTTTAAAGATTGTAATTCCTCGACAGCTAACAGAAGATTTTGGAGAAGATTCATGCTTTGTAGCTGATCTAGGAGGCTTTGAAAGTGTGGTTCATTATATTGCTAAGCAGTTTCTTTCCAATAACAATGATGTGCTTACGGATTCCAGGCTCAAGCTTCACAAGGTAGCACAATTAAGAGGTTGAAATTTCTGTACCCAGTTAACTTTCTCAAGTTGTTGGAACTAGAGATTAATGAATATGATAATGGAATTACAGCTAATGAAAAGTACAAAATACTCTATTAAAACAGAATATGTTTCTGTATACCAAGCTAACCACGCCATTGTATTTGTAAGCATTGGAGTTCTTCAGACCAATCTCATCGAATTCTTCCCAAAATTGTCAGTTAGTTATTCTTAATTCATCAGATAAAAACTATAAGGGTGTACATTCTCTATTTATTTATTCATGTATTAATTAATGTTTTTTTTACTTGGTTGCCTTTGAATTCAAATATATAAATAGCTCTAGAAAAGTCTAGCAATCAACAACTTCAACATGGCTGTGTACACCAAGATATTTATAAAATTCCCTTACAAATTCTGGGCTACTGGTCCTACAACTGAGTTCTTCCAGTTAAAAGAGGAGAAACGGATATGTTTGAAATGATTTAATTTTCCATCTTTTACTTTTCATTCAATTGTATTTATAGAATATAACATACAACAATCTATAGAAAATTAAGGAGTACAAATAGATACCGTTAATCTGTAGTTTCAATAAAAAACAGAATGAGAAAAATCTGGAGGTGGACTATTTGCTACATAGTTGTCAAGCTGATCTAATCTTAATTCCTATAGTCGACTGAGTCATTGCATGCTCTAAATGCTCTAACACACTCTTATCCAAACTTTATTCTTTTGAAAACATTAAGCTTGTATTCCATGTTGAAACTCAAATCTGAAAAGATTACATGATTATCATCTTAAACTCAAACTAAGACTAATTTCTACTTTTAAATTGTTGCGTTTATCTTAAGTTCTCTAATGTAGTCTCTCGATGTGGCATACTTTTCTTAGTTCTAAAAGACATGTCAATTTTATAGTATAACATCACTAAAGATTTTTATAGTACATTTGGAATTGTTGTATTTTTTATTGAATTTTTTAGAATATGATAATTAAAATAATTAGTAAACATTAACTCTTTATATAAATTTGATTAATGAAAATTAAGTCTACCTTAATTTAGAGCATATAATTCCATATTTGACTTAGCGAAAAAAAATAAATAGCCTAAGCAGCTGCATGATATTAAGCGAGTGCTAATTAACAATTTAAAACTTAAAAATCACAATTTACTTTAAGTATTAACAGCCAATTAATCCCAAGTTGTCCGGGTCATTATCGATCCTATACTTAAGGATCACCCTAATTTCTACTAACCATTATAATTTAAGCAATTCAAATCGAACAAACTCTGTTACTACTGTATGAACACAAATCGAATATCCCTTCTTCTCCATTAATGGCTACCAAACCGTAATCCAAAAGCACCTTAAATCCATTCTCCATCTCTAATCTCAAACTTTCTTCTCCCAAGTACATACCATGGCCAAAACTTCCACCTCTTTCATCTTCTCCCATGGGTTTTAACCACCACCATGGAAACAGAACTTCGCAAGCTCAAGAAAGCTTCCTCACTGAAAATAACCAGAAACTCGAGGGACAGCTACGATGCAGAGTATGATCCGAATCTGAGATACACAAGCTTGAAGGATATCATCAACTCGCCACCCTCAAGGCATTCAAGCAATCTTGAAGGAAACCATGATTTCGATTCTTCGAATATCAACATTCGAAATCGTCTGGTGAAACGTGCAGCTTCTGCTTACGTTCAATCAGCAGCGATTATGGTAACAAGAAACCAGAATTATTTTGCTAGTACTTGGGGAAGAATAAAGAGTAGGACTGAGATTACAGCTTCTCGTTGGAATGTTTACGTGAGAAATCGTTTGCATTCATGTTTTAATCCCATTTACAGGTTTTTTGCTTCAACAGTTGGGTTTCTGTGGAATAGCGTCACTCGCACTTCTTGAAAATAAACAAGAATATATATATATATATGTTTTAATGTTTTTAATTTTTCTCTCGTCTTTTTGTTTTCATATGTTGTTGTTGTTTTGTTGTTTTTCATTTTTGGATTATGTTCTGATCGAAATCCATGTACAAGAACATGTTGTAAATTAATAATGTGTTAAGTTGTAAAGGCTATTATTTCTTATTATTAATCTAGATTAATTATGTGTTGATTGTAGAAAAAAATTGGAAGAATCTATATTGTTTATTGCATAACTTCCTATACAATGCCTCGAAATGTTAATGATTTTTTTTTCTTCTACAAGATTAAAATTTTTTATTAGTTTGAATATGTTACTATTCTTAGAATTAATTCATATACTCAATCGATAGGTCCTTATCAACTTTTTAGATTTATTGAAATCTATTTGTTATATGTACGCTCAAATTTTAGGATTGCCTGGTCAAATTAACATCCATATATTTCATGGATATTATGATGAACTTGGCATATATATAGAGTTGTAAAGATGACAAAGTGACCTTCTAATGCAGATTTTGTAATAAAAATCACAATCCCTTGTCAAAAACAAATAATAATTAAGAAAAAATAATTTTTTTATTAATTAAGTATTATAGTAATTACTTACAAGTTTATTATATATGTGTGTTTTTATATTCTACCCCTAAGAAGTATGGATTGGTGGATAAGAACATGTTAGACCTATGTTTGATTCCAAACTGTGTATTTTTTTATAAAAATTTGGGATAACTAAGATAGCTAGCCTCTACACCCCATAGCCAGGGGATTTATAAATTTTTATAAGTGTTTAAAGAAAGACCAGAAAGAAATTGGGTTTTACATAAATTTTTGGTAGAGTAACTTTAATATATATATGCATAGGAAGTTTAATTACTCTTCACACAGTTATGTATATTTATTTATGCATTCTTATTTGTTATTAAAAACGCTTTGCTAGCTTCATGAAAATATTGTCATTTCATGGTCTCTACTTTTACATGAATGAAAATTTTGTTTCTGTTAGGCTTTTAACCAAATAATATATATATATTTATTTATTATATTGAATTATTAATTACCATTTATTTATTTTCTGTTTATATGCGTCTCTTTCATTAAACAAGGAAGAACATATTTGATATGAGGATGAGTTACCAGACAAGATAAAGGGAAAGGAAAATGAATACCTAACTAGCAAGTAACCAACTTCCCTAGTCCTGAAGACCGAAGGGTAAAGTTGTAAAACCGAAATGAAAATTGTGTGATCTTTGACCAATAAAAAGAAAAATTATATTACAGAAATGAATTTGTAACGGAAGTTGGCATAATTTTCTATCGTCACCAATCCCCTAAAAGTGAAATCTCTGTTCTGTGATCTCTCTCCTACCTACGCTACTCATTACCCCTGTAAGGAAAGCGATGAACTGACCGTCAAACGACGGCGTTTCAGTCGTTCATTGTCGGTTTGTCGGTTTTTCTTTACCAGATTTAATTCGTTCTCAGTCTCAGCAACACCAACGCAATACAAAAAACTAGAAAACTTTCTTTTCTTCGCCAGCCACGTCCAAAACGCAACGTACAAAGAAAAAAAGTGGGAGAGAGAAGATCACGCGATAGCAATTAACGAAGCCAAGCAAAGTCTGTTTCATTTCATGTCATGGCAAGCCTTGTCTCTGATCCGAGACTTGAGAGAGTCCTTTGTCTGTGACAATCCTTTTCGGTTGGGATTTTTTTTCCTTTGCCTGAAATGGGTCCTACACCACAAGAGCTCTCACTTCCTGTAAGAAAATGGGTCCCACTCATTGGTCCAACGGTTCAACAAACTTTATTTGACTGACGCATGCGAAGAAAAATGAGAGGATTATGCACAGATCCATAAAACTTACGGGGCGGGGAATGCATTGCATGGAGATGGATAAAATAATGAATGGATGGTTTCATGATACAAACAGCTTTATAAGCTTTATTGCATCATTCATTTTTTTATTTCAAAATTTTATTTTTATATAGATATACACTTTAGATACCACTTAAAACTTTGTCATACAATAATATAAAATAATATTTTAATTAATTTTAATGATAAATAATTTTAGCAATTAATATAATCAAGTATTAATTTTGTTCATGAAATGAAATGTTGGTAACTAAATAATAAGTTGCAGATAGAGTAGAGATCATCCTTGATCTGTTTCAGAGCAGTTGCAGTTGCAGGCATTTCTTCCCCTCTCGTTTTCTTAGTTTCAAACCTTATAAGAGTGTGTAATAAGTCATTTTGCTTCAGGCACGTTAAAGAAGGAGATCAGAGAAAGTCAGTCAGGCATGCTATTGCCAGTGTTTCTGATTCTGAATTCTAAATATGACGAAGAAGAGGGAGGATCATAATGACATGGAAGATCAGATATACATATATAGATAGATATATAAATGTATAAGAAGAGGAGGAGGAGGGACTATAACCCTATCTCCGAATCCGTACAGTTGGAAGCAAGCAATAAAGCAGATAGGTCCGATGGTTTCGTCAGAGTTTGTCTCTGTTCTCTTCCTCTCTCTCTTTTTCCCGTCCTTTTCTTTTGTATTTTGGTTTTCCTAGACTAGACTCCAACAGAGATTTTCAAAACCCTAGGAACCTTTTGTTTGCTTCATTCGAAAATCCAAGCAATGGTTTGTTCTTTAGTATTTGACCTATTTCATTTTACACACTTTCTTTCCATCCACTAACAACATGCAAAGACTCCAGTCAATGACAATTCCTTTCTCTCCCTTTAAACGCACTAACACACAAAAACAAAAGAAAAAGAAAGAAAGAAAGACGTGGGTTGTTATTAAAACAAGTACACAACTTCAAATGGATGGATCAGTAAAAGGAATTATTTGTGATCATTACTCATCACATTTAAAAGATTACAATATTTAAAAAATAAATATTACAAAATATCTAAGTTTATAAGATTACAATATTTATTAGTTATAGCTGATATTGCAGTATTATATAAGTTAGCTATTGATTTTGGTGAGTGTTCACTTGTTTTTTTTATTTTGAATGTAAATACCATTATTGCATG
>JAVXUL010000009.1:8492412-8541846 GCA_035590515.1 Trichilia minutiflora
GAGTGAGTCTCTAGCATCCAAAATGTACTCATTATAAAGGCTTGATACTTGAACTTTTCCATAATGCCCAAATTTATTACATCGTTTAAGTTGTATGTGTGAATTCCTTCCCTTCTTTCCCTGCAGGTCATTGCAGAGAGCTTATCACAAGAAGAAATAGCTGGGCTGAAAGAAATGTTCAAGATGATAGATACAGACAACAGTGGACAAATCACTTTTGAAGAACTTAAGGCCGGATTGAAACGAGTTGGAGCCAACCTTAAGGAGTATGAAATTTATGATCTAATGCAAGCAGTAAGTATCAGATCACATTGTAGAGATAAGAAATCAAAATCTTTTCCTTTTTTCCAAAGAAGGAAAGAATTAGTTAGCTTTTGAATAATGGGGCCAAAGGATCCATGTGGATGAATGAGTGATTTTTTTTCCTGGTTGCCAAAAGAATATGAATAAATTAATATTTGTTAAATGTCTCTAATACATCTCTCATTCTTATATTGCAGGCTGATGTCGATAATAGTGGAACAATTGATTATGGAGAGTTTATTGCTGCAACATTGCATCTAAATAAAATTGAGAGAGAAGATCATCTATTTGCTGCTTTTACGTATTTTGACAAGGATGGAAGTGGCTATATTACTCCAGATGAGCTTCAACAAGCTTGCGAGGAATTTGGCATAGAGGATGTTCGCTTGGAAGAAATGATCCGAGAAGTTGATCAGGATAATGTAAGTATTTTTTCCATCTTAAAAGGACAATGCAATGTAATTAAGGATAATAACAAGTTAAAGAGCTATCTTCCCTGCCTTTTTGATCTGTTTCATAGAGCTCCAAGTCAACATTACATTGGTTTGGTAAATTTAGCCTAGATTTTAGTTAAGTTCTTTTTGGTGAGTACATAAAACATATTTAAGTACAAGTTGGTTGAGTTATATCTCTAATTGAGTGGTTGAGTTCTAGTTGGATTTTGAGTCATGGACCTTCCAGTGATAAGTTAATGAGAGTGATTATTGTAAAGCTAATATTCTCAGAGCTATAAATCTTGAACTGCATTCAGACTGGGTGGGTAGCATTTTGCTTTAAATCTAAAATATCTGTTTTATTTCTGGCATAATCTTAGTAGTATAATCACTAATGATCACATCTTTATGTGGGTTTTTTTTTTCAGGATGGAAGGATAGATTACAATGAATTCGTGGCCATGATGCAAAAAGGAAATGTTGCAGGCCCCGCTAAGAAAGCCCTCCAAAACAGTTTCAGCATTAATTTTAGAGAAGCTCTTAAACTTTAACAGAGTAGGTAGGGACAGAGTTCTCGTACAATTGATAGTTAAGTTTTTGAAGAATTAAGGATTATATAGTGTGGACCGTTACGTGCTCATTTGACAATCGGTTAGTTCTTTCCAACATTGACCAGTTGAGTTTGTTCAAATTCTCGTTTCACGAGTTTTTCTACTCAAAATTGGCACACGGTCGGGTATGTGACCCTATATTCATTGTGAGCAAGGAAGTTAAGATTGTTCTTTAATTTATTTTTCAGTTCTGAAACTCATTTTGGATAAAAAGTGAATGATCCTTAAAGATGCTGCAATCGTCAATTTGGCTGTTTAGGATTCCAGCTTTCGCTTGTTTTTCCTTAATCCAAAAAGCAGTGAGTGTACTCAAGAGTCAAGATTTTGTATTGATTTGTGAAAGATTCCGGCAATTTACATCCCTAGATAATGTCAATTTTTAAAGGAATTGTTTTTGCTTTATATTTTGAGGAAAAAAGAACCAACAGGAGTACTTGCAAAATATGAAATCAACCAGAATAAATGAGAGAGTTATGTGTTAGATACTTTTGATACTTTACATTTTAAAGTTTTCAAAACATGGTGAAACGAGATAAGAGAGTAGTTTGTTGATTCATATTTTATGTATTAAAAAGAATAATTGAGTCCATGTTTTTATTCATTCACTAAGCCTGTTCTATTAAAAATTAATTAATGATATTAAATATATTTTATAATTTTATTTTTAAAATTACATTAATATTAATTATTTAAATATATTTTAAAAATGTGTCATTTAGTAGATAAAGATATATTTGATGGTTGTTTTTATGATAATTCTCTATTTAAATTTAAGTAGCATATTTTTTATACGATAGTTTGAAGGTTTTAATCAATTAAGTAGTATATTTTTTATAAAAACTAAGATAGTTAGAAGGTTTTAATCAATTTTTATATTGTAACGTTAGGCGATTTTTGAACACATTGAATAATTGTATTTGTCGTTAATTTCGTATTTAATGAAATATTATGATTTGAGTATGTTGATATTTTTTGTTGTATAAAAAAAATTATCTAAATATATTTTAAATAAAAATAAAATAATATATCTAAATAAAAATAGAAACAAAAACAATCTTTCCAAGTTGCGAAGCGACAAATGTTTACCCCTTAACAGTTTACTCTTTTGAAAGTGCATAATCGCTGACTTTTATGTTATGCCAATTTAGAATGAGTTAAAGGAAGAAGACACTTTTCGCAACAAATTGCTCTTGGGTTTGTTTAGAACAATCTCCAAAGTTCTAATTATTAATTAATTAATAGATAAAAGTATTTCAGTCAAAAATTATTATTCATTATAACATTAATATATTAAAAATAAGTATTTATTATTAACAAAACAATAAATAAAGACAACCATTATTTAGCCTAATACTATAGATTTTATTAAGGAGTCCTCTTACGGCACTTGTTAAACATATTATATTTAATAAATTATAATTTTTAATATATTAAAAATTATTATTATATTAAATAAACACTTAAAGACATTTTTAAATATTTCTATATCTGATAAGTTTTAATTTTCAAAATATTAAAATTCATAAAAGTACTTATTAATTATTATATTAAATAATAAATATAAAAATTTTAACAAGTGTTTTAAGAACAGTGGTTAAAAAATCTAATTATTTATAATAAAAAATTAAAATAAAATAAAATAATAATTACATATAAATATATTTACTATAAATAATTAAAGTGTGTTTTTATTTATTATTCACAATCTCAATAAAATTTATTTCTTAACAAAATACAATTACTTTAACCATATTAATAATTATTTGTTAATTTTCATTTTAGTTAAAAAAGGATTGACAATAGCAAATTAATGTATTATTCAATTAATTTTTAAAGTTTCCATTGTATATTTTAATTTGAATATTCCTGACAAATATTTAGGTCACTTGTTAAAATTTTTATTTTTAGTACGTTATAATTTTTAATGTATTAAAAATTATTATTTATTACTATATTAAAATCAAAAATTATTATAAGTAATAAATATAAAGATCTTAATAAATGTTACAGGCATTAACAAAATCTTGTTAATTTTTGTGTTAGTATTTTAAATTGTTTGCATATATGTTATATTATTTATTTTAATCAATTGTGTTAATTTTAATTTTTATTAATTAATATTATTATTTTATATTTATTTATACACAGTAATTTATGTAAAAAAATTTATGTTAAAATCTAATTAAGGTAACAATTCATTAATTAAACTATAAGAATTAGCGTAGAGTAAATCCATAATAATTTTTAAATTCGTACGTAGCATGGCCTCGTCTTTAACATTTTTAATTCCCCTCCAACATAAACAAAACACAGCATTCAACTTCGGTCACCGAAAGCAGTTGATGGTCGTAATTTGTCTGTTACTCACCAATACATCACAGCTCCGTGATTTTAGAATCATTTTAAAGCAAGCACTGACGCTTCTCCCTCTCTCTTCAGATAATATTCTCGATTTTTTTAATGCAATTTTCATTTTCTCTCTCTAAACAGTAAAAACCCTAATTAGCGCCTTCTTTCTTTCTTTTCACCAAAAAATCTCAAACCCTGATTTTCTCTTTCCTATCTGATGGTGACGGCGCGAGAAGATAGCGGTTACGGAGCAGGAGGAAAGTTTAAAAAGCGGCCCTTTCGGAGGCAAACAACGCCGTACGATCGGCCTTCTACTGCTCTCAGAAGCCCTCCCAGTATCAATATTAATAACAACAATAATGGTTGGTTGTCGAAATTGGTCGATCCGGCGCAGAGACTTATTGTTTCCAGCGCTCAACGACTATTCGTTTCTGTTTTTCGTAAGCGGCTGCCCCCACCGCCCGAGCCAGGTTAGGGTTTCTCTTCTCCGGGATTAGAATTTGTGAATAATGGGTTGTGTTCATTTTTTTGTTTAATTTCTTTTAAATAGTGGAATTATATGTTTTAGCCTTTGATTAGGGATTTTTTTTTCGCGCGTGCGCAATTTCATATTGAGCTTGCTAGAACGAGGGAATAACTAGAAAACGTCTATTCTTGTTATTAGTTCCTTGAAATTGTCTTATATGATGTAGAAATAGTAGCTTCTCATTCCATTTTAGAGAATTAAGGTTAGGTTTTAGTTGGTCCATTCAATGAAAATTAAATTCACATTTTAATGCTGTTTGAACTTGTGAAATGCAGTGCTGTATAAATGCTACCGCGAACTATTTAAATCTTTTGTCTGTTAATGACCATGTTAATTAAGAATGAGCTAATATTTAGTTTTATGAAAACTATGGTGTGTGGGGTGCTTGTTTATACTTATAAAGGAGAGGTTACACTGAGATTTATTATTTCATGTGTTTTCAGTGTTCTAGTGATTATTAATTACTCATTTTCTGCGGACAGATGCGATTGTGATCATGGTTTGCTATTCTTTCTTCATTTTTAATTTATGCTGCTGACATCTTGTCAATTGCTAGTTCTGGGTCATAAATTTCTGCAGCACATTTTGCCATTTAGTTCTCTGCTGTGGTTATTTTACCTATCATAGCAATTTAATTGGATCTCAATTGCACCTTTTTCATTGTTTTAACAGAGGCAAACAATGAAGACGAAGATGTGAACAAAGAACAAACCTCTGAAGTAAGTTTGTTTACCTCATGTGCTTATACTGTATTTTGTACCTCCCTCCCCTCTTATTTCGGAGTAGAGATTATTAAGGAGTTTTCTTTTGATCATCAAGTGGTTCTTAGTTTGTGCTATCATTCACTGTATGTTTTAAATCCATAGCAGTCATTTTTCATTTTTTTTGGATGACCTTGTTGATTAAAAATTTGGTGTTGAAATAGTGTGTTATGCACACGTTTAATGTAGTCTGCTTCAAAATCCAAAATGTGTTGGATAAAGTAGTTTCTTTAACGGTAGAATACTAGCTGTATTTCTCTTTTCTATTGAGTGAGCATCTTATGCTTTGAAGTATATATTACGGTATTTATATTGTTGATGTGGCTAGATGCATATCTCTGTTGCATTGTTGGGTAAGATTTTTCTGGTCAAAGTTAATTTTGGGAATTTTTGGCAAATCTTCAGTTATCTTTTTTTAACATTTTTTTCTGCTTTTCTATTTTGTTCTTGGAAGGATGTGCATCCTTTTTAAGAGTTTGTTTTAAAGTATAATAATATTATTTTACTCTATGATATCCTGTTTGACATTCTTCTTTTGTTTTGCTTAATGTAAATGTGCGTACCCCAAAGGATCGTCCTGATGTTCAAGGAGCCATTAGTGGCAATGATGATCTTAATCATAACTCTGATAAAGGTGGGCTTATTGAGCTGGAACAAATTTTGAAGCAGACGACATTTTCGAGGCAAGTCTCTAGGAATAATTTTAATTTCACTTCCAGTGGAAGCTCTTTATTAAATTGTATATTGATGCAAGTCACAATTTTCTAATTTTTTCTAATTGTTTGTATTGCCCTAGTTTCTTTGTCTGTGAAGACTAATATTGCAGATAATTCTAGCATCTTAAATGTTGATAAATTATTGTGGATGAATCCGATAGCCCTATTCTGTAGACTGCCTAAGATTGTTTTTGTAATTTCTTTTCATGTATGCACCCTAAACCCATACAACTCCTCCATCCCAGACGGAAATACCAACACGCAAAAGAGTCAAACGAAGAGGAAACCTTCACCTTCTAATGTAGCACAGAACCATTCCTTTCTTCAATGATTTGACACGCGGAATATATTTCTGTTGTATTGTTCATACCAGTGCATACCTTGATGTTGAATAATGGTCCAGTTTATGTTCATTCATCTGAATTGTTTTCATATTCCTGTTTATTGCATTAGTTTGTGATGCATTAATTAGAAGTGTATTTTTTGTCCACATATGAGTATCTGTATTGTATTAGTTCTTAGTAAAGAAGTTTACAGTTACAGTAAACCTTTTACTTTGGACTTCTTTATGATGCTAAATTGAAAGAATTCTGACCGGTCCACAGATCAGAGATTGATCGGTTGACTGCCCTTCTGCATTCAAGAACTAATGATATGCCTGTTGGGGATGAGCAGAAAAGCCCTGAAGTGATCCCTTCGAAACCTGTTGTACTTCATAGCAGAAAGGAGGTATCTGTAGATACTCCAGTTAAAGAAGATGTAAATGGGAGACAACTCATTTCTACACCTGTCGTGAGTTCAACTGTAGGAATGCTTGCCCATACCTTTTCTCTTTTGGTTTTCTTAGTTACAAGTCTATTTTGGCAGTTCCAATGTTCCTCCTCCCCACCTCATTTTTTCTCTTTCTAAAAGAAATCTATTTAAATTTTGTTAATAGAGAAAAAAATGATTTGAATGATCCTGTTTGCACATTTTATTGGCTGAAATGTCTCTAGGTCCATGATGAGGATATTGCCTCACCTGCAGAGCTTGCAAAAGCTTATATGGGCAGTAGGCCTTCTAAAGCTTCACCGTCAATGCTTGGTGTGCATCATCAGGCATTCAGGGAAGAGTCAACCATGTTGAACAACCAATCACTTTCTACTGCATCAGCTGCTATGTCCCTTGTTCCAAGGACTTCTGGCTATGTTGGGGCTCCTGAAAATGGTTTTGTGACTCCAAGAACTCGTGGTAGATCTGCAATATACAGTATGGCAAGGACATCATATTCCAGAGTTCACTCAACTTCCACCTTCAAGGTCTATATGCTGCTGACGTGTAGATCTGATAAGAGTTTTGTTGTTATTTGTATTTTAAAGATTAATATTCTGCCCATTTTACAGGGTGCTGGCCTTGGAATTGATTCTGTTGCTGGACCATCATTATCTCAGAGCACATGGGAGAAAAACAAGCTGACTGTTTCTAAACCAGTGGTAAAAATTATTTGCTTTGCTTTTTTGTTGGAGTCCATCTTTAATTTAATATCAATGAATAATTTGCTTTTCTGTTTTGCAGTCTCTAAAACGCAGGAGTTCAGTCGTGGACAGTGATATAGGGTCTGTTGGACCCATACGCAGAATTCGCCAGAAACCTAACCTTCTATCTTTGAAAAACTCGAGTTTCCTAGCTTCTGGAAGTCCTCTCTCTGCTCAACGAACTGGTGCATCTGATGCTATTCAATGCCCTTCATCCTCACAGCAGATGCCGCTTTTATCAGGTCAACCAAATCATAGTTTTACAAAAATGTTAACAGAAAGTGAGGATAATTGTGTTCCTAGTACAAGTTCTACTCTTGTTCCCTCCAAATCAAGTGAGATGGCTTCAAAAATCTTGCAGCAGCTTGATAAATTGGTCTCCTCGAGGGAGAAATCACCTACAAAATTATCACCGTCCATGCTACATGGACCAGCTCTTAAAAGTCTGGAGATTGTTGATTCAACAGTTTTTCTGGAGAATGTTCAAGATTATAATAAAGTGAATGGTTCACTCGACCATTCATTACCTGATGTTAGAGATACTACATCCAAAAAGCGGGACAAGATTGATGAAAATGGTCCAACCAAATTTGTTTCTGCTTCTGACAAGTTGATTCCTGCAATGAATGGCATAGATGCTGCTGACATCATTAAGGAAAATGTGCCTGGTACTAAAACCATGGATACTGCTTTGACACATTCTAATGCATATCGTCATCCACAAAAGAAACATGCTTTCCAGATGAGTGCGCATGAGGTATGCTTTGTTTCTTGTTCCATCTCATCTTTTGTTTATGCAGATGACTGTTTGACGTCTGTGTTGGCTGTTTATATTTGTGGTGTGTCAATTTATCAGATCTGAGGTTACCCCTTCTGATTCAATTTCATTCTTTAAGTTATGTGTTCACTCTCTTGAGATCATTTGTCAGATCTGAAGTTAGGTGTGTCAATTTATCAGATCTGAGGTTATCCCTTCTGATTCAATTTCATTCTTTAAGTTATGTGTTCACTCTCTTGAGATCATTTGTCAGATCTGAAGTTACCCCTTCTGATTCAATTTCATTCTTTAAGTTATGTGTTCGCACTCTTGAGAATTCAATTTTTTTTCCTTTTATAGTAGATCAAATTTGATTTTAGGCCATCCCAAAGTTATTGGTGAGTGATGAATTATGTTATTACTGATGATCTTGTTCAAGTTGATGCGAGATACATTCTTGATCATCTTCTGACTAACCCAAAAAAAAAAAAAAAAGAAGAAGAAGAAGATTGTACTACATGGAGTCAATCCATCATTTACTTTTAGTGTTAAATTGTTCTCATTTTGCTAATGGGCTATGAGGACGTGGAAATAGTGTTATCCTGTTGTTGAGGCATTCGTAAGTAGGATTGTTACATCAGGTAAAGGGAATACTTTTCTGTATCATTATTTTTCTTATTCTTCTTTTAATTCCTTTTTTTCTCATAATTAAAGTTGTGTTCCCTCTTTAGGATTATCTGGATGTTATTTTTCTTATTCTTTTTTTTTTAATTGTTTTTTTCATAATTAAAGTTTTGTTCCTCCTCTTTAGGACTCTCTGGATCTGGATGATGGCGACTATTCTAATGGGCCAGCATCTATGCCTTTGGCCGATGGGAGAGACAAGGCAAATTCCTTCTCAGATAATAAGGCCACTGCTGCTGCGGTCATCACAGTAGCAAAATCTCATGCTCATTTTGATGTCAAGCCCCCTAGTCCTGTGTTAAACAAAATATCTGATAAAGAAAACAATGATGATGATGATGCTTTGGTAACTGGAAAGGACCCCATGTTTACCTTCTCAACTGTGCCTTCACCCAGCATTACTGCACAGCCTGCTGAGGTAGCCATTCCAACAACCTTGACTTCTAATAAAGCTGCTAATGAGTCAGGTGTTACTCCTATGTTTAGCTTTGGTGAGAAAGTCGCTGCACCTAAGGAATTAAATGCTGTTTCTCCCATAGTTAGCACTAGCACAGCAAATATTGATAAGGTACCAGAGTTCAGTGGTGCCTCCTCATCAACAGTAGTTAGTGAATCTTCATCCTTTACATTAAGCACTCCTATAAATACAAAGCCAGAAAGCTCTACCAGGTCAGTACATGTATTTATTTTTGCTTGGAAGGTCATAATTTTGTATCATGTATATTGGTTAATGTTAAATTATAGTGAGATTTGAGATTTGAGGGTTCAAGAATTCGATCTTTGTTCTTTGATTTCGTTTTCGCTTTCAAAGTCAAAAGATTATTCTTATTAGATGAAGAAAAGGGGAAAAGAAAGGTTATCCTAAAAGAAATAAAACGAAGGGTTTGAATTAAGTTAATGGGATTATCAGTAAAAACCTTAAGGGTGTGTTTGATATTGTTTTTCAATTGGTGTTTATGTGAATCAAGAATAAAGACCTTTTGGTTTAATGTTTTCAAAGTTAAATAATGTGTTCATTAACATTTTTAAAACTATATTTTAAAAATGAGAACTGTAAAATGTGTTTGATAGGAATAATTTTTAAGAATTTAATATTTAATATTTTGATTATCTATTGTAATTTGATTAATTAAATGGTTTAAGATAAAAACTGTAGATATAGTTGTATTTTATTTAAAAAGGTCTTAATTTTAATAGTCAAATATTCCAAATAAAAGAAAATGAGTTTTTACAGTATATCATCTTCAATGTCATTTTGAATATATAATATTTAATTTTTATATAATCCTATTATCTAATCGTATGTTATTCTTGATAATTAAATTGTAGTAGCAATAAACTCTAAACAATGATTTTTATACTGTTTTCCAAATGTAAGGAACAAAACAAAAACAGCAATTGCAAAACAATAGCCAACATTTGGCTTGGGCTCCCTGCATAATATCGGCTAATTTTAAATTTTTTCCACTTAGAGGTGAAGTTTAATTTTGTGTGAAGAAAATAGAAGTGTTTTTGGGACACATGGCATTTTATGACAATTTTGGCACAACGTAAAACAGAAAGCATTTAAACCCTTGTATAGTTAGTGGCTTGAAGTTAGATAGTGGCATGATGCCGTATAACCACTGCTCAATTATCTTTTACTCTGTTTTTAATGCCCTGTCATCACCTCTTCTTACAACAACAGTGAGTACTGAAATTGTATATATGGTCATTGTAATTTAGGTAGGTCTTTCTTGTATTGATGCTGCGGAAAAAAGGTTAAGAAACTTAAAACTCATTTTTCTTGTTTCTTGTGCAGTTTTGCTTCTGTTGCTGTTGGTGCAAGTAATTCTGTAACAAAAGTGCCTGAATCAGATAAAGCTGATAATAAAGTCTTTTCAAGGCCACCTGAAACTTTGCTTCCGTCGGCTGCATCCACATCGTTGCCAACTGCTAGCATATTCTCCTCTGGACCCCCAACTAACAGTTCAACATTAAACAATGGATCTGTTGCTTCCATCCCATCTTCAACCTCTTCCCCTTCACTGCCTATGTTTTCCAGTACTGGTTTTAATCACAACTTGTTTAGTAGTTCTACAACATCTTTTGCAACCTCCAAGAGTAGTACCACTTCCGTAACCACTACCTCAGCGTCAATACCTTCTGCAGCTGCTGCTATTTTCAAGTTTGGATCATCTGCAGTTCTATCAGCCTCAATCTCAACAATATCAGCAACTTCTGGCATAGAATCAACAGAAGCCAAGAAAAATGACACTGCCTTTGGCAATTCTACTGGCATGGTCTTTGGGGGCTCATCTGCTTTTGCTGGGGCAGGTAGTAGTACATCCAATGCCACATCATTGGCAGATGTGGGCACAGGAAGCAACATTTTTGGTGGTAATTCACCTGCCTTTACCACTGGAAGTAGTAATTTTGGTGGTATGGCTTCCCCACTTACGAGCACGAGTAGTAGTAGTAGTTTTGGTTGTTCATCTACATTTACAAATCCCAGTAATAGTATTTTTAGATTCGGTGCTGGGACCTCTGTCTTGGCTACTGCTACCAGCCAGGCTCAAGCTTCTAATCCTTTTAGTAATAGTAGTGCTCAGGCATCTGTCAGTGCAGCTGGTGTTGCAACTACAACTCAGAGCATGCCTACTCAATTTGGTTCACCTACATCGTCTGCATCATTTGGGTTGGATGGTAATCCAACCATTTCCTCAAGCAGTTCTCCATTTGGTTCTTCAACTTCTGCCGTTAAACCATTTGGTTCAACTCCTTTTGGAGTGAGTTCTTCTACTTCCTCATCAGAGGCTAACTCAATTAGCTCCAGCAGTGGTACTACGACCAGTGCGTTTGGTGCCAGTTGGCAAACACCTGAGACTCCCCCATTATTTGGTGCCGTATTTAACTCTACATCTCCGTCAACTTTATTCTCATTTGGAGCATCTGCTTCTTCTGCTGCCTGTAACAACACTCCAGTGCTTGGGTCATCCACCAATGGTTCATCGAGTTCCATTTTTCCATTTTCATCTGCAGCAGCCACTTCATCCCTGCCTGCTTTCAGTAATGCAAATCCTGTGTTTGCTTTTGATTCTGCCTCCTCAAGCAATAATTATCAAATGAGCATGGAAGACAGCATGGCTGAGGACACAGCTCCTTCATCCATACCTGCAATCCCGGCATTTGGTCAGCAGCCTGTCTCAGCTCCATCTAGCTTTGTGTTTAATTCAGCGCCTCCATCAGGAGCAAATCCTTTCCAGTTTGGAAGCCAACCAAATATGGCAACTCCCCCAAATCCGTCTCCATTCCAAGCTTCTGGCAGTTTAGACTTCAATGCTGGAGGTAGCTTCTCATTGGGCACTGGCGGTGTTGACAAATCTCAGAGAAAAATTGTGAAACTCAACCGTAAGCCACGGAAAAAGTAAGCCATCAGTTCTAATGGTGATTGTTGGAAAAATAATTGATGGTGTAGACTAACTGCAGGAGTTTATCCTATTGGGTTAGTCATCGGTAATTCTTTGGTACTGGCAAATGCAGTCCATCGGCTTTGGGCTTAGGTAATGTCCTTCACAATTTTGTCTATGGTTGCAATGCCTATGCGAGTTGTCACAATTTTGTATCAGTCTTCTTAGAAAATATAAGAACATTTGTGGTGTATTTTAGTTGATAGGGTTTCAGGTCGGGCATTTGTATCGTAGATCCCTCTCGTTTTGTACTCTTGTTATATATATGTAACATAAAAGCAAAGGATATGAATTGGAATTTGCTTCTGTCTGTGAGCAAATTTTAATTTCTTTCAAATTCTTGTATGGACGAATATATTTTTACCTATGGTGGATGGATATGGGGTGTTTATTCAATGGTAAATCTGTTACATTTGGTTGTTGAAATGCTAGGAAGTTCTTAAATCATCGCATATGTACACGCAAGCACTGTCGCGAATGAATTTGGGAAAAAAAATTCCAATAACGGAACCGACTAATCTCTGGACGTATCAAGCAACGAAGACATCATACTTAACACTCCATCCACTCCATCCTCAACGGCCAACGCTTTGTACAATAAAATCAAGCTCGTGCTGTTGTTTTCAGTTTGTTCAATGTAATGGAAATCATGGCAAATTATGTAGTGTGGCATTTCATTTACGTTTCAAATACAATTCAAAGTTCCATCAATGTCAAAAAAATACAAGATAAACATTTACATCAACGTTCATTGGGCTTCCTATTGTCAAATTCCTGAATTCACCGACTCTATTGTTAAATAAATTGTCCATGACCCTACCACCTATTGATCACTCGTTAACCCTGTCAAAATCTCTGTAAAACACACCAAGTGAAACGTTGGAGTAATAATTGATATTACGTCACATTCTCAGTTAACTGGCTACGTCATAGATGGTAATGTGTACCAGTGTTGAATGCAATGGCCCCGAGGATATCGAACCATTGCATCAGATCCTTGAGGTCTACCGCCGCCGAGATACACAAACCAATCATATGAGGTTGACTTCCTTCTCCAGCAGCAGTGGCAACTGCCGTGCAAACAGCACTGCGACCATCTAGCAAGCAAGCCTTTAGTAATTAGCTTGTTCCATCCTGCTGGTATTGTTGTAACCATGCTGTTGATGCCTTGCAGTTGCGGAGGAATTCCTTTCTTCTATTTGCTTGATGAGCTCAAGTGCTTCTAGTTTCTCCTGGTACTTACAGATGCACTTTGAGCTAACTTAGTATTCTTAGTCAATCATCATCAAACATATGAGTAGCCAAAACTGCAAGAAAATAATTTCCTCTCAACGAAACCCACCCACTATGTTTACTAGTTAATTCATCACTCACTTGATCAAGACTTCGCAGATAGACATGACAAACGGGTCGGGTTAAAAAAATGAGGGTCTAAAGGGTTTTCGGGCTAGGTACGAGTACATATAATAACCATGCTGGACCAGGGCCGATATGAGAAAAAAAATTAAAATCCAACACGATCAGTTAGTATCGAATCTATGCTTAGGTTGGGTTCATGAGCCTTAATTATTAAAATTAATTTTAAATTTAATTATTTTATTAAAATTAATATTATAAAAATTGTATTAATTTAAATTATATTTAAATCAAGCAAAACTTATTGACATTTATAAATAATAAACAACATAATAATATAATGTAAAAATATTTATAAATGTGATTATTTAGATAATTAATTATAGAATAATATATTAATTATATTAGTAATTAATATATTGACTTTTTAAAAACTATAATTATAAATACATATAACATATTAACATAATATAACTATAATAATTAATATTAAATTCGTAATTAATGTAAATAATGTTTTAGACATTTAGTATTAATATTAAATTAGTGTAATTAAAATACATAATTTAATGTTATTATTAAAATATAATTTAATTAATATGATATTTAAAATAAAATTTATATTAATAACTAACTAATAACTATATTTTTAGATTATAATTTTAATAAAGTTTTTTAAATATTAATATTAAGTAATTGATATTATGAACTATTTATACTTATAGCATATAACATATTAGTATTATATAATATTACTAACTAGTAACTACTATACTAAAGCCCCTAAGGGTGATGACGCAACCCTTATTTTATAGATTTTGGGTTTGATCTTGAGCCTAATTCTTTTTACGTAAATTATGAGTAAGCGCATGTTTATGATGGGGTACTAGACACACCCTGGTTTGATGTTGTTTGGAGGACTCAAAGGGTCTGATTAGGTAGGAGTTTCGAGTTAAAAAAAAATTATACTAAATACAAAACTATAATATTATATATCTAATAATATAATTTATAATTATACTAATGAATCATATTAGTACATTATATATATATAAGGCCATGTTAAGTCCACAAGCCCATGCCAAGTTCAGTATGCGGGCTTAATATCTCGGTCCCATTAGGTTTTTACTGTTTCCAACCATGCCGTGTTGCTCACAGGTTTAAACCGTGTCGAACCAGACCGGCACCATCCATTTGCCATCTCTTTCCGCAGACGTCGTCGAGCCAACTATTATAACTCACAAAAAGAAAACAAGGTCTAATTGAGAAGAAATTATTTTGACTCACTGGCCTCCCCGTGCCTAGAAATTTCTGCATCCTCTGCATCACTCAGTTCCTTGGCTAGTTTCAAAATTCCGCCGGCGGAATTTTTGTTCAATAACTTCGAAAGTAAGTGCAATTGGTTTGCATGTTTTGCTCATGAAGCTGGGCACTGTGTTCTTTATTGGCTTGAATTTTCGTGCCCAGATTGCATTGTAGTAATAAGACATTGTTTGTAGTAATAAGACATTGTTGTTGGGTGTCTTAGTTCTAATTCATCATTTATCATAATATAGTATTAAAACAAAATTACGAAAGTTTTAAAACATATCATCTTTCTATCCGTTTTTGAGTTTTTTCGAGTTTAGAAACGAATTTGAAGAGTTTCTCTCTTTTTCTGAACTTTTATTTGATGGTATATATTTTTTGAATGAGTTCAGCAAGTAAAAAGGACCTTAAAATACTCTAAATTTATAAATTTTTTCCATTAAAAAATTACGGGCAATTAACAAAACGTGATGATGATTTTGTGAATTATAGGTGATTTGTAAACCGCCACAAAATAAAAGTAAACTTTCTGTAAATTATAGGTGATTTGTAAACCGTCATAAAATAAAAGTAAACTTCCTGTTTATGGACCACGTTCTTACAATTGTCCCGTTGGCCTACTGACCTGCATCATAACAAAGACATAACAACAATTTGAGATAAGCAACAGCAAATATTTGAACGAATCCTTTTCCACCAGTAAGGCAATAACAAATAACCACTCGTTTTACAACCACCTTGCCTGTATGGGTGTAAAAGGAATCTTGCTTTAATTTGATGTTTTACCAGAATTGGTTTTGCTTCAATGACACCTAGAAAGATCTCAGACAAGACTTAAAAGAAAGGAGCTGAGTCAAGCCTTAATTTATCAGAATTAGAAGATAATTCGAAGAAGGAAGGAGGTGACTCGAAAGATTTCAAACTTTTGGAAAGGTAAAGTGAGGTAATCATTTCCCCATTGAAAATGGAAAGATTAAAAGAGATATTTACAGTATCATGCCACAGGAACATAACAACTTCAGAAGGAAATTTCATGTGATAAACAGTTAGAATCTGTCATATAGGTTCCAGCCACTGCAAATTCGAGCATGTTGTTTTTGTATTGATTACGAAACCTTCTTGCAGTTTCACTCTTAACTAGGGCCACTCATTCCATAATTGAAACATCATTAAAATTCAAAACACAACTATTAGCTAACACCTCATCTGTTATAGTTGCAGAAGGTTTCAAACTTCAAACAAATTTAACTTGGGCAGAAATGGATGATTCCAGAAGTAATTTTACAAATATATAGTATTCAAAACACATATATGATGGACCTTTACAAATATCACCTGATTCACCTCGTCAGTGGATAGATATGTTGATCAATAGCCCACATTATTCACTAATGAGCACGAACTTTAATCTAAAGTGATGAGTGAACATAATTATTGACAGAAATACAAAAACATACTTACCTTGCTGCTGATTGGGCAATCTTCTGCTCGTAAATTTTCCTTCTCACCAGCTAACAATTCTCTCGAGGACGAAGCTGGTCAATTTTCTCAAACAAGGACGGTGAATTTCAGGTGATACCCGAAATCCCATTGTCCTGATGGGCCAATTTTCCAGAACTTTTCCGTTTTGAAATGGATTTGTTTGTATAGAGTGTTCGGTTTTTTCGTTGACCACATCGTTGTTTTAATTTTGGTGAGAAAAAGTAAAAATGACCCTCTTAAACCTTTCCCCTTCCCTTAAAACACGAGAAATAACCTACTGTCGGATTGGAAATATTATAAGATACCTACCTATAAGGTTTACGCTATATTAAAAAAAAAAAAAAAGGAAAAAAAAGGGGAGTACCAAATTACCAATAATTGATAAAAGCAGATGAACTCGGGACATGTTACTATTATATTTTAATATCGAATTGTGTACCCATGTTCGAGCATTTTTTATCAAAATTATGGATTAAGCACTATTTTACTCCTTATGAAATCACTGGATTAGATTTAAAAATTTTGAATACTCCATGTAAAACTCTCGAATAAATGTTAAGAAATTGATAAAAATGATCATATTTAAACTCGTATTTTTAAAATTAACCAATTCAAAAAAAACTTTTCAAATTAAATTAAAAATATATTTTTTTAACAAAAATAATCCTATAATTTAAAAAATTCCCCCTTTAAAACTAAAACTCTTCATTTTCTCTCAAGTAATATTTCTCAATTAGAGGCTACACAACTCACTCAATCGACAACAATACAACGTAATCAATTCAAATTTATTTTACAAACTTCTTAAACATATGAGTTTGTATTATTGATTTTAACTACTTTGATTTATTTGTAAAAATTTTAAAATTTTAAATAAATGAATATTGCACATGTTACATTGTGATTTAAACATAAGAAAAAATGACAAGATTAATTATGAATGAGTGAATTTTTTGGTGGAAAAATTTTTGTCCAAAAGTTTCGGACACTTTTAAAATTTATTGATTTTGAGAGTGTGATTTAATTAATTTTGGGAGTATAATTTAATTGATTTTAATAGTAAAACTTAATTAATTTTGAAAGTATAATTTAACTTATTTTTAAAATAAGATTTAATTGATTTTG
Organism: Trichilia minutiflora; assembly: GCA_035590515.1. NCBI lineage: Eukaryota > Viridiplantae > Streptophyta > Magnoliopsida > Sapindales > Meliaceae > Trichilia > Trichilia minutiflora. The sequence goes on from JAVXUL010000009.1 coordinate 8,509,788, forward strand.
AGAGTTGAATTTAAATAAATAATTTAACTGATTTTAACATTGACCCATTTTTTGGTTGTAACGATGATATTACACATATAAAAAAATTAACAATTCAGATTTATTATCATAAATTCTTGTACATTATCCTAAATATTTATCTAAATATGATGATTAAGAAATTATTTAGTGAGCATTAAAGATAATGCATTAGATTTTATATCTTATTAAAACTGAACAGCTATTTGTTATGCATATATAAAATTTAAAATTAATTTTAATTTAAGAACTTCAAGAATTACAACAGTAAATTAGTATGAGAAACAACAGTTCTAGTAATTTATAAATAGCATAAACATCAATATGAAAGTTCCAAAATAGCATTGTATAATATTAAAAAAAAAACAGTTAAAAACAATAAAGATGGTAAAAAATTACAAAAATTTTTCTGCAGAGAAATTAATATTCTCAAATTCAACATTCTTGAAGTAAAACACATAACATATATTCTAACAATTCATTAATATACATATGAACAAGTAGTTAAATCCTAATTTTAAAATTAATGAAATCTGAAGGTATCAAAAGCTTTTTAATAAAGATTTTTCGATGAAAAAATTATTTATTAATAATTAATATTATCATTTTTTTCACGTTTAAATCACAATACAACATCTAAATTAATATATGCATATTCATTTTGTTAAATTTTTAATAAATTGTATAAATAAATTGGAGTTAAAATGGATGGAAAAAACTCACATGTTTGAAATTTTTTTAAGTCCATTGAGGTTATTTGAATTGTGATGCTATTGATTGAAATCTTGCTTCAATTCACCTAAAAAAAATTACTTCTTTTTGTAAGTTAAAAATTAAAGTTAAAATTTACTTGATTTGATTTTTAAAAAATAATTTTTACTTAAAAAAATCAAAAACCAAAAATAAAGGAGGATACGATTAATATTATTAAAATTTTAAAATAAATTATTTTAAATATATTATCATTAAATTTATAGGATTCTAAAAAAGTTTAAGGATAATTATATAAAAATATTATCAATTTATAAAAAAATTAAAAGTTAAATTAAATAATTTTATATAAAAATTATTTTTTAAGATAAAATCAAATAATTTTTATGAATATTATAATTTTTTTTTAAAAAAGCAAAAAATCATAATGAATTCAAGTAAGATCTAAGTTGTGTCGTTACTGATCAGGAGGGATACAGTGAGAAAATTAGGTTGAAAGTATTTTTCGAGAGAAAGTGAGAGAAGGTCACAAATGTAAAAGGTTTTCTTTTTTGTGTAGGGATAATATTGTCTAAAAGATAAGGTTTTATTTTGTTTAAAAAGATTTTTTAAAATAGCATTCTCAAATGTGGTCATTTTTTTCAATTTTGCATAAATCTTTCCCAGGTTTCCCTCACCACCCGAGTAAACAAAAACAAGCGCAGAGAAAAAGCGCAGCAAGTAAGCATGTTCAGGAAAGCAATAGCGGGGTGTGCACTGCACCAACCATGGCGCATGATAGCAAGTCGCCGATCAACCACCGCCATTGACTCAATTTTGCTCCGCTCCCTTAAAGACCACTACCAAGAAGTCGCCAAAATGACCCCTCCTCCCGTATATACTCCCATCTCTCTTATTACCTTTTTATTTATTAATAAATAAATAACTTAATTTAATTTTAATTGGTTGTGGTATTACAGAAAGTGAGCCCTCCTCCACATTTTATGATTGTAAAAGGGGCGCTTGAAAGCAATGGGCCAGTTCTGAAGAGAACATATGGAAATGAAGAAATTAGTCTATATGTTATGCGGCTTGCTACCTATGTGGGAGGTGGGGACGATGATGATGAGGGAATGAATCAATTGTTCCTTCATGTTGACGTATCGAAACCTGGGCAGAAAGATTCTTTGCATTTTCTATGTGGATTATATCCGGATGCATTGGGGATTCACTCTGTTTCCATGCGCCCAAATCTTGAGTCACAAGGGTTTCTTGTTGTTCCTTCTCAATATAATGGTCCTACTTTCCAGTAAGCTCAATTGTTCCACTTAGTACATTGATTGTTGATTAGCCTATCTGACTTCGGATATTATTGTAATTGTGATGAATTTACACTAATTTAAGAGAGGCATTTAAGTATTTAGTGTGCTAATTTATGTAACTATGCTAATAGTTATATTGGGGAGAAATGATTTGTAATATTCTACTTGAGACATTTATAATCAATAGGTAGCCAACATACTATTTGCTAAAATCTGTTGATCACAGAACTGAAAGGAAAAAAGTTTGGAATGGTTAGAAGTTTCATGATTGATTTCTCAATGTTGCTGTTCTGGAACTTGTAGGTTCCGCATTGATATGACGGTAGAAATACTATTTGTTGGCTTGTGTTTTTCATTAAAGATTAAATTTTATCTGAGTTTTTTTTTTTATCCAAAATAAGAAAAAGGTTAAATTATATGAGATGGATTATTTGCAAATTGGCAGGGATCTGGATGAGGGGATGCGAGATGCACTTCACAATTACATAGAGGAGCGAGGTGTGAATGAGAGTCTCTTTCCATTTCTTCAAGCATGGCTTTATGTTAAGGAAAATCGAAACCTCATGCGTTGGTTTAGATCAGTGGGTCAGTTTATTAATGAACAAACATCAGCTAAAGGCACATAACTCCATGTAGTGATGTGGTTTTATTGAAAGAAGCGTATGTAATTTTAAAAGCTATAATGCTGCATAGCCAGTGATGCATATGCTATGAGGTTAGTCGGAAAAATATTTTAACTTTTAATTGGTATGCTTCGCAAGAAAATTCAGGCGCATTATGGGGTTTTGTTTTGCTTCCTAAACATATCTCCTACATTGCTTTGTACTCTTTGTACTTTTTTATCATTGATGGATTATAATTACTTTACCTAGTTAAATTTTACATTGGCAATGATATATAAGGCGCTACTGCTTTTTTATTATTTGGTAGAAATTGATTTAGTGTGTATATGATTTTGTAGAGTTTGGATCATAAAGCAATTCTAGTGTTTGGAGGAGCTGTGTTTCATGTTGAGGAACTAATCAACCTGCCACATCCCCTCCGGCACCTGCACACACTTGTTCACATGTTTGTTGCTCTTATCACTTTTTTTTTTCCTTTACTCTGTTCCATTGTTTTGTAGCCATCTTTCAAGATAAGCAATATTTTATGCCTCTTAAGCACAAAGTCAGTGTCCTCGAAACTTGTTGATTTAGTTTTTAATGTCTTATTTCTTCTTTACAATGATCGGCATAGACTAACTTTAATGATTCAATGTATGCATATTTAGTTATGACTGCCTGCATAGACTAGCTTTAATGATTGGATGTATACATTTTTAGTTAGTGAAGTCTTTGTTTGTAGATGTAGCCTTGTGTTACAAAAGAAACAAATAAACAAAAGATTCTTGGTTCCCATTGCTGCAGGATGAAGTAGCTCAATTGTTTAGCAAGTATGGTGACCAAACCACCCTTTAGGAACGCTCTGCAATCAAATAGAACGTTAAATTAGTAGAGTCAATAGTAGTCCAAATTCCAGCTCACCATTCCATCTATTTTGATGATATTAGTTATTCAGAATTTGCCTCAGGATTCTTCAATAGGTAAACCAAACTGGTATTTGACTCTATTCACTTCCCTTTTTTGCCTTCAATTTTTATTTTTCTGTTTCTTTTAATTTCTATGATTTGTTCTTTTGTTATAATCATGTATGGATGTCAATCCCTCACTGACTATCAGAATGAGCTTTTGTTCTTTTGCTTTCTCATTTTTATACTTAGAACTAGTTGTTAAGGGTCATGCACATCAATTAACTTTTTTTGTTTGGTCCAAATCATTGTATTCTACGATCTTGGAATATGCCAACATAACCTTGAAAAGGGGACTGGAAAATGGAAAGCTTTAGTGGCTCCCCCCATGTCATGTTAGCTGAGGAATGAGGATGAAAAGAAATGGATCCTATGATGTTGGTCATCTCGTCGTGATCATCGTGCAAAAATAGTTGGCTCTTATGCATTATTTATTTATTGAGACTAATTTTTCTATTATTTAATTTCTTCACCATCATCATATTAATCCTCACGAAGATTGAAATTCCATTACAGTCGTGTTCATGTGGCTCAGTTTTACAAGTTTGGATGCTTCGCATATCGTTTTTAGGAACAAAAATGAATGATTGTATGTTATTTTTTATTATTTTTTTTCTTGTTTAAATATATATTTTTCTTATAAAAATTAATATTTCAATTCATATACACCTTCATCGACACTAATTTACCTAAAACCTAAAAGAATGAAGGGTATAAAATATAAACGCTAATTAATTAGTCATAGTACACACAAATTGTCTTGAACCTATATAGATCGATCATCATTAATAAAATTGATCTCTTTATATTATTGCGTAAGCATTATTAGATTGCTTTAATTCATGAAATATAATATAGTGTAGTGTGTTTGTGTGGTATTATGATTATCTATATGGATATTAATTTATGGGTTTTTGAATTATCCTATACAGAATAATATTCTATTAATTTCATTAAAATAAAAAAGGAAAATATCGAAATATCCCACAGAACCTCAGTTTTATTTCTATATTTGTCTTTGAGTTCTATACATAACAATTAAATATATTATATATCCCCTTTTTTTCTTAAAAAAAAAAAAGAGTTAAAGGAAATATTTTACTTAAATTAACAATAGTCATAAAAAATACTTTTAGATTACATTTTAATGTTTCTAAATTGTGATAATTTTTTTTATTAATTACAAGAAATTAATCTAAATTTTATTATTAATTAAAATATCAGAGGTTTTTATAGACTCTTGTAGATAATTATTAATTGAAATAATAGATGTGCATATCACTTACACCTTAAGTTGAGAATTTCTCTTAAGGAAATATTTATCTTAATGTCAGATTCATGAATTTGAGAAAGTCTTCTTCTTAAGGGCTATGTTACCACGGCATCATTATGCTTAAATAATAAATAAATCTAATTAAATATCATAATTACTATATTTATTTTAAATATTTGTCTTCGACCTCATCAAATTATTACACAAAGATTGTTTAGTTGTTAAGTAATTATTATCACAGGTGAAGGATTTGATTTATTTATTTTTGTAAATATGCTAATCGATGTCTCAAAATATATACTAAAAAATTTTAAAAATAAATATTAAACATTACAATATTAGTAATTAATATTAATATTAATATTTATTTATTTCCTTTAGCATCCGTTCTTATTGCTCTGTATACTAGAACGCTTTGCATTTTTCAATAACGTCGTCGTCACAAATCGGTAACTTCTCTACAAAATCCATCGAAATTACAGAGAAAAAAGCCAAAGTAAAAAATATATATATATATACGTACACAAAGACTCCGAACAGGGAAGGACACAAGTGCAAAAGCACTTTTGTTAGTAGACCTGTACAAGGTCAAATAGCCGTTAGTTCCTAGGTTTGCCTCTTCCATTTTAACTGCCGGCCTTTTTTATTCTTTTAAAGTGCTATGGTTGTATATCCTGTAAATTACAAAGAGCATATTCCGCTCTATTTATACAATAAACAATATCATATTAACTTGTCTTCTGTTCAATTCTCTGTCCCTTCAATCTCTAAAATCTTGTTGAATTCGTTTATGATATCTCCACAAAATCTTCAACTCTCCATCTTCTCATTTTCTGAATCTACCCATCCAATAATCCACCATATATCAAACCATACCATACTGAAATATTTATTATTTCAAAACAAGTCAAACAAAGTGTTAAAATCTCAACAAAATCTTCAATCGCCTTCCTTTCAATTTGTATTTATAGTTCATACAATTGAAACCATATCATACCCAGCTGATTCTTTTGTCTCTTCTTTTAGAAAGAAAAGAAGGGATTCTTTCTATCTGATTCTTAACATATTATACCCATCTCATTCTTTTGTCTTTTCTTTTAGAAAGAAGGGATTCGTTCTATCTATTTCTTTTTAAACGAGTTTTTCCATAAAAAGATCTGTTTTTCTGCGCATTTGGTGGTCTGAGAAGAAAAATTTCGAAGAGGAATTTCACAGAGGAATGGGGATTTTATGCCGATGGAGTTGTTGAATGGAATGAAGAGTTTCGGTGTTTTTGCAACTTTTCTGGTTGCACCGATGATTTATTTTTTCCCTAGGAGGTTGAGTTCACTGTTTTCAATGTCAGTATTGCTTTCTTCTATTTGGCTCTGATTTCATTGTTAGGTTCTGATGGAATTTATTGATTTTGGTATCTCTCTCTTGGTCCTTTCGTTTGCTTTCCTTTTCATGGGTTTCACTTATTGTTCAAAGTATGAATACCGTGTTCTTTCTTCAAGTGTAGTTGTCAATGGTCAATACTGAAAACATTTTCATCTCAAATGATTTACTGCTATAGTGTAAACTCCAGATTATCGGATCAACTTTTCTGCTGACAACGGAAATTTGTTTATTGGGTTATGTGTGAATTTTGTTTTACTGTCAATGGGAAAATGGATATTTCCAGGAAGTAAAGTTTTTTAAAAAATTTTCAAAATTTTTTCTGGAGATAAATAAGGATTTATTCATCTTTTTGATCATCCGCGGTCTCCGAGTCTGGTGATTGCAGCCAAGTCGTTTTGGATTTATGCATAATATTATGGATTGTCTATCATTCTTGTCTGTTATGTGTCAATTTATTTGAATTTGGCATTGATGAATTTTGTAGCAACTTTGGTTATTTTTTCATCTGTTTAAGACCTACACTTGATTGCTATGTCGTCTATCTGCTACGCTAAAATATAGGAAAGGGAAGAGGATGGTGTTGGCCTATTTCACACCTGTTTTTTAAACTTTACCTAGATTTCTTCAATATCTGACTCATAGACTTAAAGCAGTGAAAATGTTCAATGTTGTTATAGGGGATGTCATTGATGACTTATGCTACTACGGTAGTTCAACCACTTTGTGCTGCATGATCCATGATTCAAGCTTGCCAAATGTAATACGTATCTTCTTGCTCTTATCTTTATGCGGGATGATTTAGGGCTTGAAGCAAGGGCAGAGAAAGAAGGTACCTGTTGTTGGAACCGCATTATTAAACATTGCAAAATTTGCTAACTCAGTCAAGGAGAAAGTGCTTGAGATTAATGTCCCTCTCACACTTTCCAGTGAGATTGTTGAGGGTGATCCGACTCTTTGTGTAAGTCTCTTTTATGATTCTTTTTCCCCTAGACATTTTCGGCACTTAATGCTACCAAAAGGATGTTGTTTCTTTATTCATTGTGGAATTTGTCTCTATTCACAAGTTCGAAATGTATTCCAGTTATCTGTCAGGTTAACTCGTTCAACAGCACCTCTTACATCATCACCTCGTTCAGCGGCAGATCTGTCAAAAGAAAAGATGAGTTTTCTGCAGGTAAAGCAGGCATGAGAAAAGTGAAAACCTTCAAAGACTACATGTCAGTGCGAAGAGCCAAGAAGACTAGCTCTGAAGAAGACTCCAGTGATGGTAGAGCTTCTGTTAGAAGCAAGGATGCTTAGTGTAATTTTCTGTCTGACACAGATTCCCTTGATGATGCTAAGGGTAAATTAGACATGAGCAAGGAGAAGGCTATTGTTCAAAATTCATTCAGTTATGAAACATTGGAATCTGCCAACTGGGCTGGAGGATACAATAATTAGCCCTGAAGGTGAAGGTTGGACCTACTACAGCCACTCTAAATCGCATCATGCTGAGAATTTAACCACACCAGTCTTTGAGCAGTCTGCAGCAAAGTGTGAAAGTACAGATTCCTACCTTGGAGGAAGAGGAACCTGGGGTTTGGATCTCGTAAAACCAAAGGGGAGCCACTTCTAAGAAAGATTATATAGAAGAGGGTGGGGATGATATTGACTTTGATCACAGGCAGCTCAGCTCCTATGACGACTCCAGTGTGGGAGTATGTATTCCACTTTTTTCTGTAGCTACAACTTCTTGTTTACCATTTTCCTTTTTCAGTAGAAAAACGTTCGTGTTTTCTCTACCTATGGGTTATTGTTATGGCAGTGGAAATCGGAAGGTTCCACAACAAGTCTATCATCATTCTCTGTATTTGAGGATGAGAATTTCTCTGTGGGCAGCTGGGAAAGCAAGGAAGTAATGAGCCGAGATGGACACATGAAGCTACAGGCTCAAGTTTTCTTTGCTTCCATTGATCAAAGGAGCGAAAGTGCCGCAGGTGAAAGTGCATGTACAGCTCTTCTTGCTGTAATAGCTAATTGTTTGCAATCCAATCCAGAGGAAATGCCAATTAAGTCTGAATTCGACAATCTCATTAGAGAAGGGTCCTTAAGAGTGGAGAAATCTCTGTGAGAATGAGGAATATATCTATGCCAGTTTCCTGACAAACACTTTGATCTCGAGACAGTCCTTCAAGCTAAAATCCGTCCTCTTTCTATGATCTCAGAGAAGTCATTTGTCGGGGTTTTTTACCCAGATGGCCTGGAAGGAGGCGTTTTTTATTTCCTTCACAGTACAATGTCATTTGACAGCATATGGGAGGAGATCATTGATTGTGGATCCAACTTGCCCGGCGATGCTGACCCTTTGATCTACATTGTAAGCCGGAATGACCATTTTTTCGTGCTGAAGATTGAGCAGGACGCATACTATATATCATTGACACTTTAGGAGAGAGGCTTTACGAGGGATGTAACCAGGCCTATGTCCTGAAATTTGACAAGGATACAATTATACAGCGACTGCCAGAAGAGACCGAGCCTTCCGACGAAAAAACTTCTAATAATAAAGCACAAGTAATTCCACCAAGGGAAATGTCAACTCAAAATACTCTCATTGTTAACCAGCATGAGTCCGGAAACTACAACGAAGAAAATGTTGTGTGTAGAGGGAAAGAGTCATGCAAAGAGTATATCAACAGCTTCTTGGCTGCAATTCCTATTCGGGAATTGCAGGCTGATTTGAAGAAAGGATTGATAGCATCAACTCCCCTACATTACCGGCTACAGATTGAATTCCACTATACCTGCTTGTTGCAGCCTGTTAATGAATTCTCTACTCAGGAACTAACTGATGGTGCACCATTGCAGCCTGTGCTGGTTGAATTGGCTGCCAAGAAGACGATAGGTGAAGCACCAGCGCTACCCGTTTCATTGGCTGCCGTATAGGTCACCACTATAGAGTTCAATAGTTTAGCAGTAATTGTAATTACTCTTAACCCATTTTGTCTGAATATTTTGTGAACAAATTATATATGGAGTACGTGGTAGCCATCTGCGTGCTTCAGACGGGGCTTCTTTCATTTCTATTTATAAGACAATGAATGCGTCTCTTTCTCTTGGAACAGTATTTCAAAATTCCTCCTGATTTCCTTCTAAATGTCCAATTTTAATCTCAAATACTGCTTACAATAATCACAACTTTTAATTGATATCCTTTATTTAAGAACAATCCTTCGTCTTTAAATAGTTAATACATGTAAAAAACTTTTTGATACAAACTGGTGCAATAAATAAATGATTTTCACTTTTTATTTTTGTAATTTGTTGTATCTTATTTAATCTTAAAAATACAATAATCAAAGAAGTTGATAAAATTTACTTGGGGGTTGATGACTCTATTTCAAAAAAATAAAATTAATTTGTTCCGTTTGACAGCAACTTTGAAGTTTGAACATATAATAATCATTTTGTTATTTTCACATTTCCATCCGTTTGGTTGGATGACTCCAAATTGTCTTGCTGGCCACAATAACCACCCTCCCAATGGAAACTTCGAGTGAAACTGAAATACATTCGTGCCATATGTATTGAAATCCAACAATTGTTAGGTAAAAATTTGGAATTTAATTTAATTTTTTTTTCCTTTCAAGTTTAACATTAAGTCTCTGTCAAACTCCATCAATTTCGAGGAAGGTTAAGACATCCTGAAATTACTAGAGAAGCTCACGGTTATAAAAAATAAGGTGGTTAAAAATGGACCCATATTTTATAAAAAATATTTGAATTTATAGGAATTATTAAGATAAATAAATAAAATCAATAATAATTGATAGAATATAATATAATTTATTGTCCATCTTATTTTAAAGGATAATGCTTTATATAAGAGTGTGCTAAATAATAAAAGGGTGTAGAGGATAAAATTCCTTATGATATGTTAAAGGAATAATTTTAAAAAAAATTTATAAGTAGGATTTTAATATAAATATATTGTATTTATAATGTTATTTATAAAATGAATAATAAAAATAATCGAAAATATGTGATCGTAAATAAATTACTAAATCACATAAATCTTTTATATCCTTGTATTTTTGATATGATTCTTTTATTATTTTTTTTTTAAATTGCGTAACAACTGATATTAGAGTAAGATTCACAATAACAAATACTTCATCTTTTATATGATTCGATATAAAAAAATTCAACAGTCGAAATTAGAACTTCGGGTTATAGCAGAGAAGGATTAAATATCTTCTGGTGCAGCAGAGATTGTCAAATTTTTTGTTAAGGAAAGAGATCAAGTCAGAGAAAATAACAGATAACGATTGAGAAATGATAGAGAAAAAAACGGTTAATACTATTCACAATTACCTTGTAGATAAAATGGAGGAGATGAATGCGAAGATTTTTTGAAAGAAATTATAGTCGCGTTACATGTCAAAATCCCCGATAAATGAATTACATATGAAATAGAAACTGTATAGACTGAGGATGATAAAGGGTTCAAACCTAAGCCAACATATTTATCATTTCAATCAGTTGATTGGAGATCTACTTATGATTGACGTGAAATTATTAGAGGAGGATAAATCTCTTATTCTTCTTTCATCACTCACAGATTCTTATAACCACATGGTAATCACTCTAATTTTAAAAAAAAGAAACTTTAAAACTAAAAGATGCTATTGACGCTCTTTTGGAGTATGATCAAAAGAAATAATATATCTAAGATGGACTTTAAGGTGACGGTCTGATGACGAAGAGTAACCAAGAGGGTGCAAGGAAAAAGGACAAAGATTAAACTGAAAAAAAAAAAAAAAAGAGGATCAAAGATGAAGAAGAAAGTAAAACATTTTAAATGTCATAATTAAGAAAGGACATGAAGTAAGATTGTCCAGTGTATAAAAAGTGGTTAACAGAAAAATAGAAGAAAGATAAGGCATTTAGTTCTGTCAACATTGCTGAAAATCATTCAGAAGATGGTGATGAAGATATGTTATTCGTTTTGATAAGCTCTAACAGTTTGAAAGATTCTTGGAATTTGGATTTAGGATATTCATTTTATATGACACTTCACAGGAATTAGTCTGAGACATCAAGCAATAAACAGTGAAAGTGTATTAATGAGAAACAATACTTCTTACAATGTTGTTGGGATTGGTACTATAAAGCTAAAGATGTTTGATAGAGTTGTCAAAATGCTGAAAATTTTAAGCCATGTTCTAGAATTGAAAAAGAATATGATTTCACTTGACATTCTAAATTGTAGTGGTTACATATACAATACAGAGGGCGAGAAGATGAAAGTTACAAGAGAAGCATTGATTGTCATGAAAGGACAACATATTTCAAGAAATATTTACAAGCTAACAGCGGATACAGTTTTAGGTAGAGCAACAATAATGATGTCATCTAGTTTTAGTGTGAATGATACTATACCGTTGCACTTAAAGTTAGGACATATGAGAGAACAAGACATGATGAAATTACACAAAAGACACCTTCTGAAAGGTGTAAACTTATGTAAACTAACTTTCTACAAATTTTGTATTTTTAAAAAACAGAGAAAGCATAATTTTAATTTAGTTATTCACAAATTGAATGAAATTTTGAATTATGTGCATTCAGATGTATGGGATCTAGTGAGGATGATGTCGAATGAAAGTGTATCATATTTTATAAGTTTCATTGATGATTATTCTCGAAAAGTTTATATATACTTTATGAAGTATAAGTCTAAAGTTTTTTCAAAATTCAAACAATAGAAAGCTAAGGTTGAAAAGAAGACGAGAAGACAAGTCAAATACCTCAAGACTGATAATGAATCAGAATACATAAATATGGAATTCAAGAAATTTTGTGAGCAGCATGAAATTAAAAGGTACTATAGTGTTCAAAAAAACTCCACAACAAAACAGTATTACAGAAAGGATGAATAAAACTATAACTGAAAGAATAAGATGTTTGAGGTTAAATACAAAATTACCTAAGCATTTTTGGGTAGAGACAATAAATATGGTGTGCTATCTTATAAATAGATCACCAAGAGTAGTTTTAGAAGGTAAAGCTGTAGAGGAGATATAGACAGAGAATGAAGTTGATTATTCTATGTTGAGAATCTTCGAATATCAAGCCTAAATGGATGCGCCTAGTGATGAAACTTGATCCTAAGTTAAGAAAATGTATTTTTTTAACATACCGGAAAGGGATAAAAGGAAACAAGTTTTGGGATCCAAAATCAAAGAAAACTGTAATCAATAGAGATGTGATTTTCGATGAAAGCTCTATACTGAGTTTTTTGAAAGAAGATTAATTAGGTGACAACTTCGAGAAGATGACAGAATTTATGATAAAATTAGAGACTTCAAAATAAGATATAGAAAATGAAAACAAAGAGCAAGAAACAACAACTACATCAAACATAGTAGCAAAAGGGTATTTACAAAAAGAGAGAGTTGACCACAATAAGATATTCTGACTTGCTGTCAGGCACACTTTCATTCGGATCCTATTAACATTAGTAGCATATTACAGTTTGGAGCTTGGGGAATTGGATGTAAAAACGGCATTTCTTCATGGTAATCTTGAAAGACAAATTTATATACACCAACCGGAAGGATTTAAACAACCTGGGAAAGAACATCTCGTCTACAGATTAAAAAAATAACTTTATGGACTAAAAACAATCTCCTTAATAATGATGCAAGAGGTTTGATTCTTATATATTCCATATTGGTTTCATTCGATGTAAGTATGATTATTATGTCTATTATAAGGTGCTTAAGTTTGATTCGTTTGTATTCTTGATATTGTATGTAGATGATATGTCGATTGCTGTAAAAAATATTATTGAAGTTGATAGATTGAAATCATTGTTGAGAAAAATTTGACATGAAGGATTTTGGGACAGTAAAGAAGATACTTAGGATGGAGATTCGAAGAGATAGAGAATTAAGGAAGCTATAGGCTTCACAACAATAGTACATTAAGAAGGTAGTGAAGAATTTTAACATGCTTAATGCAAAGGCAATGAGCACTCCATTAGTTGTCCATTTCAAATTATCAACTAAACAATTTCCAAAATCAGTTGAAAAATAGAAATACATGTCAGGTGTGCCCTATACAAATGTTGTAGGTTGTCTAATGTATGCAATAATGTATACTAGGTCAGATTTGGCTCATGCAATGAGTGTAGTTAATAAATATATGACAAATTCAGGAAGAGAGCATTAAGAGGTAGTCAAATAGATTCTTTGATATTTAAAAGGGATTATAGATTATGGCATAGTATTTGAAGCTCAACAAGAGAGTCTTGTTACAAAGGGATTTGTAAATTTAAACTATGCAAGTGACCTTAATAATAGATGGTCTATTATAGGTTGTGTGTTCTTTTTTGCAGGAAAGCTTATTTGCTGGAAGTTTATATTATAGTCATTTGTAATATTATCTATGACCGAATTAGAGTGCATGGCTTTAACAAAAACTACAAAAGAAGCTCTATGATTGAAAGAACTAATTAGAGAATTAAGTGTGTTGTAAAAAGGAGTTCAAATGTGCTGTGACAATCAAAGTACAATCTATCTAGTTAAAAATCAAGTTTATCATGCCAAGATTAAGCATGTTGAAGTTAAGTTTCATAAGGTCAAAATGGATTTCTTTGAAAAATATAATTCTCGACAAAGTTGATATCTTAGAAAATGCAACAACATGTTAACTAAATCAGTTCTAAACGTCAAGTTCAAGACATGTTTAGACTTAATCAATATTTGCAATTACTGATGTAATGGCATGTCCTCCCAAATATTAGAATTTTTAAAGTAAATGAAATAATTCGCTAAGGTAAAAATTCCTTAAAAATTGACTTATATTTCATAAAAAATTCGAATTTATAAGTATCATTGTAATAAGTAGACGGTACTAATAACAATGAATAAAGTATAACATAGTTCACTGTCAACTCTATTTTAAGGGATAATACTTTTATGTAAGAGTGTGCTAAATAATTAGGGAGACATCCTCCGCGATATGGTAAAAGGACAATTTTAAAAATTACTTGTAAATAAAATTTTAATATAAATCCATTGTATTTATAATTTTATTAACAAAATAAAAAATAAAAATAACCGTAAGTATATAAACATAAGCAAATTACCGAATCATATAAATCTCTAATACATTTATATTTTCAATTTAATTTTACTATTAGTTTTTTTGAATTACCTAACAAAGGATAAGTTTGACAACCGCAAGTTGATAAAACCAAGGGAATTGGAAATTGAGTCAAATAAATCGTCATGTTTTATCTTTTCATTTGCTAAATCCACTTCAATGTTCCATTAAAATTATAACCCTTGTTTTTTTTTAATTATAATCTAGTCCTAAAGTCAAATTAAGGCTATGTTTGGAGTTTGGTACTAGACGCTCAGATGAATGAATACTCTGGCTTTAGCTTAGTTTCGCAAACATTGACTTTCTATACAATGTTCTAAGCAGTTTGCTCTCCCGCAAGGAAATCTGGTGGGAAAACAGCAATCAAATAGAAAAAAGTATAGAAATTGCACACCCTTTTCCTTTTAAATAAATGCAAATTATAAATGCTGCGATGCAACATGCAAGTACCCAGGCACGAATATCTACGTAAATCAACTACTGATATTTAAATTTTATGTTGTCTAAAAGATTATAGAGGCAAATGCCCGGTTGTCATTTCATACACAAACTTAGCACGGAAAGAGGAGAATATAAATGCATCACAGAACTATATGCAAAAATCTCAGTGAAACTAAACTAATAATTGATAATTTGATCAACCATTTGTGTAGAATTTAATGTGGGTGTCCTATTTGAATAGCTAGGCCTAAACAATTTTAAAAATAATACAAAGGGTAATGGTAAATCTTAGACAATGAAGTTCAGACGAGAAGAGCCTTCGAAAAAAGAAACATATGATTGAGTAATTATCCACCTCTTACTGAACGAAGATATATAAGATGAGCTGCTTAATATGATGTGGCACTTATTGAGCTTCAGTAGAACACAGCTGAGATACAAGCTTGACGACCCCCCACATGGGTGCATCATTCTGCAACATAAATAAGTTAACCAGAACATGGATTAGTTTTCCAGGAATCTCAACATGACTGCTGCCAAAATGAGTTCATCTATTGCCCTCATAAAACCATGCACAATGTGTTGCCTGATTAAGTTTGACAGAATCATCCCATTTTCTTTTTCAAGTAATAATCCCATATTATTATCGTAGTAGTCCAATTGGTACATTCGAGCAACACCCTTGAAGCAACTCAGAATCAATCAGGGAGGGGAAGAAAACAATCATGTTCAACTCACCAAATAAACAATATCAAAGGCTTTGAGGTAACCATCAAGGTTATTTTCAATGTTATCATTCCTGAAACAATAATTTACACGAATAAGTAACTAACTAACGAACAAATCCATATTCTGGTATTAAGTTTATATGAAAATGCAGAAATAGGAATACAACAAGGGTAGACATGGAAGTAAACTGCAGCCACAATCTATCATATACAGATAGTAAAGTAGGCACAGGACACAACAGAGTTCTCTCTTCTATTACAGAAAATGAAAGTAAACCAAAATTTTTTGTATCAAGCCTCAGTAAGAAATCATACTTGCAAGTAGGGTAAAAAATCATAAACAAAGGAACGCTCTTTCTCTTGATAACAATAAAAAAGGCTGTTTTAATTACAAAAATAAATAAATAAATAAGGGTAAAGCTATAATTCACTTATTATTCTTTTTGCTTTTACAAATAAAATTATAATACATTAAGCAATGCAAAAGAGTGAATAGATGAAAAATAATAAACATTGTCAAGGATGAACGGCCCTTTTCTTTCTTCTTTTTCTTTTTCTCCATAATTTCAGTAGGCAAAAATCTCTGTATTAATGTGCTCTTAAAAGTGGTGGTAAAGGATAAAACAATAGTGTTTAAGCTCTAATAGCAGCAACCAGGCTCTTAATCAAGGGAAAGGAAATAAGGGGTGCTAATTTCCCATGCACATTGCATATCAGAAAAGGAGAATCATAAATAAGTGAACACTATTTATCAGCAAGAAACATATATGATTATTGCAATAAGTAAGAGATAGTGCTTGAGTTGCTTTGCTCAAGCAAAGAAACAATATGTGTGTGTATATATATATATATATATATGCACACAGCTGCTGGCCAGGTAGTTTGCAGTAGTATAGGCAAGCCTATTCCTTTGGCACCCACCCATGCTCGAGTCCGGGGTTGTGCATATGGTGGGTTGGGATTTGGATGTGTGAAAAAAAAAGTCCTCCCCTTACATATATAGGTGTGTATAGGGTTGGGTTGGGATTTGGGTGTGTGAAAAAAAATCCTTCGCCATCTATATATAAATTATGGTAGACGATTGATAGGCTTAGGCTTGAATTGATCTTCTTCAAACCTGAAACTCATAGGTACATAAAGCACAGCTTTAGGAGGTGTACAAATTAAAATTATAGCTTCTACATATGTTTACATCCCATCAGAAATGCAGAAATTGGGAGCAAAGGTTATACAAACATCGTAAGGAAGTGAACTGATAGAATTCCAGATCAAGTGCAATAAACTTCATACTGAAGCTAGACAGAAGACAACACATTTTTCCCAATGAAATGGATTAAAGAAATGTGTTACATTTACAATATACTTTCAGTGAGACATAATATATTAAGCATGGAGATTGAGTAACTACTTGACAAACTTACAGAAACCCCACAGATATTCGAGTGTGATAGTTCAAGCCATCAGACATTCCCAAATCACCAATGTGGTCACCAAGAAGTAGCACATTGGTCCTATTCTTCAATGAGACATTGTCATCGACTGGGCCATCAGTATCACCCAAATGGTCATGAAGAGGAGCAGCCATATCTAGAGCATGCTCATTTTTGTTTAGACTATGAATTGTCTTCCCTGAATATAAGAAGGGAAAGAACAAAGGTCGTTATGCAGAGAAAAATATAGTATCATTTAAAGATAAACTTCACATCATATAGCATTTGGATCAGATTTATTAAGAGTAGGAATAGTGAATCAATTACTAACAAATATAAGTGGCACGAACAATTTCAAATCCCATTAATTGGCAGATATATATCAAGGAGGCATCCAACCATCAATTATTCTCAACTAGAACTTATCCAAAACGAAAAGTAAAACTGCATAAAATCATCACATTGTTGTAAACTACTCTTTTAACATTAACTTGTATATAGTAATAACATTGTTGAAGCGGCAACAGAAGGCTGCAAACAAGTACTAGTTATCCTCACAAAACACTTTGGCCACAATGAACTTGTTATTGGGACCATAATTTAACGTTAGAAAGCATAGTGATGAAAAAAATTACCCAAATGGTGAAGAGAATGCCCCATGACACAGGTAATAAACAAACACAGCTAAATTGAGAACCTAGCAATGCACCTTCATGTTGAAATACCAGGAACTAATACCATGTCACAGGTAGTAAACAAACCCAGCTAAAATTAAGAACCCGGTAATGCATCTTCATGTTGAAATACAGGGAACTAACTTAGATAGTGGAACATCCAAGAAAGTCACAGTTTTAGGGTAAAAGTATACCTTTAAAAGATACAAGATGACCATCTTTGTTGAAAACCATTCGATTTGAAACAATCTTAACATTTTTAAAAGATTTGTGAACTTTTTGCCTCAGCACCTAGCGTAGTTAAAAGGCACCAATGAGTAAGAGGGATATAGATTAGACACAGTAAAACCTATATGTTGAGAAATGTGGCCACCACAAAGCAAATTTGTAAAACTAACCTCCTCTATGATATCAGCAAGCCCTGCTGAAAATACAAGGACCGGAATGTCTTTTTCCTGCACATTAGAGGCACAAAAATGACACAGAATTTGACATGAATAGCCTAGTCCTTGTGAATTTGTGATAGTGTGACAGCCAATAACATCGTTTCTATGCAATATATTGTTGGGAGCTGCAGTTCGGTGGAGGCACTTCATCTTGTCCTTTATGATATGCTAGGTTGAGGCTTCAAAAAAGATGTGAAGAGATCGAGGCTTTGGAATGGTTAGGAGGACAGGGCATATGGTATGGTCTCCTCTTGGGTCTTTTACTTGGACACTGGTGTTACATGTATACTAATTGATGAAAAATTAGTGACAAAAAATATTCATTATTTAGCAGGTGGTTTTGTGCACAGAATCATTTAACTTTAACTAGCTTAACTGCAGGAGAGCTAAGACTTTCGGTGTTTTTGGGTAATGGGTTTAGTAATTCACTGTCTAAATACACTGGTGAGATGGTTTGATAGAAGTCAGGTAGCTCGTGAAGAAGTTTCTTCTAGCTTAATGCAGCTAATGTGGATACAAAGGAAGAGAAAGGCATTTGAAAGGGGAGGTGACCTCTCAACAAGGCCCATATGTTGATTTGGGCTCTCAATATCCCCTTGCCTCAGGGCACAATTTTTCTGGGATCTGTAAATGACCAAATTTTTTTTGGGAGTTGGTTTCCTTCTCATCATTTTGGTGCATCTCCTATGTTTAGCTAGTCTCATCAACATTGACAAAGTCTCTCTCGTATAATACTTGTCAGAAATAGATGGAATTACCTCAAGAATCTCAAAGAGTTCGACCACACCCTCCCTAAAAGCGATGAAGGCATCAGCAACAGATTTCTTTATTGCATCATATGTGAGGCCACCTTCAATGAGAAGAGCATGGGATCTTCCCCACCTACATCAAAGCAATTAGTGGCTTCAAAATCTTTAGTTGAAATTCAAAATTACAGGAAACAGGACTGCACATTTCTTTTAGGCTATTTTCTGAAGTATTTCAGCATAATTCCTAAAGCATATGAAAGATTATATTTAGTTTTTTAAATAAATTTGCTATTCATATGTGTTTAGTATTTTTATATCCTACTAGCGTTGCTTTGTCTTAACATAATAGTCTCTAAGTTAAGTAGCATTGCACGTTGCATACCACTCTTCCATGAGCTTTGTTTTCTGTTCAATTGGAATAGAAGGGGAAAACTCTAATGGATGATAGTACTCATATAACTCCTGCCTCTTGGCATCATACTCTGGATTTCCTTGCTGCAGAAGTCCATGACTGCCTTTAAATTGTAAAAGAACACGCTCAAAAGAAACTCTCAAATGAGCTGACAACCACAAGTTCACAATGTAAATTATGAGAACATACTCTGCCCTCTACTATCATTGATCCAATACCGCGTTAAGGTCGCATCAAAATCTGCAATCACCTGATATTCATAACATCATTATTACCATTCACAATTGTGCACATATCTATACCCTGCAAAATACTTTCTTGCAACTAATTTTTTTCCTTATGAGCAGATGGGAAATGGGGAAACTTTCCAAGTTACATACTATTTCACACATAAGACATCCATGGAGCTAGATAAGCTGGCCGAAAAAAAAGAATCAAGCAAACGAAATGCATAAAATGACCTGGAGTTTTGAGGGACCCGCCAAGCGAATTTCAGAAATTTTCTTCTGCAAAGATTCAGGATTACCGCTTATTGTAACATTTGAGAGATCGTGCTTCTCCATTACTTTGCGAATGCTGAAACGATCACCACCACAACAAACCCTGCAGCAGCAGCGGAAGTGTTCTGCGTCGAGATAGAGGTAGAAAAAGAGAAGAGAAGAGAAGAGAAAGAAAAAGGCAAAAGGAGAAACCTGGGAATGAAATTGGACGAAAGATATCGATGTTGTTGAGAAATGGCGTCACACAAATGAAAAGGGATTGAGAATATAATGGCGTGAAGTCGGAAACTCATTTGAATGGTGAACTGAAGTGTCGTTTGAATGCCCCTTATCACAGAACCTTCCCTCAAAATAATAATGGGATTGTAACATTCGGGTCCCATATTTTTATATATTTTTTTAATTAAAAATATATTATTTATGTTAAATAAGTTCAAAGTCATTTTGTTGCAAAGTTATAATAAAAATAATTTCATTACATCATAATTAAAAATTTTAAATTTTTTATTTTAATTATTTTAATTATATTTATTAGTTGAAATAAGCTATAAAATAATTTAAAATATAAAATTATTTAATACATTTATGTGTACCACAACTTGTGCTCATCCAATTAAGTATAAAATCAATTAAGATTTATTTGATTTATTTTTTATTGAACAATTATTTTTATATCAATTTTAGATTAAATAGTATCTTATCCTTTTTATTATAATATTATTAATTATTAAATCAGATTATATATTATTTTATTAATTTAATATGTGATTTAAATAAAATAAATTAAAGGTTTTTTTTATTAAAAAAATTATATCACTCCTACAAAGTATAATAAATTTGAGGCCTGTCATAACAATTATTTAATCAAATGATATTAAAAACTACCAAAACTATTAGCATAAAAAATGGTGCATATAAAATATTAAAATATTTCGGTATATATTTGACGGCAATATTTTGTATATAAATAAAAAATAATGAAAATTAAAGATTAGGATCTCGGATGTTATATACCTCGATCTTCGTTGAAATCAGTTTCATTTGGAGTTTGGCGCAAACATTTTCCGTTGAAAGCCTTTGTGTTATGTGCCCGAACGACCTCAGAACGACGTCATCCTTAGCGGAATCAGCGCTCTCCAGGATATCAATCGCGACAGCAACCGAGTTTAATTTTCACTAATAGATATTCTCGGGTAGGAGAAATAAACGGACTGAGAGGCTGGAAGGTAACTATTTTTTTAAGTTTCAAATTATTAAAGGACATTTCGTTTAGTTCTTTGTTCTCTTTTCTGTGCCTGTTTATGGAAGTATCGAAGTCATTAATGGAATATTATGGTATGTTTTTTGTTTCATGAAACTATTTTTTTCTTTTTTATGTGGTAGAGATCAGAAAATGAAGAGAGGTTGTGGAGTTGAAGTTACAAGGCATACAATTTAGACGATTTAACTGAAATAATTAAAAACAAAATTATGAGATGATCGAAGAGAGTCTGAGGAAGACTTGTGTTTCGAAATTAAGTGACTAAATTGACTTGAATTGGGAAGAAAATTCCTATGCTCTGCCAAAGACAAGTAGAAGAAAAAAATACCAGTGAATATAGGAAGAAATTCCTATAACTAAAATCTTTGGTTATAAGAAGAATTGATGTTGGAGCTTGTAGTAATTAAATTGGGGAAATTTCTAGCTTCAAGCTTGTAGTAATGTGTTAGGTGCTAGTTTAAGAATTCTGACTTGAGGTCACGTTTAAGGTGTTCATGTCATGTCAAAAAGCTTACGAGTGTGATAAATAAGTGTTTTTAAACTATTTTGTTATGCTATACCAGGTATCCTTTTAGGACAACACGATCAAGCAATTGCTTTTGTAGGATAAAGTTGTTCAGATTGCCAATCTAACCGGAAGCTTACTGTCGTTATTACAGTTGGTAATAATAAAATGGCAAGACAAACTAGTACTGTTTTCCTCGAAGAATGGTTGAGAAACAACAGTGGCAATAGTAGCAACACTATCTCCAGACATTATCCGACTTCTTCATCATCATCTGCTCGCACCATTATTCAAGCATGGACTGACCTTAGAGACTCCCAACAAAACGAAAGATTCCAGCCCCAACACCTTCAATCATTGAAAGCCCTCCTCAATTCTCAAAATTCCCTTCATGTTGCTGATCCCCAGGCAAAGCTTATTCTATCTATTATCTCTTCTCGAAACCTTGATCTCCCTTCTGAATCATATCCTCTCTTTCTTAGGCTTCTTTATATCTGGGTCAGGAAATCCTTCAAACCTTCATCAGTACTCATTGATTTGGCTGTGGAGGTCCTTTCTAACATTTTTGTTGCTGAATTTGGTGCAAAGAAGAGCCCTTTCTTTTATGCTGAGGGTCTTCTACTTTTGGGGGCCTTTTCCTTTGCTCCTGTGCCTGAAAAGTCAAAATTGGCTTGCCTAGAGTTGTTTTGTAGGCTACTAGAAGAAGAGTATCGATTGGTTAGCACATTTGAAGGAACTATTCCTAACATGCTGGCGGGGATAGGGTATTCTCTATCTTCTTCTGTGAACGTTCATTTTGGTAGAATTTTGAACTTTTTGTTTGGAATTTGGGGGAAGGAAGATGGGCCTAATGCTAGTGTTTCTCTTGGGCTAATGATTTTGCATTTGGTAGAATGGGTAGTATCTGGTTTTATCAAACTAAGTCATACGCAGAAAATTGAAGTTTTTTCCCAAGACATTTTAGAGAATCCGAAAGAAAATTATGTTCCATTTGCTCTTCTGATGGCTGCAGCTGGGGCCCTGAGAGCTTCCACTAAATCTGCAACTAGTGGTCAGGGATTGATAATCCTTTCCAGACTGAGGATTTCTGCAGAAAATAGGATAGAATCTATAGCACAAGATTTGATTTTAAAAGCTGGAGGGATTTCTAGTTCGGGTAATGATTTAACCGGAAATCTTTTGCTGCAGTGTGTTTCATTAGCCTTGGCTCGTAGTGGTTCGTTGTCTTCCCGTGGACCTCTTTTTGTATGCCTTGCTTCAGCATTATTAAATGAAATCTTTCCTTTAAAGAATTTATATGTGAGGATTTGTAAATACTTACATGGCAGTTCTGGTCAACCAAGGCTTAATGAGATCAAAGAACATCTAGAAAGTGTTCTTTTCAAGGAAGCTGGCGTCATAGCTGGTGTTTTTTGCAATCAGTATATCTCAGTAGATGAAGAGAAGAAGCATATGGTGGAGAATCTTATATGGGATTACTTTCAAGATATTTACTTAGGGCACCGACAGGTGGCTTTGCTGCTTCGTGGTAGAGATGATGAGTTACTTGGGAACTTGGAGAAAATTGCTGAATCTGCTTTCCTTATGGTTGTTCTTTTTTCGTTGACCGTTACAAAGCATAGGCTGAATTCAAAATTCTCCCAAGAAACTCAGATCGTAACATCAGTGAGAATATTAGTTTCATTTTCTTGTGTAGAGTACTTTCGGCGGATGCGTCTGTCTGAATATATGGACACAATTCGAGGAGCTGTTGTGAGTGTTCAGGAGAATGAATCTGCTTGTGTTGCTTTTGTAGAATCCATGCCCTCTTATTCTGACTTGACAAATTGGCAAGGTAATTCGATTATTAACTTCTGGTCATACTGGAAACATTTGTTAAGTTTGATTATACAAGAAAAAATAAGTTTCCTATATATTTTTTTTAATTGAGTCTTTGGATTGTTGCTTTTGGTAGCACTGAAATTGTTGTCTTGTAGACTTTTCCATCCCGCAGAAGATGGAATACATTTGGTCCAAGGATGAGGTACAAACAGCTCGCATCTTGTTTTATTTGCGGGTTATTCCAACTTGCATTGAACGTGTAACTGTCCCAGTTTTCAGACGAGTGTTAGCTCCTACCATGTTCTTGTATCCTTTAATAAACTAAGTTTATCTGGAAGCTCATTTATATGTAAAGGCATTTATGCATATGATAAAAATTTTGGTTCCTTACTACATATGCAATTAGGTATATGGGGCATCCAAATGAAAAAGTAGCTCGAGCCGCACATTCTGTGTTTGTGGGATTCATATCTTCAGGGAAGGACTCTACCCATGATGAAAGAGTCTTATTGAAGGAGCAACTTGTTTTCTATTACATGGAGAGATCTTTAGTGGTATCTAAAGCAACTGAAAACAGTAACGGTGAAATATGGGGCTTTGTCATAAAAATATAGGTATTAACTTCTTTTTGTTTTGGGATTTGAATGTAGGGATATCCTGGCACTACTCCTTTTAAAGGTTTGGCTGCTGGAGTTGCAGCCTTGGTTCGACATCTTCCTGCCGGAAGTCCAGCCTCATTTTACTGCATCAATAGTCTTGTTGAAAAAGCTAATACGCTTTGCAGTGAAGTGTTTGCTCACAAGGCTGATATATGGAAGAACTGGCAAGGAGAGTCGGATCCTTGTAAGGAAATCCTAGAGTTGCTTTTACGGCTCATTTCCCTAGTTGATATACAGGCAAGTAGTTATCTGATAATTGTACTTTACACACTTGAATTTGTTTTGTTAAACAGAGATTTGCTTTTTCCCATTTTTTTTTTCTCTTCGCATGGGAAGGTGGTTTGCTGACATAGGTTGGTCCATTGCTTGCCACAGCACACAGAAAATAGTAGTTAGTTTTCTTAATACAATACACACATAATCTTTCTATTAAGATCACACTTACTTCAATGGACCAATGAGAGTCCAATGGCCCTTCACTCATTGCTTTTTATCAAATCAATTTGATAATGTTAGCTTAAAAGACAATGAATTGTAAGCCATTAGATCAATCAAATTGCTCTTATAAAGCCATCTTTTAATAAAGTATGGATATCCTTTGACTAGTTATAGATAGGTATACACGCATTCACCTTGAGCTAATTAGTTCCACTATTGCACTTGGGATCTGAAGCTGCTTGGATTAGATGTTGTTGCAAGGTATTTACATATCTCTTTGCAGTGATCTTGATATTTGAATTTACTTAAAATTAGCATCTACTTGATTGCTTAGGTACTACCAAACTTGATGAAATTGTTGGCGCAACTTATCATGAAGTTGCCAAAAGATGGCCAGGATTTGGTCCTCAATGAGTTATTTTCGTTGGTTGCTGAATCTGATGATGTTACACGCAAACCAACTTTAGTTTCATGGCTGCAGTCGTTATCTTACCTGTGTTCTCAGGATACTAAAGGAAGTGAAAAAAATTCTGCTACTCTAGGGGCTACCAACTCATCAAACTTACATGCTCGACTCTAAGACATTGAGGTGCAAGTTCTAGATCATCCTGTTTACTGCAAAATTATGTTTTATACTGACCAGAAAATTTTGAGAGGCGATCATTGGATATGTAAATGCCTCTCTATAAAGCAATATATAGGCTGTCACTTCCAATTTTTACACATTTATATTTCCTGTATATATTAAAATCTGGTCATTGAACAATAGAGAAAGAAAATGTGTTTAGTTCACTTTCATGAGTAATGTCATTCTCAACACTTCTATAACCTTGCAATTTGTAAAAAGATTGAATTCACATCATTTAGGCTGTTATGACTTGTAGAGCGAAGGTCAAACCATATTATTTTTAGATTCCATGCTTCATATTTCCTGATAAGTTGTTTCAGATTCCGTGCTTCTCTTTTCCTGATAAGTTGTTTCAACAAGCCATGAACTTCTACACAATGTTGATGTGCTGTTCAAAATTTGCCTGGGTAATATTTTCAAGTGTTGCTTGTATCTTTGTTAAAATTCCACCATGTAAAAGAGGCGACTTGGGATCATAAGTTGAAACTTAGATTTGTTATTCAGTAGTGTCTGACTTATGACATCATATTAAATACTAGAGACCTCACATTCTGCATGCGAATTTCTTGATATTGTTCTGATTACTTTTCATTTTCAATTATGGAATTGGCTTTTAGGAATATAGGATTTTGCCATTTTCCAACCCCTTTTCTATTTTCCATGATGCAGAATAGGTGGCACTGGCACTTTACGAGTATCCTTACTACTTTTCATATGGGAGAACTGCAATTTTGAACATTAAAAGCTGTAAAAATGCATATGCATACACTGTATATTTTGTTTTTCTTTCAATTTCTCCCTCCCTGGTGTAATGGCTTTGGATTTTCATCAGCAAGATCCTTTTACCGGACGTATTTGGTACAGGAAGCGGTACGTCTTCCAACAGCTCAGAAGAGGTGATGGCGTTGGTGCACCCTAACCTTTCCATTATACAAAAGCTCAAGAAGAGATCAAGCCATCAGTGAAGGTCATCCATTCAAGAAACTAGCATCCCCTGGCTTGCAGGCTGCTGTGAAAGAAATCAGCTGGTAACACCTCATTTCTCTGATCCTTCAACCTTGTGCCTTAACATGATCTGGACAAAGTTACCATTCTCCAAAATCTTTTGCTCCACTTTCTCAAAAGAGATACCATATCCTCCAAAGTGCATTTGGTACTAGAAAGGATTTGATGATTTAGGTGAAACCGAATTTATCTATCCCAAAGGTTTCTTGGGGGTTGAGGATCATGATTGGATAGATGTTCTCTTAGTTCAATCACTCGTACAATTTGAAGCATGGTACAGGATTGGAGCTAAAGATGTGGACATGCAAGACAAATTAGCAGTTCCTTTGCAGGTTCTGCCACCTGCATGCTATTTCCATTGTTGATTTGTACTTGTGATGAGCCAGTCAGATTTCTGCAATATATTGGCATTAGGCATTATAGACTGATTTGATAATATGTCATTTTGGAAGGCAGTTACTTACCGTGGAGATATTACTACAGGGGTCTAACTTTTTTATGTTCAGGGCAACGGAATAGATATGGATAGTAGTTCACATTCATTCTAAAATATATTTAATAGCATGTGCATTATGTAATTGGATGGTGATATAGTGAGATGGTGAGAGTCTGTCTTGAAAACTTTCTGGCCCATTGTCTTAGCAGAATTCTGTCGTGTATGTACCAAAAGCATGATGACTTTTTATTCTTTATGATTACAAAGCGAATTTGGAAAACTCTAATTCCTATTCGCAAACCGTTACAATTATGCCAAGATACATCTTCTGTTCCAAACATGCAAAAGAATTGGAAGAATTACTATAACAATACCAACCTAAAAAAATCAAGATACAAATAGTAATCCGTTGTCAAATAATGCGAAGGCAGAAAATAATCGAACAAAATTACAACATGACAGAGATCCTTCAACAGCAAAGTGGGCATACAATCAATCCATTTTCATTACACTCCTGGCATTTACTCGACAACCCATCATCGCCTACAACCTTATGACTGCCGCTGCACTTGTAACAAAGCACAAACCGGACTCCGATGCAGCCTTCACACGGCCCATCTGACCTATCTATCGGAATCCCTTGAAAGAGTGGCCTAAGTTTTCCTTGCTCATGCAGAGTTAAAACTTCTGCAGCTCCTCCTATGTACCTTCCTTTAATGAAAAGCCTTGGAGGAACTGCTTTGCTATCAAGAATTCTCCACAATTCTTCCTTGAACTCTGTGTGCATCGACACATCTCTCTCGAAAAATATCACCCTAAAACTCTCTAAAAGGAACCGAATGCTGCTGCAATCCTCGAACGTTTTTCTTATTCCTCTGAGAGTTGTTGTGTATAGAATTACAGTTCCATCGCCTCCCGGAGGACATTTCTGTTCAAAATTTAGTAAAGGGTTGGTATATTCGTCTTCTTCTTCTATGCGGCGAGCTTTATATGGCGGCTCTTCTTCAATCTTTTCAAGATCCCCTTGCTCGATTTCTACATTCCTCTCAGTTTCTTCACTGTTATGTTCAAGATCCTCTTTCTCCATTCTTGTTTTTATAACTTCTTGACTAATCCTAATATGCTGGTTCACTGCTTCCTCAAAGGCTGCCAGCAAATTTGGATCAAAAAGACTCCCGGAGTTCATGTCCGGCCGCCTGAAAGAAGACACATCAATATCTGATAAAGGTGTTTGTCTACAAACACCGGGCTCCGTTTTCTTTGAAAAATCCTCCTCTTTCTTACAAGAAACTGATTCTTTTGCCCTCATTGGTGGCCCAATATTCTCTTTCTTATTCATACCATCATCAGTTTCCATATCTTCTTCTTCCTCCTCAAGGTCTCTCATGAGCTCTGCTACATCGATGATATCAGGTTCTTGAACTATTTCAATTCTTTGACAGATCTTTTCCTGAGCTGGTTCTTCACGTTCGAACTGGATTTGTTCTACTTTCTCACTAAACCTCTTCGAAAATGATTCCAAAAATCCATCTTCCGCATTCACCAGAAGGATTCTATCTGGCTTTAGATACCCAATTGGTTTAATAGTCTTGAGTTTCTTCAGGAACTTCCCTCTCATTCCCTTCATTTCCTTTGGGGTGATTTTTTTCTTTCGATTCAGCTGCTGAAAAGCGAAATCTGATCTGGGTAACAAGCAGTTTTTACGAAGATTCAAAGATGGGAAAGAATCTCTAACCTAAAGTGTAGCTGAGAGCTTGAGACGATTTTCTCCGTTTCGGTTGAAAGATTGGGAAGAATGATTTTTCAAGTTCAACGGCTAGAAATTTTTTTTATCAATTTTAAATTTCAAAAATTCTAAGGTGGGGATTGGGGAAGAATCCTATGTTGTTGTCGCATGACTCATCGGCTACAACTTGGTCATTCCCTACTATGAAAGGACACGTGTGTGATAGAAATAGTTTAGATAAACAAAGTAACGGTCATAATTTCGATGGCGGGTCCACTATTCTTTTCTTGAGTATCCGTATAGGCATAATGGTTCTCGATTAGGCTTGCCTACTTTTTTCTTCTTTTTTTTTCCCCTTTTCTTATTCTTTTTAATTTTTAAATATATTTTTTAATAAAAATCTTTAAGAGCATGTTTGGTTAAAGAATACAATGGAAGAAAGGAAAGGGAACAATAGAGACATAAGGATTGTTACTTTTGTTTTTGCAAAAGTCGTTGGAATAAGGAATTCTTGTTTGGTAATTGAAGAAATTTTAAAAAATTCGAATTTAGGGTAAACTAAGTACATTACTATTTTATCTTTATTAAAGGATTTGACTTCGTTAGCATGAAATTGAACCGGATAGTTCAATTTGTTTTTTATATTCGCTACAAGTAAATAATATATATTTTTAATTTAAATACTTTAAATAATTGCAAATAAGTTTAAAAATTAATGATCTAGGATTATTATGATAATTTTAAAAAATTAGATGAACTCAAAGATATTATGCCAAAAATTTGGGTATATTGAACATTCTGCCGTATATGAATTATGAATGCACAAACTCTTCATTTTCATGGCCAAACCAATAACTGTCTTTCCCCTTTTGGTCTTCCTTTCCCAGTAGCATTGCAAAGACATTCTTAGTTGTTTTATCAGTGATTGCAATACTTGTTGGCACCTCTTTTGGTTTTCAATATTTAATGGGAGATTCAGTCTGGTCCATCCCATCGTACTCGAATTTCTACAATGATTGGTCATCCTCCCATCTCTTCCTAACAGGCGACTCTCTAGGTCATTTTACTTACAATTCTCTCTAAATCTAAAATGGTTTATCATGTGATTATGATTAAGATAGATTTTTCTTTTAATTATTGTTTATTAACTACTGATCAGAAGTTTGATGCAAAATTTAGAAAAAGATGACGGTGGGCATATATTGATTTGTTCTTTCTTTCTTAGTTTCATTGAAGTTTTTGATTTTGAAATTGAGTTGGACAACCTGATGCAAGTTACGAAACTAGATTACCAAAATTGCAGCGCCAGCAATCCCATCCAAGTTCTGACCACTGGGCCTGCTACAATTCTGTTGAATGAGAGCCAGGGCTTTCTACTCTCTATTCAAACTCGCAGATCACTGTGATCGAGGACAAAAGATCTCCGTTGTTATTCAGGAGAAGAATCACCACGGGCTCCAACGCAAGCTCCAGTTATAGCTCCATCACCTACTTTGCACCCACTGACACCAGTTTTGTCGCCGGAACCATCACCAGCTGACTGCAATGTGTCCGAATCTCCGATGCCTTCTGGTGTTAACAGTGAAGCACCATCAGCCATTAATGATTCGGTTAATACAAAGAGCTCTGGGACTAGTCCCCAAGACTTGCTTCGGAAATATTTCTCTGTTGGTGTGATGCTGCTTTCTGATTTTCATTGGTCCATAAATAGTCGGATATAACCCGTACGTTAAATCTTTCGCAAGAAATGATCTTTTTCTGTTAAGGAAAACCAGTATTTTTCAATCCCAATCCATAACTTTATAAAGATCATTTAGGAGAACACAGATGTTTTTCACAAGCAAATAATACTTTTAACTTACGAATTTGAAAATAGAAATTTATTCACGAGGTTTTGATCTTTTGATACCCTAACAACTGAAAAACTTATCCATCCGAAACTGCAAATAAAACCTCGTTAACCTTTTTGGTCAAGCAAAACGGTTAAACACAACATAAATTTCAATTTCAATGTGCACCCAAGATGCAAGTGCTAAAACTTCCATTACATTATCAGTTTCAGAAAAACATGAGAATAGATCCAAAGCATAACTAATGCCTCCTAAAGCCTATTACCGGATAGTGAGGAGTAATTGTTGAGATCTCCCGAACAATAATGTGAACCCAGGACCCCCTTTCTTCACCAGATTTTTCATCACTGTTGAGCACACTGCACTCTCTGAGCACCACCATGCATATCCTCGTCTTCATCATAGGCCTCCTGGGCTGCTTGTTGCTTCCTCCGCATCTCCTCCTCAATGTTCACATCATGCAGAGTTGTTTCCTCGCACTCGTCCAGTTCCAGTTCCGTTAGCTGAACTGAGGTCCTTGGAGGCAGCACAGTCTCCAGCATCTTGCACTGGTCTGGAGTCAGGGAGTCTGGGAACTCAACTGTGAAATGAATGTACAATTTGCCCTTCATAAATGGCCTCTGATAAATCGGCATTCCTTCATCATTTATGGCCTTGAATTGGTCTGATTTTATGAAAGATAATGGGATCAGCACCGTAAATAAATTATAGTTTGAATAGACTAAACATAAGGAAAAAATAATTCCACATTGAGATGCCAGGAAAAAAAGGTTATGCACAATAAGAAAACCAATATTAATACAACCACATGAGATGATAAACCTTAAAGTACAATCTAAATGGAGTAAAATTAGTTATAAAATTAGGAATGCTTCCAACACCATCATAAACTATAGACATAAATAATAATGCTAGGCTTACCAGGCCTGACTACTTCCCCAAGTTGGGATTTGATGAGGAGTTGCCTGCCATCCAAATGAGTTATTACAAATTGGAAGCCACAGAGAGCTTCTGTTAGTGACAGGGTGTGCTCAACAAACAGGTCATCACCCTTTCGCTTAAATTTAGGATGCTCCTTCTGTTGTAGAACAAAGACAATGTCTCCAGTGACAGTGTCAGGCTGCACAAAAACAAAAGAACCACCATTCAGATCAACAACTAATACCAGAGAGTGCACGAAATAAAATATTGCTCATTTCAAGTGAAGACTGTAACTCCTCGTAATAACAAAATTTGCTAAAAAATTTAAACTGCATTACTGCTTCGTCAGCCTCTCCAGGGAAGGTAATCTTCTGACCATTTTGCATACCCTTCTCAACATGTACTTCCAACACTTTCTTCTCTTGGACAACCTTCTCACCCTTACACTGTGAGCAGCGATCCCTGTCATTGATAGTTTCTCCAGTACCCTTGCACTCGTTGCAAGCATGCTGCATTTGTTGAATCATAGAGGGGCCAAGGTGTCTGATTGAAACTTTCATTCCAGAGCCCTGGCAACCGGAACATTTCAACGATGCACCAGACTTAGACCCCTTACTGCAAATAACAAATCAAACTTCTAATATTAATAGTTAAATACACAAACTAGACCAGCAAACAACACACGTTAGAGCATAAATAACTCAGTAACGCAGATATTTAAAAAAAACTAACCCTTTGCACTTGGAACAGATTACATTGCGCGAGAGCGAAAGCTTCTTGGATGTCCCGTTGTAAAGATCCTCCAATGAAACCTTGAGGGAGTGGATAACATCCTCTCCCCTCCTCTGCCTTCTGCCCCTGCTGCTTCCACCACCTGAGCAAAAGTATTTTAAGGTAAACAAAGCTAAAATTACACAATATCTATAAATCTCAGAGCAGAAGATTAAAAAAGAAAAAATCCTACCACCAAATGGACTGCCTCCAAAGAAGGATTGAAATATGTCAAACGGGTCATGACCACCGCCACC